>CM042090.1:36809762-37344259 GCA_023512835.1 Taxillus chinensis
GTGTAGGGATAATAATGAATGTAAGATAAGAGGGAATAAAACAGGGAAATCAAGCTTGATGTTCCTACTAGCTTCACTCTTCTTTGACCTTGATGGACGTGGAGACAAAATCCAGCAAGGTGGTAGAGGACGTCTTCTTTAGTTCCAGCCCCCAAAAGTCTCTACATTGTTAGTCTCAGAAAATATCAGTCCCCCTTTGGAAAGGGTGGTGCCTCCCTTTTATAGAGTCTCGAGGAGGGAACGCCCACCGGGAACTTGGTGAGTCAAATGATGTAACTTTTGGAGTTCCCAGGGCGTCAATCCAAGTTTCAAGACCGACACGTGCATTTATGGGGTGAAAAACGAGTTCCCGAGGCGTTAATTAACGCATTTCCGAGAGTCCCGGCATTTAAATGTGATTAGAGTCATTAAATTGCGACTCGAGAAAAGCAACGCTTATTTCATTTGTGCACATAAAGGGGGAGTGAAACGGCGTTATTTTTTGGAGTCTTTTAGTCGAAGCTGTAAGGTCGAAGGTCGCGTGGCTACCTCACGGGGTCAAAGGGTAGGAGATGCCTCGAAGGGCCGAAGGCCGGGGGGTTGCTTCGAAGGCTCAAAGGTCGGAGGTTGCTTCGAAGGGTCGAAGGCTGGGTTGCCTCGCGAGGTCGAAGGCTGGTTTGCCTTGCGGGGTCGAAGGACGGGGTTGAAGGTCGCTTCGAAGACTTGAAAGTCGTCGAAGGTTGCCCGAAGGGTTTGGACACCGGCCTGGCCTCGAAGGGTCGAAGGTCATAGGCTGTCTTGCGGGGTCGAAGACTATAGCTTGCCTCGAAGGGTCGAAGGTCGCCTTGTAGGGTCGAAGACCGTAGCTTGCCCTCGAAGGGTCGAAGGTCGCCTTGCGGGTTGAAGGCTTGGAGGATGCCTCGAAGGTTGCGGGGTCGTAGCGAAAGTTGCTGAGGGTCGAAGGGTCGAAGCCGCATCGAAGACTCGTAGCCGCGTCGAAGGGTCGAAGGGTCAAAGCCGTGTCGAAGATTTGTAGCCGCGTTGAAGGGGGGGAGGCCGTCTTCGCGGCGAGCCGGACTACGAGGCGGGCCGCTCGAGGCGTGGCGGGCTTCGAGGCGTGTCGTGCTCGGAGCGGACCGGACTACGAGGCAAGCTACTTCGAGCAAGGCGGCCACGAGGTGGCCGTGGCTATGAGGCTATGAGTCTGCTAAGCCGAGGCAGGTGAGCTCCGAGCCGGCGCGGGACTGCGAGTCCGTGAGTACTTGCGGGTCTTCGAGCTTCGAGGCTACCGATCTGCGAGCTTCGAGGCCACGTGCCTTCGAGTCTCGGCTATGAGGCTTCGAGGTTGGGTGCTTGAGTCTCAGCTATGAGGCTTCGAGGTGGGTGCTTGAGTCTCGGCCTACGAGGCTTCGAGGCTGGGTGCTTGAGTCTCGGTGCGAGGCTTCGAGGCCGGGTCTGCGGGGTGTGCGAGCTTCGAGGCTCTGGTCTCGCGAGCTCAAGGCTACGTGCTTCCGAGTCTCGGCTACGAGGCTTCGAGGCTGGGTGCTTGAGTCTCGCTACGAGGCTTCGAGGGCGTGCTGCGGGCTTCGAGGCTACGTGCTCGAGTCTCGGCTCACGAGGCTTCGAGGCCGGGTGGGTGCTCCGGTGCGGTGTTTGTCTGTTTGCCTTGAGGTTGGGCCGACCGCGGGGCTTGAGGCAAGGCTTGAGGCCGGCTAGCTACGAGACGGGCTGCTACGAGACTACGATCATGAATTCGCTTAAGCCTTCTTGGGATTTCCGTAATCATATTTTCAGCCGGTTTGACCGAGGGCATTGATTGTCCTTTCGCAAGTTTGACTTTTCATGCCAAAAGCTATTTTAGTCAAAGCTTCTTCATTTTAAATCGGATTCGGGCACGGTTAAGTTCGTTGGTTTTCAAATTTCATCCTCTATCATTCGGTGTTGACCTTGGGGAATTTTGAGATCCCTCGAAATGACTCTTATTTTAGATTTCTTTGGGCGTGATCGGCCCGGTCAAAATGGGGTCCAACACCCTTTTTCATGGATTGTAAGGTTAGTCGGTCTCTTGCCCGGCTTTTGTAACGTGCTTGTGTTGGGCCAACAAGGCGCACAACACTTTAACCTTAAAAATATATCTCTCACACACTTAACGACAAAAAACTTGAGTCTAACCTCTTTCTCTCGAAAGCGTGGAATACACATAACACAAGATATAAGATTCAAAATAACAAAGTGAATGAATCTTTTGTAGAATTAATGCAAGAGTTCCAATGCTAGAGAGAGAGACTCTAAAAGAGAGAACTTCCAAGTGTTATGCGACGCGTTGTCCTAGAACAAGAACAAGCCTGGTGATTAATCACAAACTCTTGTTCTCTAAAGATCCAACACAATCATCAAGTCTAATCTCTATATTATTTCCCACAATCCTAACTATCACAAGTTCATTCTGTTAAATCTAAGATCCGTTCGGCAAAGAGCATTTACTCCTATCTCGGTTTTTGTCGATAGTTCATTACGACTCACATTATCACTCACATTACTATTGTCATCTTCTCCATAAATACTTCCATCATAGTCATCCTTAGAAGTAGTATAAACTAGCTAACGATCTTGCTTTGTGATCGAAGAAAGTTTATTCACCCCCCCCCTTTTAGACTCACTTTGGGACCTATAGGTAACTAACTCCCGAACCCTTATCTAATGTAGACCATACATTTTAGGTGACCAACTGCACCCCAAAAATAATTGATGGCGACTCTGTACATTTCATCATCCGATTTCGGCCTGGATGAAAATCGGTTATGACAAACACTACATAACACTAACACATTAAGCATGTAGTGTTTAGGCAAGTTTGTTTTGCATTGTAGGAGGTGTGGAGTTATGGGTTACTTGTTAAGCTTAAGAACAAATAGGAATAAAAATCTAGAATGGATAACTAGTGACACCATAGCACAACCTACAAGAGGGAAACAACAAACACCACAAGTGAAAAGAAGGGAAAAAACATAATTAACCGATATACGTCCTACTAGAGGAAACCACCCAACAAGAGAGACCTAGTAGCTATCGAACGTAGAGATTAACGACCTTTGAAAAGCAGAGTTAAGCCAACGGTATCGAGCGTTGTCGATCGCGGTGTGGTAGGGTAAGGTGTTAGATCCAAGGAAGTAAGTCCCGTTGAAGGCGATGGATAGGCGTGTTTGGGCGGTAATACCTTGAGTTAAGCCAACGTACCGGCCTGACCTTTTACTCTACACCATTGACCGTTTGACATCTTCGATTACCTTCACCATGTTTGCTTTGAGGTCTATCTTTGGGCATGCGGCATTACTTTGAGGTCCTTAATTGGGTGTGCGGTATTGCTTTGAAGTCCTTAATTGGGCGTGCAACAATAGTCTATTGTTTAGCTTTGAGGTCCTTCATTGGGCGTGCGGCTTACTAAGACTCCATCCACCACCGTGAATTATGATCAAGGTAAAGTTATTATAGTTTGGGTTATCACTTGCTTTGAGGTCCTTCATTGGGCGTGCGATACTCATCTTCACACACTTAAGTTATTGAATTTTGTGCTTATATGTCTCTTTATTGTTGTGTTATACTGTTGTGTTGTATTTAATATTAATTGTTTGATTGTGTTTTCTTATTGTGTTCCACACCCATGTCTCGGCTCCATCATTATAATTTGTCTTTTATTATTATTGTGTTTTACTTTTGTTTTGCTTTTAAAAAGGTATATTCCTTTACCGTAATTATTGTATTAGTTGTGTTATTTAAATATTAAAAAACCCAAAAATATAATAAATTACTGGAACGGGTAAAGGGTTAGGGGGAAGATATTCACTCATCATGTTTTCAACTCCTTGTCTTCCTACACTTTCAATTCCTTCTTCTTCATTTCCTAACAATAGTTCAAAAAATTTACAAACTAATTTCAAAATTAAATTAAAAGAAATTTGTGAAGAAGCATATGATGAATTTTATGCAAATTATAATCTTTTCAAATGTACATGGTTTTTCAAAAAATCTTTCGAACGAACTCTTTACAATTCTCAAGAATATGATTCATTTATACAAACTTATGAACCTACACCTTTCTTTTTTGATTGGTTTCCAATTTATGCTTCAAAAAATTCTATCAAATATCCTTTTACATATAATCATATTTCTTATTCAAAAATCCAACCTCTTACAAACACTTTTAGTATAGACAAAAAATATTTACATGATGAATTCTATTCAATTGATAATACCGATAAACGTTTTTGGTTTTTTAAACATTTCCAAAATAATAAGCAACAAATTCAAATAGAATTTTATTCGTATCTTAATTCAAAGCAAATTCAAATTCCTTTTTCCAATGGTTTGAAATTTATGCAAATGAACATAAAATTGATTATCTTTTCCTTAATTATACTCCAAAGATCAAAGCAAAAAATGACATATCTCTCTCTTGAAAATAATGAGGAATCAACTCGGAAATTAAGGACACATTTCCCAAGAAAGTGGCATTCTCTTCCTTGAAATTGTCTCCTTTTCCCACAAATAACCTTCTACAAATTACTATTTTATTCCCTTCAAATACACTCATTCTCATTTCCCTATTTTACATTTTCTAATGCGCTCCAAGCTCTCCGCAATGATCAACGAAGACGAAGAGAGGAATGTGAGGGATCCACGACTTGGTTCCTTGCAACTCCTCAATCCAATCAAGGCGAAGGTGGAGGTGCCACCATCCGGACGACAAAAGGGGCGCATGTACGTGCTCGCTAAGGCCAACAACCTTGAAACTAAGGTCTTAGTGGACACGGGTGCGACCAACAACTTCATCAATGTGGAAGAAGCTCGTAGACTGGGGATAATCTACAAGGAAGAGAAGGGCTGGCTGAAGGTGGTGAACTCTAGTGCCAGTCCCATCCATGGCGTGGCTCGAGGCGTCAAGCTAAGTATTGGCGAGTGGAGAGGCAAGGTGAATCTCTCCGTGGTGTCGATGGACGACTATCCCATGGTGTTGGGGATGGAGTTCGTTGACCAGGTGCGGGCAATTCCAATTCCTAGCACCAACACAATGTGCATCATGGACGAGGGGAAAACGTGCATAGTGAAGGTAATGCAGGAGGAAGAGCTCAAGGCGAAGTCTCTTTCGGCGCCTCCAACTGTCCAAAGGAGTTAGGCGACAGGAACCAACCTTCATTGCCATGGTGAAGGAAGAATGCCAAAGTGTTGGGGAGGAGCCCCCAACGGAAGTGAAGACGGTCCTTGAAGAGTTTGGGGACGTTATGCCACCCGAACTCCCCAAACAACTTCCGCCGAAGTGGGAGGTGGACCACAAGATCGAACTAGAGGCCGGTGCAAGGCCTACTGCTGCGGTGCCCTATCGGATGGCACCACCGGAGTTGGAGGAACTTCGGAAACAATTAAAGGACTTGTTGGATGCCGGATTCATTAGGCCATCCAAAGCGCCATTTGGAGCACCGGTGTTGTTCCAAAAGAAGCACGACGGGTCGATGCGGCTATGCATTGACTATAGGGCGCTAAACAAGATTACAGTGAAGAACAGCTACCCCATCCCACTAATATCTGACATGTTTGATCAACTTGGTGCTGCGAGATGGTTCTCAAAGCTAGACTTGCGGTCGGGATATTGGCAAGTGCGGATAGCCGAAGGTGATGAGGCAAAGACGGCGTGCATCACAAGATATGGCTCTTACGAGTTCTTGGTGATGCCCTTTGGCCACACAAATGCCCCTGCCACATTCTGTACGTTGATGAACCGGATCTTCCAACCATACTTGGATAGATTCGTCGTGGTGTTCCTTGACGACATCGTCGTCTATAACAAAACGTTGGAGGAACACAAGGCACACCTATGGCGGGTTTTCTAAATCTTAAGGGAGAACCAACTCTTTCTGAAGAAGGAGAAATGTGACTTTGTGAAGAAGGAGGTGCCCTTCTTAGGTCACATCATTGGCGGTGGCAAACTAAAGATGGACAACAAGAAAGTGTTAGCCATCAAGGAATGGGAGACGCCCAAGAAAGTCCCTGATATGCGCTCCTTCCTTGGCTTAGTTAACTATTATAGAAGATTCATCCGCGGTTATTCCCACATTGCCGCACCCTTGACGGAACTACTAAAGAAGAACAAGACTTGGGTGTGGGATGATGCTTGCTGAGAGGCATTTGAGAAGTTGAAGCAAGCCGTGACAAACGGACCGGTGATGGCACTGCCGGACCATACAAAGCCTTATGAAGTTCACACGGATGCTTCAGACTTTGCCATCGGTGGAGTTCTAATGCAGGAGGGGCATCCTGTAGCATACGAAAGCCAGAAACTCAATGGCACCAAACGGAGGTACGCAGTGCATGAAAAGGAGATGACGGCAGTTATGCATGGCCTTCGGGTGTGGAGGCATTACTTGCTAAGGTCCAAGTTCGTGGTGAAGATGGACAACATTGCTACGAGTTATTTTCTTACTCAAAGGAACTTAACTCCGAAGCAAGCACGGTGGCAAGGACTCTAGCGAGTCGACTTTGTGCTCGAGTACAAACCGGGCACAAATAATGTGGTGGCCGATGCACTAAGTCAGAAGGCGGAACTTGCAGCCATTAGCCAACCACAATTCCCCCTGGTGGACAAACTGAAGGAAGGAATGGAGCATGATCCATTAGCCAAGTCCTTGGTGGAATGCGTCAAAGCTGGGAAGACACGGCGATTTTGGCTAAGGGATGACTTGCTCCATACTCGAGGAGAACGGGTGTACATTCCTAAATGGGGAAGTTTGAGGAGAGACATCCTCAAAGAATGTCACGACTCGCGGTGGGCTGGCCATCCCGGAGTCGATCGTACCTTGGCGTTGGTGGAAAGGATCTACTACTGGCCTCAACTTTACGAGGACGTCCAAGTGTACGTGAGGACTTGTCTTGTGTGCCAACAAGGCAAGATAGAGAATCGGCAGTCGGTGGGACTGTTAGAACCTTTGCCTACTCCGGAATGACCTTGGGAAAGTTTTTCGATGGACTTCATTGTTTGTCTCCCAAGATCCGAAGGATACGGTACGATCATTGTGGTGGTCGACCGATTCTCTAACTATGGAGTTTTCATTCCAGCTCCGAAGGACTGCACGGCAGACGACACGGCCCGACTATTCTTCAAGTATGTGGTGAAGTATTGGGGCATTCCAAAGACAATCGTGAGTGATCGGGACTTACGATTCACTGGGCGGTTTTGGACCGAGCTGTTCCGGATAATGGGTTCAGACTTAAACTTTTCAACAAGTTTTCACCCACAAACAGACGGCCAAACTAAACGTGTCAATGGCTTACTGGAGCTGTACCTGAGGCACTATGTGAATGCCAATCAAAGAGATTGGGCCAAGTTACTGGACATAGCCCAATTCTCATATAACTTGCAGAAGAGCGAGTCCACGAACGAGAGCTCGTTCGAACTCGCAACTGGGCAGCAACCATTGACGCCCACTTCCATCACTCGGGGGTACACTGGAAAGAGCCCTGCGGCGTTCAAGTTTGCAAAAGGATGGCATGAACAAACAGATCTGGCCAGGGCATACATGCACAAAGCGGCGAAGAAGATGAAGAAGTGGGCGGATCAACAAAGGAGGCCCTTAGAATTTCAAGAAGGAGACATGGTGATGCTCAAACTCCTTCCGCACCAAACCAAAGCACTTAGACAATTGCATAAGGGTTTGGTGCGCCGATATGAGGGGCCTTTCAAAGTACTTAAGAGAGTTGGGAAGGTCTCATACAAACTGGACCTCCCGACTAGCTTACAAAGGCATCCGGTGTTCCACGTTAGTTTGCTCAAGCCTTACCACGAAGACTTGGAAGATACGAGCGGACAACGGGCGGTGCAGACACCAACAGCATCAACAGGCAAGACCTACGACAAAGAGATAGAGAAAATCCATTCTCGTAGAGTCGTGCCAAGAAGAGGCGTAGATCCAAGCCGGGTGGAGTACTACATCCAATGGAAGAACAAGTCGGTTGAAGAGGCAAGCTGGGAGAAGGAAGAGGATCGGGGGAAATTCTCCAAGGAGATTGAAAAGTACCGTGAAGGAGTTGAACGCTACATCAAGCAGTTTGACGAGCTCGAGGAAGCCGAAGACACAACGAGGACGCTGCGAAATCGGGTGGGGGAGAATGTCACGGACCGAGGCTTATCCTAGCATACTTAGGCCATTTTGGGGTATTTCCCCCTTGTAAAGTGTTGTACTTAGCTTATAGAGTAAGTTGTAGAGATTTTAGATTTCGATCATATATGATGTCTCCTGGCGACATAGCCAGAAAAGTGTTAACATCTATATGTAGGGGAGTGATGTTGTAAAGCTTTCAAGCATTCAATACAATCGTTTGTTGCCTTCGTTTAATCGATCTTCCGCTAAGCGCTTCCCTACACAATTGCTTTACAATGGATCGATGGGTTCCGATCCAAATGCGACGAGTTAGGCTGACCTAGCGTTCCTTCGTACGGGTGGGAACTAGGTGCCGCACGGGTTAAGCTGCTATAAAAGCTGACCCCGTGACATGCTGCTGCTTCCTCTGATGCTCCGAATGTTGCTGCTACTGCTAACCTTCGGTCTCTTCTCCTAATGACTCCTCTGCCCAGCGCACTCCTGCACCACTTCATGCGGGGGAGTCCTCCAAAGCTCCGGTGTTTGCCCTTGGGCGGGTCTCTTATGGCACGGTCCACTCCAATGCTGTGCTTTCTGCTCAACTGGACCGCCATGCTCAGGCTCAAAGCGCCCAAATTGTTGCCATTACCGTTAAGGTTGATGCCCTTGGCGCTCAACTTCTTTCTGCCCTCACTAACTCCTCCACCTCCATGGAGCAAAAAGATGGACCTGGTGGCCTCCTCGGTTCATAACTTGTCCTCTTCCTTTGCAGATCTGGTACACACCATAGCTTGTGTTCCTAGCACTCCTCGCCAATCTGCGAAAAAGGGGGAGAACTTGCCATCTGCTCCTGCTCCATCTGCTACTGAGGAAGCTACTGCTCCTTCTTCTCGGACCTGGATTTCTGGTAAGCGGCCTGTTACTAATTTCCCTTCGGGCCTCCTTATTCCCAAACGAAACTACTACCCACCTTTCAAGGCCAGCTCTTCAAGTGCCACTCCATCTTCTTCTACTCCCGTGGCGGACATCACCTTCCTCCCATCATATACAGAACTTGATCCGGCTAATGAGGATGGAAGTATTCTTCAGGCAATGAAAGATTATGCCTGCTCCATTGTTGAGCGAAGATGTCTAACCATGATCCCTTTCTCACCTGAAGATATAAGCAATATACTTGTTGAGGAGGGCTGTACTCAACTAAAGACATCAACAACTTTGCTCTGCCAGTGAAGATGGAATCCAGGTTGTTTCCTTCTCTTTACATGGATGTCAACCTTGTTGATATCTTGCCATGTTAGTCTGAGGATTATATTCCAGCTTCTTCCCACATCCAAACCTTCATTGACGGAACTACAGAGAACAGTAGACCATGGAGCAATCTTAATTCTGTTCTCATTCTGTACCAGGTCAACTCGCTGCACTTCATGCTTACGGTCTTCATGATCAGCTCAAGGAAGGTCCTTCTCCTTGATTGTCACCAAGTCATTGATCAACAAGTAAGGAAGACTCAAGTGGAACCCTTACTCCTAAATCTATCTGCTGCAGTAAGAGAGAGCAACTTGTTTGAATCTATCGGACAACCTCCCTTGGCCCCTAATGCAAAGCTGAATTTGGTGATCTATGGCAAGGATATTGTGCCTTAACAACCTAAAGGAGAGAGTTGTGGTGCCTTCGTCTACTTCTTCATACAAGCTCTCTTCAGGTTTGATCATTCCTAGAACAATGTTCTTAACTATTCAAAGAGGCATATGATACAACTACGGGAGCTAACAGCAGCAATTATTTTCAAGTATAGTAAGCCTTATGTTCCATAATCGTTTATTCTATGTACTAAAGCTAAAATTATGTACTTGTTACTCTAAATTAATAGATGGGGCAATTATCTTAATCTCTATATATTTATTTTCTGCTTCACACCAGATCAGAATACAAAGAATTTTGGCATCTCCATATTGGGGGAGATTGTTGGATCGAACTCAGAATTTGGATGATGCTGATAAAACCCTATGTAATTTTGTTTGAGATCTTTCAATGTAATTTCTAATATGTTGCAGAAGACAAGTGTTAATCTGGATCTTCACTCGTGAGTACAAAGTTAACGACAGGATACATAATCCTGATCTGGACTAATGTGAGTGTCGTTAATCAACTTGGTTAATAACCAAGTCTTTACAAGATACGGAGTAAGGATTATGTCACGCCCCCAAATTTCAGGATACCCGGAACCAGGAACATGATTTTCCCTTGCCCGCACCCAAAAGGTCAAGGGGTAGGTGGCTAGCACCAATAGAGACTACACCGCGGGTGTTGTTTCAAATATGCAACCCTATACAGTCATACATCAAGGGTAATCCTATACTTTTCCATACATCAATAGGCATACAATATGTCAAACAATCATACAAATATTATATGACAAACAGTATGTAATACAACTGTCCGCGGACTCATGTCCGGGATACAATACAAAAGCCATAGAATACAACTATCATACATCAGAGTAGTGGGCACATCTTTCTGGAAGAAAGTCCTCCACTAGTCCCGGGTCATATCTAAAAAGGGTAAATAACAAGTAGGGGTGAGCGACAAGCTCAGTAGGTGACCCTAAAACTCCACATCATGCAAACATACAAGTCTAAACTCTATGCTCAGCGTACTCGTGCATCGTGTAGTGTGCATAATCATCAGGACTCAGCCTGCAAACAAACATCAGGACCCAGCCTGCTTACACAGGACAGCTTGTCTACGATCCTCAACAGAATCCCAGCTCAGGGCACTAAGCCCTAGCTCCACAAGCTCAACGGCTCAACACGATCCTCAACAGGATCTTAGCTCATGACACTCAGCCCTAGTTCCACGAGCTCAATGGCTCAACCCAAGCCTTAGCCTGTCACGTCAACCATATAGTATCACTTATGCCTCATGGTGAGAACACAAACAAGTCATAGAGTCCAAGCCCCAAATCCTCAAACCAACATACCAACACCAGTATGGCCTTAAGGTTCATAACACTCCCTTTATAATTGAGGCCAGTCTTCACAAATCGATTCTCATGCCTTGACCAAGGAAGAAGCTACTCATAGAAGTTGTTTGCTTACAATCAAAAGTCCCAGCATTGAGTCCCCATATCATAACTAAGATAATCTGATGTTTGGAGATTTTTCTGAGATGTCTAACCCCACTTTCCAAAAAGTTACCTCTACAAAAAATTAGATTTTTCTGAGATTTTGCACTAAATCCCAATTTTCACATTTTGAAAGAGTGAGAATTAAATTTTCTAGTATTTTTCTTTGAATCCGAAAGGGGGTTATTTCACTATTTACATTGTAACTTAAGTGTACTTAAATGTGGAGAGACTTAAAGGTTACAATGTAAATGGTCCATGCAATTGCACTGCACGAAGCTGCAGACTGCAGAGCTGCGAACTCGAAGACTCGAAGCCGCAAACTCGAAGACTCGAAGCGTCGACCTTTGACCTTCGACCTTCGACTCTTCGACCTTCGATTACGGATCTTCGACCTTTCGACTACAGATCTTCGACTCTTTGACTAAAGATCTTTGACCCTTCAACCCTTCGACCTAAATCTTTGGGTCTACGACCTTTCGACCCAGAAGTTCGCCTAGAGTACTGTTCATCATCGTTTTTGCCTGTTCTTCGTCTGGAATCAGCCCAGTGACCCCCGACACTCACAAACACACGTTTTATGCAACAAACTATAATATCTACCTCAAAACGCGTCCTGAACATCTCTAAATCGTACGGTAGCAACGAAAATACACACACAATTTCAGATTATATCCATCTAGATCTAAATCCAGATTTCAATGGTTGACTTCTCAACCCTCATAAAATACACAGTTAAATAACCACAGATCACAGAAACACATATCTAAACTGATATAAATTAGTTTTAACTAAAGATCTTATGCTAAACCATTAGATCTAACCCAAAATTGGATTTTCCCCAAAACCTAGGGTTCATACTCAATTTCATAAATCATGACAAATTCGTGCATATCCAAGACAAGAGAGAGGTAAGAAGTTCAAGGACACCTACCTGGAGTGATTATTTGAGCTCCACGAACCCAAACTGTCCCAAATCGCCAAGGTTTCAAACTTCCAAGCTCTCTCTCTCTCTCTCTCTCTCTCTCTCTCTCTCTCTCTCTCTCTCTCTCTCTCTCAATGCACCAATATGATAGCATAAAATGCAAGCTCTTTCTTTTCATTCTATTTATATTTCTGCCAATTATTGACCAATAATTGACCTTGTCAATAATTGACCTCCCAAAGCAATAATTGACCTCCAAGGTCACGAACTTTAAATTGAGCCAAATTACTTTCAAAATGCTTGAAATGATGTGCACAATACTATTTAAATATTCTCACACTCAAATGACTGCTCAAACGCAAAGTCAACTAAAAAACCTCGAGAAAGTTAATAATCGGGCCATTCAGGGCCCTGACTCGGAATCAGGCCCAAGTACTATCAAAATGCTTACATTAATGGCTACACTACCGTCCAGATAGTTGCATTCCCATAAAATGGCTATGTCTTAATCCTACCCAAATACGAGTTTTTATAGATTATTAGCGCAGACTAAGCACTTAAAGATATGGACTAAGGAATCAGTGTCTATCACTTAAATGGACTAAGAATCCTAGTTTACAACTCACGTGGAGTAAGAGAGAAATTATGGAATAAGGAGCTAAGTCTTTCACTCATGTGGACTAAGGACAAAAAGACACGGAGTAAGGAATCCGAGTCTTTCGTTCGCACGAAGTAAGGAAGGATTTGTGCGAAATAAGGACTTGAGTCTTTCATTCACACAGAGTAAGGAAAAGAGAAGTGGAGTAAGGAATCCGAACCTTTACTCAAACAGAGTAAAGAAGCGTTGAGATGGAGTAAGCCAGCCGAACCTTTACTCAAGCGAAGTTAGGAAGCGCTGACACAGAGTAAGCCTTCCAAATCTTTTATTCACACGGAGTAAGAAGTGCTGACATGGAATAAGGATTCAAGTATCAAACTAAGACGGAGTAAGCAACCACTAACACGGAGTAAGCAACCATTGACACAGAGTAAGGATCCGAACTTTATTAACACGAAGTAAGAAACCTTACAACGGACTAAGATAACACTGCTCCTACTAATCAGCTCCGTATTCAAAGTCATCAGCTCGTTGTGTCCCAATGTAAGAAAGATCCGTTGAACATTTATCATCTTACACGTAGACCACTCAGAGGCATGGACAAAACCTTTAATGTAGTTGGAATCATGCGAAGCAATTCAATACGCTTATACTTCCAACATTTTGAGCTCCACATCCGCAGTAGTTATAGCAGATGTATTTTCCAAGAAGTCATCAATGCTACACACTGCTCGAAAAATCTTGTTCCAAGAATGTTTTCAAAGGATGTATATATATACTAAGTCTTGTATATTTACGCAGGGGTGCGTACATGTGAAAGAGCTTAGAGAATTTCATTTTGGATAGTGTGTGTGTTACTATAAAACAGAGTGCTACTGTAAACACAAGAGTGACACACTTTCAGTAGATCCAAAAGCTTGTACTCAGCTTTGATCTGCTACAATTTATTGTAATTATCTTGTGATAATAATATAAATAACTTCCACTATCTGGCCGTCTTCCGCATTGATTTTATCTTTAACCAGATTAAGTGTTACGCCAAAACGAGTGAGAAGAGTTTTTCAAAAGCCTATTCACCCCCCCCCCCCCCCCTAGGGTTCTCGGGACCAACAGTTCATCATAAACACAAGCACCTGTATGTATCAAATATGAAAAATTGACTAACTCAAAGCCAAATATATCCTTCTTGTAGCCTCTAGCCAAATTAACATCTACCTATTCACATTTGAATAAGATGTATCAAAAATTTGCTGTGTAGTATAACTCAATAATGTCCACTAAATTGCCACAATATGCTGGGCACCTCCATGAATAAAAACTCGTACTCCACTATTTTGAGTTTTTTTGTGCTTTTCATAGGCCTTAATGCAAAACTTAAAACCATTCACTATATAAGTGTTCATCCTTCCCGCTTCCGTGTTTGGCCCATATGCTAAAGCTTTTACTTCATCGCTCAAATTTTCATCTTTGCCATTTCCTATGACAACTTACAATCAAAGAATGTATAACACTAGATTCCATTAAGAACCATTAATGACTTATAGGCAAGTAATATGACAACAAAAAATGGTTACATATTCATGAAACCATTCACAAAATGTCTCCATATGAAGTTTCTGTATTTGATAATCACTCATATGTTTATGCTGATTTTGCCTTCTTAGTCAATCTTTGAACACCTTAGTGACATGTTGAAAGTATTAGTAATATTTAATAATAAATTATATTTAACATATAGTGTAGGAAAACATACTCTAACAATGGCCTAACTTCTTCATTGTTAAACAAAACATAATAATGTGCTTGCATCCAAGAAATATGATCAAGAATGTTATACGTAATTGATCTTGCTGCTTCATCTATATTTCATGTAGACCAAGTGAAAAGAGTCTCAACTGAGTCCAAGTGATGTGAACAAAATGCCAAACTCTCTTCCACTATGTACCCTTCAGCAATCGAACCTTCAGGGTAAGCTTTGAGATAAACATATAAGTTAAGACGAAAAAGGTACCTATCATATATTAATTACAAAGATGTCATTATATAATCAAATACCATGAACTAAACTTTAATAACTAAAATGTTGACTTGTAACTTTGTCAAACCTCTCTATAGGATACATCCATCGATAATAAACTAGTCCACAAGTCTTAACTTTTGTAGCCAAGTGCATCACAAGGTGCATCATTATGGTGAAAAATGATAGAGGGAATATTTTCTCCAGTTTTCACAAAGTCTCTGAGATTTTAGCTTCAAATTGTTTAACTTTTTTTATTACTAATGCCTTAGAACATTCACCTCTAAAATAGCCCCATTGATCAGGCACATAGTTCAATCAATGGGGCTATCACATAATTTGTTTAACAACCTCTCAATGCTATTGGAAGCAACTGTTGAATCAAAAATATATGCATCATGACTTTTCAATCCAATAATTTTGTGTTGCTTTAGTTTTACAGCACGAGAAATATTTGATGCATATCCATTTGGCACTTTCACCTTTTTTAAAACCAACAACATGCAAGTTCTCTCATTAGTACTCATTATAAAACAAGCAGGTGAAATATATAATTTGTTTTCAAATTGAATAGAATGAAGTTCACTCCTTATTCCCATTGCTTCAAGGTCTAAGCATGCTTTGATGTTGTCCTTTGTATTTTCAAGATTGAATAGTGTACCTATTATATTATTGGCAACATTATGTTCGGTATACATAAAGTCACTTTGATGACAAAATCGATGAGGCCTCTAATTTGGTAGGTTGAAAAAAGTACTTCTCTTTTTCTAAGGATAAGGAGTACCTTCAGTTTGGGTTAACACATCATCCCCAAATAACATCATAGGAGCCATATTAAATTCTTCAGTGCCATCAAATTAATTTTTATCTTTTTGAAATACATGATTCACATCCAAAAACCGTTTATGACCCATGTAACAGTACTTCCCACCATTTTGTAGTCGCATATACTTTGTCCCATGATTACAAGAAGGACATGCAAGCCACATTTGGTATTTCAACCTGACAAATCACCATATGCAGGGAAGTCATTAATTGTCCACATCAATGCTGCATGCAATTGAAACACTTGCTTAGTGGAACCATCATAGGTATTAATACCTGTCCCATAATTCCTTTAACTTTTTCACCAATGGCTGAAGGAATACATCTATATTTGTCATAGGGGAGTTTGGGCCAGGAATAATTAGGGATAACATCATTGATGACCGTTTCATACATATCCAAGGAGGGAGATTATAAGGAATCAATATTACGAGCCAAATGCTATAAGGACTGCTCTTATTTTTGAAAGGGCTAAAGCCATCACATGCTAGCCCAAGTCTAACATTGTGAAATCAATTATCGAATTCTTTTCATACAAGTAAATCTGCTGGATGCCTTAATATACCATCATTGTTACATTTTTCAGCATGCCACATCATTTTAGAGGCTGTTTTTGAATACATAAATAATCTTTGTAATCGTTGCTTTAAAGGAAACCATCGCATACCTTCGTTGTTGTTTTTTTTATCATTTTCCTCTTGAATCCACCTAGATTCACCACAAGTAGAACAAACATCATCAATAGCCTTCTATTCCAAGAATAACATGCAATTATTTGGGCAAGAATGAATTTTTTCATATCCCAGCCTCAAGTCTTTGATAATATTTTTCCTTCATGACAATCTTTGGCCAATTCGGCATCCTCGGAAAGTAAAACTTTGAAAAAATTTAACAACTGATCCATTGAATTATTGCTCCATCCATATAAACATTTCAAATGATTCAAATGAACAATTGTCTCTAGTTTGCTAAGTTTGCATCCTTCATACAAAGGTTGTTGTAAATGATGTATCATCCTTAAAAACTTATCAGTATCTTCATTTAACTCCTCCATTGGTTATTTAGTTTGCCCAACTCTATCCATTTGGAATACATCATGTGACATCAATTCCAAACCACTGGAACCCATAAAATGACCAGATGTATTCAAATCTTCAATATTGGGCATATTAGATAAAGATTCACCATGATGATACCAAAACTCGTATCTAAGACTAAAACCACATACCATGACATGGTCAAGGACCTCATCTGTACTTAGTACAAATGCATTCACGCATTTTACACAAGGACAAGCAAGCATCCCACTAACACATTCATGTGTTGACGCGAAATCCAAGAATTTATATACTCTTTCTCGATACTCATTACTTAGTCTTGGCTTTCCCGTCCAACTTTTATCCATACTTCTTCATCATATTATAAATTAATATAATATTTCTATTATTTAACAACATGTAATTTTAAACTCTAAAGATAAGTTAACATCCAAAGCACACAACTTTTACAAATAAAAATTATAATTCCACATAATTATAACAAGAAATTATGTAAACAATCAATTATTAATCATAATTACCAATGTAAAAAAAATTCACTTTTTATTAAGACATTATTATTCATAACACATACAATAATCAAATGAACACCTAAATGTCAACCTACTTATGAGTTATTTTTATTTTGTCAAAGCTATGTAATAATAAAGTAGAATATTATATTAAAACACCAACAACATTTACTTCTTTGAATTATTGAAAGTAATTTAATTGTACACCCTATCTCTCAGTTTCCCTTACAAAACTAGACAATTTATGAACTTGAAAATTATTTTGTACCTCAACACTCATGGTGCTTTTATTAAACAAAATAAATAAATAAACACACAATATTATAATACTAATCAATGAAATAATACAAACGACATAAAAAAAACACAATAGAAAACTAACAAATAATGTACAATGCTATAATAAAGAGAGAGATCAAACATAAGTAATCAACAAGAAATATCCAATGTAAATATTTACCAATCATCATCTCAATATTAACACAAAAATAAAAGCACAAACAGAGTTTGATATCTTAATCAACTGTAACCAAATTCACCACTAAAATGCACAATAATGCATCACAAAAAAAACATTTATCAAAGAACCAACCAAATGAAGAACACAGAAATTAAGGTGGATGAACACATACAGAGAACTACCAATCTAAAAGACCAAATAATATTATTCTTACCTGAGAGGAAAAATCGGAAGAGCCCAGATGTACAAGAGATCAAACCTTACAAAGATGTTAATCAACAATAGACAATAGAGGAGAACGAACCCAGCAAGTTGTTGGTCTCAAATAGAGATAGAGAGAGTTAGATGATGAATCGAGAGGGAGAGAGGGAAAGAGTGAGATAACGAACCAATTAGGGATCAAGAGCTCATGCTTGAAACGAGGTGAGCCTGGGTATGTGGGCGAGAATCAACTAGAAAGCCACTATGTATCAGATCGTCAATCCGTAGTTAGACAATCAAATCACGAGCGATTGCTTTATCAAATACGCGGAGATGATGATGAGTTGCCTCTATGATATTGAAGGGATCAGAAAGTCGGCAATGGAACCGATGCACATGTACATGTGTTGGAACCGATCCTACCACCCAACGCCAGCGCATGAAACAATGATGCGCTGATCAGAGGAGAACCAGCTGTGACAACGACTGACGATAGACTACTCCTTGTTGACGGTGCTAGGTCTAGGAGGAGAAACACTTAGCGCGTTAATTTAGACTTGTCACCTAAAATATTTTTATTAACGTATTGATTTAGTATAATTTGGATGAGTAATAAATAAGTGTTTTTTTATAAACGCTCGTACATGTATAATTGGGATGGCGTTTTTTTGGGTAATGATACATCATGAATCTGTCCTGGCAATTTTACTACGGAACAGACGCAATAACTTTTTTATAGTGGCATTTTGAATTAACACTAGCATAAACTATTTAAGGCAGCATTTTTTAAAAACCCCACTAAAACAACTCTGCCTAAATAATGAAACCTTCTAGTGAATTATTACATTTTTTTTCACCACTTGTGTATGTAATTTGTCTAAATATTAAACTTTCTTTTGGGTGAACAGAAATACTTATAAACATTGAATATTTCTCATGAATAATCTAAACAAGATATGTAACTTTGAGGAGTTTTGTTTTAATTAGTTTATTTAGAAGGATAAACAATTATATTTAGGCATAAAAGATTTATCGCACGTATAACATTTGAATTTAAACTCTACAATATTAAATCAATATAATAAATTGCACGATACAATTTATTTCTCATAAAACTGTTGCATCTTAATTGCAATGCACAGAATTAAAATAACATCAAAATTGTTATGAATGATTTACCGATATTGCACATAACTAATAAAGCAAACAACAGACCTAAGATCTATTGCCTCGTGTGATCAGAGACAGAAAACAATAAATCAACAAGATAATTATAGACTCAAAGGGTCTTGTTTATGTCATACACCGTGGGGTCAGATTTTAGATTAATTCACATATTTTTTTTGTTGGGATGCTAGTTTCACATCACTTAAAGACAAGAAAGTTAAAATATATATAAGAAAAAAAAATATTTTAAATGTCATGATGCGTTTTAAAGCCGTACGGCCCGATGTGGTGAGCCCAAAGCGAACAGTATCGTGACATTTAATCGAGCCTTTACTTATATCTGATTCTAATAAATTAATATCAGAGCTTGGTTGCCCTATTGTTATCCCCATTAACTGTTCCGTAATATGAAAAGTCTTTTTGGCATGGTGTGATCGAGCGGCATGTCCCATTGGTGCGGCGGTATTCGGATTATGATGTCATTTTAATATTGAACTGGTTTGATCTCTCTACAAGGCATGGATTGAGGGGAAATTACAAAAAATCTTCAGTTTCATAGGTGTGTCTCCAACCTATGGTATACGGTCAATATGCGACAAAGAGGAAGATTATTGGGATATTTGTCTCATATCACTCAAGGACAAGAAAGTTAAGACATATAAAAAAAAATATCACGACACCTATTAAATTCGTACGGGCCGATATGGTGAGCTCAAAGCGGATAATATTGTGACACGTAATCAGGCCTTTATCTGTATTCAATTCTAACAAATTAATATCAGAGAGAGACTAATAAGAGGGTGGAGAACGTGATCTAGCTTGAAAAGATGGTTTTAATTCAAAGAAGAATGTATCGAAACAAAACATGTTTAAAGATATACCAACTACACAGTGAAACCATAAAACTCATTCGGCGTGGGCCGCCACATGTTACGGTATAAAAAATTCTCGAACGAACAGATAAACAGAAAAAAAACAAAAAAACGTTGTACTCTCTACCTAAATCGTACTGAATTGTACTACCACGCGACAGCAGGTTCCATCGCAAGCAAGCAGATTAACAATACTTAACCAACACCGGCAAAAATTTTACGCAAACAGCCGATTATTTTTTCAATGTATATATACTGAAATACATTTAATATTTAATTACATGGCAAAAAAAAATTAAAGTTGTGAATAAATTTCAAGTGGATCCCAATAGAGGAGACTGAAGCAAGTCGTTAAACATAATTTCCATCAAGAGTGGACAAATTCTGGAAGATGGTACGTAGGATGCTGCCAAGACTATAGAGAAGGTCAACAGTGAGAACCAGCCCTGTCAGCTAATGCCGTGCACGACATGTATGTACTATATTTAACAGGATATGTGTTTGGTTGAAATCGTAAGCCAAATTGCATGCCAATACACCGGCAAAGATTAATTCAAACACTTATTATTATTATTTTTTGTAGGCTCCACTTGATAGTGGAAAACTGTTATCTTTGATCATGATATTTGTGTTCCCATAGACCTGGTAAATGAGGTTCATGGAGCGGACCTATTTTCATATCCATAACTATCTACCGGAGCTCATGCCCTTGTTATTTATTTATTTTATTAAATTATATATATTATAATATTATTTAATGAAAAAAACTAAAATTAAACGTGGATAATATATTAATATTAAAGCTGGATGAAAATGAACAAAAACATATAATATTAAAAGGTGAGTAATGTAAACAAGTTCTACTTTAATTATTCGATTTGAGATTAACGTTTGTTTTATTATATATATATATGTACGTACGTGTGCGGCTAACATCTAAATTTGAAGATTAATACATACGCCCGCGGCGGAAAAACATGGGTGGACGACTAGCTAGCTGAACTGTCCCAGGTCCCATAGGAGCAGTTGCTACTTGCTAGATAGATCTCCATGGACCATAATATATAGTCCATACCCCTCCCTCTGCCGAGCCGACCAATATTAATTTTCTTGTAGGGGTTGAGCAGTAACCTTCACTGTAGCTGGTCTTCAACCTACCAAGTCACAATTTTTCGCCTACTGAGGAAACACGAACAAATGGATTATGCAACTAGTGCTTTATGTATGTTACTATTCAAGAAGGTAATATAATGACCAAGCCATTAAGAGATTTTATATTTAAAAACTTATAATTAAAATAACATTTCTTATTCGACAATATTAATCTTGTTGCATAGTATATTAAAATAACTATAATATAATTTTTTTTTAAATATAAGTGTATATAGAAGGCGGGTAAAAGAATAATTAAGAGATAAGAGGTATAGGGAAAAAGAAAATGCCAAAAATTGGTCGAAGTTGCCGTTTTCAAAAAAGATATTTGCGATTTTAAAATTTGTCAAATCCTTTATCTTTTTTCCCCTTTTACATTAAAAAACTGTTTAAAAACTGGCTAAGCCGCTTTTTAATTATTATGTATTAATACTATATATAAATGTATAATAATCAAAATCGGAATTTTGTTTACTATTATATGGAGAATTAATATAAGAAAAGAAACCATTGTAACGTTTTATTTTGTTAGTTTTATTATTAATATAACTTATTGATTTGATGAGATTAAAACTTTTTTGATTGTTTGCCGTACATATTAGATACTTTGTTTTGTGACGACATTGTTCTATTTTTGGATTTCTTCATTTTATATTATTAATTCATTAATGTAAATATCATGTTATAATATTTTATAATTGTATACGTTATGCCAAATACTTTAATTTTAAATAAATTTAAAAGTTGTTTTTATATGGCCTAAAAAAAAGTTGATACCAGTCACTATTTTTATATATTATATATTATTTATTTTTCATATGAAATCAAAATATGTATGCATGTCATGATATAATATATATGAGGCTAACAACCAACCGGGCATTGGCTTTGAAAAAACGCGTATTGAGTTTGCGGATACGATCACACTGGTGGTTGTCAAATGAAAACGAATTATTTTTTCACATCAAATCAAAATATCTATTGCACCTAATTTTGAAGGAATATATATATATATATATAATATATATATATATATATATATATATATATATATCCGAGTAACAGAATAACAAAATGAGGCTGCGAGGACTTTAAATTTATTTAAATTTATTTTTAAATTTATATATATAATTAAATACTAATTATAGTATGTATTTTAATTAAAAATTATAAAAAATTATATTTTTTATTTTATTAATTTTCAAAATTTGAAAAATAATAAAATTAAATTTATAATTTATTAAAGTTTTAAGTTAGAACAGTATTATAACGCATAATTTATTAATATTTAAATAATTTAGAAAAAAGATCCAATGAGTTTAATATTAGTATTTGTGAGGTGACCTAAAGGAAATGAAAAGAAAAAAAAACCGAATGATAGCGCCCGACTTTGTCGGAAGAAGGAAAGAAGAGGTGGATATATATATACCCAAATATTGCCTAGCGACGAGTGTAGAAAAATAATAACCAACGCCGATGTGAGCCCTTCCTTCGTTATTAAAAGAGTCCACGGCGCACGGAGTCTGCTGCACCATCTGAAGAAATAGTGTACCATCTGTGCTGTTTCGGTATTCTGCATCAATTTATTTTCAGGGTACCTGTTTTGCAATCTGGTTCTGGTTGTGCAGTAATCTGTCTCTCTCCGTCATTTGTTCTGTCTATCTGAACATCTGTAACCGTTGCCATCTGAATATCTGGCAATCTGATAATCTGTAATCTGTACTCCTTTTTAATATAGTGAATTATTCTGTCGCTGCCCGTGGACGTAACCTTATTCTAGGGTGAACCACGTAAATCTGTTGTTCCTGTTTGTGGTGTGATTTTCTATTTTCTATTTTCTTTGCTTAATTATTCCTAACAAATTGGTATCAAGATAATTGAATCTTTAATTTCAAGATGCGTGCGTTGTTGAAACAGCAAGGGATCTGGGCTCCGCTTCCTGAGAAACAATCTGTGATCGTAGAAGAATCTGAGTTGGCTATCATGGAGGAGAAAGCTCATTCGACAATTTTGCTCTGTTTGTCAGATGAAATTATTTGTGAAGTCACAGTTGAAGAATCTGCAGCAGGTTTGTGGCTGAAGTTAGAGAGTCTTTACCTGACAAAATCTCTGACGAATAAGTTGTTTTTAAACCAACGTCTGTTTTCTCTCTTAATGGATGAAGGTAAATCCTTAAAAGACCACCTTGATGATTTGAATTCAATTTTGATGGATTTGCGGAATGTAGATGTCAAAATTGATGATGAGGATGCAGCTTGTATATTACTTGTTTCTTTACCTTCTTCGTATAAGAATTTTGTGAATTCATTTGTTATTAGAAAAGAAACAATCAGTCTAAAAAGAAGTTAGGTCAGCACTCCATACGCATGAGCTTCGTCACAAGGCATCAGGAACTAGTTCTGATAATTCTAGTGGCCTGGTTGTGATGTATTCTGAGAAATTCAGGGGTCGTCAGTTGTATAAGAATAACAACAGAAACAAAGGCAGAGGAAGATCCAAATCGAGGGACCATTATATCAATCCCATAGATATTTACAACTACTGTAAGGAACATGGACATTGGAGAAATCAGTGTTCGAAGAAGCAAGCAAAAGAGAAAAATGCAAAAGAAAAGGTTACAGTTATAGCAGAAACGGATACCTCTTCTGAACCTGATTTGGTTTTTACTGTTGCGGATCAGTCTCACCCGATAGATACATCGGTGATGGACTCAGGTTGTTCTTATCATATGACTCCGAATAGGGAGTGGTTCTCAACATATGAGAAAATCGATAGTGGAAACGTCATTATGGGTAATGATGTCGTGTGCAGAGCAATAGGTATAGGTTCAATGCAGATTCGGATGCATGATGGTGTTGTCAGAACACTCACCAATGTTCGACATGTTCCACAACTGAAGAAAAATCTCATATCTTTGAGTACTCTTGATCAGTTGGGCTGCAAAGGTTCATTTGAAGGTGAAGTCTTAAAGGTAATTAGAGGTTCCTTGGTAGTAATGAAGGGAGTTAAGCAAAATACTCTCTATATTCTACAAGGAACTATAGTTTCTGTTTCTGTAGTTGTATCGTCCTCCGATTCATCAAATCAGACCAAATTATGGCATATGCGTCTTGGCCATATGAGTGAAAAGGGGATGATAATTTTGAGTAAGCAGGGTCTTCTTGAAGGCCATCAGACAATTGATATGGGTTTCTGTGAGCATTGTGTATTTGGAAAGCAGAAGCGGGTTCAGTTTAAAGATGCAATTCACAAAACCAAGGCGACTCTTGATTATGTTCATTTCGATTGTTGGGGTCCATCTCGTGTTCTATCATTGGGAGGTGCTAGGTACTTCCTTTCGTTGATTGATGATTATTCAAGGATGGCATGGATATACATGATGAAACACAAGAGCGAGGTGTTCAAGATCTTCAAGGAGTGGAAGATTTTGGTAGAAAATCAAACTGGGAAGAAACTCAAACGTCTACGTATTGAGAATGGGTTAGAGTTTTTTTCAAGGAGTTTGATCAGTTTTGTTCAGATCAAGGCATTGCAAGACACCGGACAGTCAAGGATACTCCACAGCAAAATGGAGTGGCAGAAAGAATGAACATGATTCTATTGGAGAGAGCACGGTGCATGCTTTCCCAAGCTGGATAGAAGAGAACCTTCTGGGTTGAGGCTGTGAACACGGCGTCCTATTTGGTGAATCGTAGCCCAGCAACTGCTATCAACTGTAAAACTCCATTTGAGGTATGGTCTGGTAAACCCGTTGATTATTCTAATCTTAGAACATTTGGTTATCCTGCTTATTATCATGTCAGTGAAGGCAAGCTAGAGCCTCGAGCTAAAAAGGGCTTGTTTATAGGCTATGGCTCAGGTGTGAAAGGTTATAGAATTTGGTCTTCATCTGAAAATAAAGTTATTCTTAGTAGGAGTGTAACTTTTAATGAAAATTCTCTACATCACCCTGGTATAGAGTCTATTGTTTCAAAAATAGGTGATGGTGTCAGCAAACAGGTGGAGTTTGATGCGATTGCAGCCGGAACACATCAACATAGTTCATCAGAAACTGATCATCAAATAATGCACCATAGTCAGAAGCTGAAACAGAGCAGCCACCTATTGATACACACAATATTGCCACTGACAGATCTAGGAGACAGATCAAACCACCTATCAGATATGGTATTGAAGATATGGTTGTTTATGCCCTACAAGCCGCTGAAGAGATAGATTCTCCTAAACCCTCTTGCTTCCGAGAGGCTATCAGTGGTGCTGAAGCAGCAAATTGGGTTGCTGCAATGGGTGAAGAAATGGAGTCCTTTTACAGGAATTAGACTTGAGAGTTAGTCAAACTTCCAAAAGAGCGTCGAGTGGTTGGCTGCAAGTCGGTCTTCAAAAAGAAGACTGGAAATCTGGTTGATGCTGGAATCAGATACAAAGCTCGCCTAGTTGCCAAGGGGTTCAGTCAGAAGGAAGGTGTGGATTATAATGAGATATTCTCACCAGTTGTCAGACACACTTCTATCCGTTTGTTGTTAGCACTAGCTACGCATCAGGACTTGGAGCTAGAGCAGCTCGATGTGAAACATGGAGAGTTAGAATAGGATATCTTGATGAGTCAACTAGAAGGATTTGCTATAGAGGGAAAAGAAGACTATGTCTGCAAAATGAAGAAATCTCTCTATGGACTGAAGCAATCACCGCGCCAGTGGTACAAGAAGTTTGATAGTTTCATGGTCAAACATGGCTACAACAAAAGTCCCTATGATTGTTGTGTTTATCACAGCAAGTTGGAGGTTGAGTCATTCATCTATCTATTATTATATGTAGATGATATGCTCATTGCAGTTAGGGGCATGTCAGCTATTCATAAGATGAAAAAACTCTTGAGTTCAAAATTTGATATGAAGGATCTTGGATCAGCCAAGAAGATTCTTGGAATTGAGATATACCGAGATCGTTCGCGGCGAAAGCTCTTTCTGTCTCAAAAGAGCTATATTCAGAAAATTTTGACAAAGTTTGGCATGTCTAATGCTAAACCTCTATGTACTCCATTTGATGCAAATTTTCGGCTCTTTACGGCTTTTGCACCTCAGTCAGAAGCTGAAAAATAGTACATGTCTCGAGTTCCGTATGCTAGTGCAGTTGGAAGTTTAATGTATGGTATGATGTGCACTAGACCAGATCTTGCACAAGCAGTCAGTATGGTTAGTCGGTTTATGAGTTAGTTGAGCAGAGAGCATTGGCAGGCAGTGAAACGAATTTTCAGGTATCTCCGGGGCACATCTGATATTGGCCTTGTGTATGGTGATAGTGAAAATTGTGTACTTAATGGTTATTCAGATTCTGATTATGCAGCTGATTTGGATGGACGAAGATCAATGACTGGTTATGTCCTCACTGTAGGAGGTTCTGTTATCAGTTGGAAAACTACTTTACAACCGTCAGTAGTTCTGTCAACTACTAAAGCTGAATATATGACGTTGACAGAAGCAGCAAAAGAAGGCATCTGGTTAAAAGGATTGGTTAATTTTCTGGGGTTGCAGCAAGACCAAACAACTGTGTTGTGTGATAGCTTGAGTGCTATCTGCTCGGCAAAATATCAGGTGCACCATGAGAAGACTAAACACATTGATGTTAGATATCACTTCATTCGTAATGAAAGAAGAATTAGTGTGAAGAAAGTCGGCACCAAGAATAACCCAACTGATATGTTTACTAAACCAGTTCCACTTAGCAAGTTTAAGCATTGTCTTGACTTGCTTAATGTCAATAGTCTGATTTAGCCTGTGGTGTGCTGGTAGCGGCATATACAAGTTTATCACTATGCTGTTTTGTTGAGGAGTTTTGGCTTTACGTCAAGGTAGAGATTTGTGAGGTGACGTAAAAAAAAAAAAAGAAACCGAATGTTAGCGCCGACTTTGTCCGAAGAAGGAAAGAAGAGGTGGATATATATATACCCAAATATTGCCTAGCGACGAGTGTATAAAAATAATAACCAGCGCCGACGTGAGCCCCTCCTTCGTTATTAGAAGAGTCCACAATGCACGGAGTCTGCTGCACAATCTGAAGAAATAGTGCACCATCTGTGCTGCTTTGGTATTCTGCAGCAATCTGTTTTTAGGGTACCTGTTTTGCAATCTGTTCTGGTTGTACAATAATCTGTCTCTCTCTGTCATCTGTTCTATCTATCTGAACATCTGTAACCGTTGCCATCTGAATGTGTGGCAATCTGATAATTTGTAATATGTACTTCTCATTGATATAGTGAATTATTCTGCCGCTATCCGTAGACGTAATCCTATTCTGGGGTGAACCACGTAAATCTGTTGTTCCTGTTTGTGATGTGATTTTATGTTTTCTGTTTTCTTTGCTTAATTACTTCTAACATTTTTATGTAATGACACTCCGGCTTTGAAAAGCGTGTATTGAATTGGCGGATACGATCAAACTGGTGATCGTCAAATAAAAACAAATAACTCTGTTGGATCGATTAGGAATTCACGGATAAGGTCCTCCCGATCGATATGAAATCAAACATGTATTAACTTGTTTGAAAATGGATTCTGTTAACTACTGTTCGAACACAATAAATGTTAGATAATATAATTTTTAATAAATTATTTAAAAATCGTGTTATCGAGCACCTTGATAGCAGAATTGATTTTCGGATTAAAATTAATTATTGGGTGTACTTTTATAAAGCTTAACAAAAGCAAGTGAGGTTGTGCCTTGAGTGATGGAGTCCAACTTGCGACGGACAAGAGCAGCCCAGAGCCTCTCTCTGCCTGTCTGCTTTGTTGGACCCATATGCAAGGACGCCAGCGCTTAATTAGACTCAGAAAATCATTATTTTAAGCACACATGTTCTCATTAATGCAAACTGGTTTTGAATGGTACATGAAGCGAGTTGTCTACGCGTTAGGTCACCTGCCTGCCGTGGCCAAACAAACAATAAAGGACATAGATATCCCAGTTTTTTACGATTTTCTTAAAAAGTAAATAAATAAATATGAACCTCATATTTAGAATACAAAGTGCAAGCCACCAGCTTAGCTGACTCAGCTCACCCTATATAAAGAGGCGTGCCTCGAACCTGTGCTGCACACATTCCTACAAAGCTCCTTCGCTACTCCAACTCGAAACGTCACTACAAATGGCTTCAATCTTTTCTTCTTATTCATTGATACTTTTGGGTCTGCTTGTGCTCTCCATAAGCAGCTCCTCTGCGCAGCTCTCACCCAACTTTTACGCGAAGACATGTCCAAATCTACTCTCCATTGTAAAGGGCGTAGTCCTGGAAGCCATTAACAAAGAGGCCCGAATGGGTGCCTCTCTTCTCCGCCTCCATTTTCACGACTGCTTTGTCAATGTAACTATCTTATTTTTCTTATTTTTCAACCGTCACATGCATCCATTTAAATGCTATCCGTCAGTGGATATATATATATATATATATATATATATATATATATATATATATATATATATATATATATATATATATATATATATATATTGTATCTACCAACATCTGTAAAAGGGCAGGACAAAGTGGACACTAGCAGATAGGATGCTAGAGTTTCTGTCGTAAACACATCCATATATATATATCAGCTAAAATTAGTGACAAATTGATATTTGTTGGTGCATGTGAAGGGATGCGACGGTTCGATACTGCTAGACGACACATCTTCCTTCATCGGAGAGAAGAGGGCTGCTCCCAACTTTCGATCGGCTAGAGGATTCGAAGTGGTTGACGCCATCAAGAGGGCTGTCGAAAAAGCGTGTCCAGGGGTAGTCTCATGCGCCGATATCTTGGCCATTGCAGCCCGTGACTCCGTCGCCCACGTAAGCTCCCAACAGTAGTCACTATCTAATTTCTGTCATGGGTCTTAACATATATATATATATTATATATATATATATATATATTTGTTTTATAAAGTTTTGCAATATTATGCGTGCGCGCGTCTTTGTGTGATCAGCTGAAAGGACCGACATGGAATGTCAAATGCGGGAGGAGAGACGCCCGGACAGCGAGCCAGGCCGCGGCCAACACGAGCATTCCTCCTCCCACCTCCAGCCTCAGCCAGCTCATTACCAGTTACTCAAATCTCGGTCTTAACACCAGAGACCTGGTTGCCCTTTCAGGTACTGCTCTCACCACCCCCTACAACCTCAAAACCAGAGACAATAATAATAGTAATAATCATAATAATAATTAGTTTTGCTGCTGTTTGTTCGCGAAATTATTAATAATTAGGTGGCCACACCATCGGACAAGCAAGGTGCACCAGCTTCAGAGCGCGCATTTACAATGAGACCCCCATCGACCCCAACTTCGCCCAGACGCGCCGCCGCACATGCCCGGCGGCGTCTGGGTCCGGCGACGGGAACCTGGCGCCGTTGGACGTGCAGACGCCGCTGAGGTTCGACAACAACTATTTCAGGAACCTGATGGCGAACCGGGGGCTCCTCCACTCCGACCAGCAGCTGTTCAGCGGGGGGTCAACCGACGCGACGGTGCGCCGGTACGTCAACAATCCGAGCTCCTTCATCTCTGACTTCGTGGCGGCGATGATAAAGATGGGTGACATCAGCCCGCTCACTGGGACCAGGGGAGAGATCAGGAAGAACTGCAGACGGATCAACTGATGATGGATTAATGATTGAAGTTTCTCTAAATAAAGCCGTACGTGTATGGACGCTTTGAAGACTTTTGGTTTTTGAATATTATTTTTTGCCGAAGTTCATGAAAATGTTCTAGAAGAATTTATTTTTTCGATTAAATTTTGACTGGTCTTAACTAGTCTTATTGTACGAATCAAACAATCGAATTAATAGTTCAATCTTACTTACAATTATGTGTGTTTGTGTCTGTGAGAGAGAGAAAAATAATGTCTATATATATAAGGGGTTAAAATCGATCCATTTAAAGAGTGTAGGCCGATATGAACCGGTTGGGTGGACCACATTCCACACGGATTCAGCCCATGCGAACACCGACCATTTTGCGAGCCACACGAATAAATTTTAAAATAATAACTTATTGATATTTTTTTTTATAATACGATTACAATTTGCACGTCTAGCTTACGCGCGCAAATTCATTTGGATCGATGAAAGAAATTAGTTTTTAAAATTATATTAATTTGTTTAATTTTTATTTTTAGAAGACCGATGCTATTAGTTCTATTTATGATTTTTGAATTTGATTAACCGAACCAACGACGTTATCACTTCAGGACATCAACTCTTTTCGCTTTTCAATTCCACACATCTATTAACTTTTCGCTTTCTCGAAATAGAAAGACCAAAGATTGATATTCTAATTTTTTAATTGCCATTTATCTCTGGATCTCGGGGTTTATCATCGATTGAAAAGCAATTGGCGACGCGAAGGTCAGCTGACTGACCGATCAGTAATTTTGGCGTTTGAGATTAGAGAGGTCCGAATCTGGCCTTTGCAATTGGAATGGAAACATACCAGCAAAAGAAATTAGGCGACTCACTGCCATCAATTGTCGACCCAGCGCTCGACACCGCTTGACCTTCGTCTGACGAGCCCAGCAACATCCCATTCCCACCGAAAGCAAGGGAGGACCGATCGATCGAAAAGGCAGAAATCCCGGAGAGACGATCCATCCAAGTTGTCGCCTCTAGCAAACAGAGGGCTGGCCAAAGGGAGGTTTCGAGGGAAACAGATCCAGCAAGACGCCTCCTCACACCGGATGAAGGCGATGCCATCCTAGCCTGACTCCCATGGCAGAGCTGTTGCCAAGGAGCTCAACGACACCCCTTGCAACCCGCGACATACAGAGCGACGCAGGTATCGGTATGGAGAGGAGCGGAAAACAACAGAAAACGCAGGGTTTGATGCAGCAAAGGAGGCAGCATATCACCTCCATAAATTTTATAAGCAGAAAAATTCTCTCCTTATTTTGCTTTTAATTACATATTTTATTTAATTAATTAATAAGCAAGTGAAAAACGGATTGATTTACAGGTCTGAGTTCAACTCTAACTGTTCACATTAAAACTACAAGGATTAATCTACAGGTACATTAAAACTGCATGTAGTTCTAACTTACTGTATATTATCTATGTATAGATAGTAAAATTTTAAATTTATGTTTCAACAAACTCGACTTTTTAGATCTGAAAATTATCATAGTAATTATTCATAAAAGAAAGAGTTACTATTTATTATCTATATATTTTTTTAAAAGATTTTTTCTCTTTCCTCTCCTTCATCTCTCGTTCTCTCTATCTCCCCGCAATCTCCATAGATCCGTCATTGTCACTAGGGTTTGGTTTTCAGGGCATCATGGTCATCGGTCAGGGCAATACTATCGTCGATCGGGGAGAGTGGGAATGGCGATCGGGGTCGAGGGCATCACCGTCGGAGAGGGGGGAGGGGGAGGGATGGCGATCCATCATCGTGGCTAGGGTTTGGTGGTTAGGGGCATTACTGTTGAGGCATCGTCGTCATCTATTGAGGCGTCACCGTCGTTGGTCGGGGAGTGTGGGAATGGCAATCAGGTGTGGGTGGCACTGGGGAGGATGGTGGCTCTGCACATTACATGTAAATGTAAAAAAGTTATTTTAACATTAATACATATAAAATAAATAAAACTGTTAGTGTTAAACTTAAAAGTTAACTCTTCACGTATAGATATAAAATACATAATAATGCTGGAAATACTCTAAACAGATCAATTCATTTAAGGCTACTTCGTAATGGACCGAAAAGGACCAATTCATTTAACACCCATACTATGATACAGATGAATGATATTTATAGCGTAATAAACACTTGCCCGTTACAAAGAATTGGAGAAATGTAAGCCTTTATAGCATGGGTAATGTGATCCAAAAATTTATAAAACAATTTTATACCAGTACTACAATTATATATATGAATCACATGAATATTTTATCCGAATATTTATACAATATAATCTATTAATTGTGCCCATGGAGAGAGAGAGAGAGAGAGAGAGAGAGAGAGAGAGAGAGAGAGAGAGAGAGAGAGAGAGAGAGAGAGAGAGAGAGAGAGAGAGAGAGAGAGAGAGAGAGAGAGAGAGAGAGAGAGAGAGAGAGAGACATATTATGTGAGAAGAAAAATTCATGGGGCCATAGTCCACTCAAACACATCTTTGGCCAATCCCAGAATTATTCAAATCTGTTAAGTTTTATATATCCAAATGATAATCCAACTGTCTAGATTGTAGGGAAAAAAGTTAGGAACACGAATACAAAAATTAAGTCAGTCAATGTTGAATGAATCCGGTTCCTCCCAAGCGCACACACACCACAAGCACAAGAGACAGACATTTTTCTATGAAAAACCTTAATTTCCAATGTGAGAAGAAATATTCATGAGACCATATATAGTCCATTCAAATAATTCCACCATCACCAAATAAATGAGAATAACAAAATGTTCTATCTACATTTCTCTCACCACAAGCAGAAAAACAAAGAACAAAGAGTTAATAAACTCTACTTTTCCATATAAGGCTGTTTTTGGCATATATCGGTCATCATGCATTCATATGAAAGGAAAACTCAACCCAACACTGGGATTGGTTAACAGCTTCATGTAATAACAAATTAATGATTACTTTCGTCTTGTTTAGTAGTTGAAGCTCTCGGGAGTGAAATTAGATTATTCACTAAATGAAAAGTTTATTGCTGGGATGATGGGTTCTTTTTCCTTCCATTCAGTTGACTTTATAAGAACCAAAAGATATAATTTTCAGGTTAACACAAACAAAACAGTACAATTTAATTTTGAAATACTACTGTATTATAGCCATACAGAAAATCTGCAATTCTAGCGTCTCCCAGGAAAATTGAACCGGATATATCTCACCTAATTGTGATACTTGTTTTGCCATTTAATGTGTCCTGTGAAGGCTATTTATTGGATTCAGATGAGTCGCTTTGATTGAGTAACCCGTGGCTGGTTCTTGTGATTTAATTTAATATTATCAATTGATAAGAATTTGACGTCTTGGGGACATTATAGTCCTTAACCTAAGTCCCATTTCGGCATTAAATTTCTTTTCAATCGGAATCGATAATACATCCGTTTCCTCCTTCAATATTAATACATTAAACATATCTGACATTTAATTTAATGTTTCCTTGATAGGCCATTGGATTGGGTGATTATTTAATAAAATAGTACAATTGGAAATCATTAATCATAAGTAATCGACTAATATAATAAGAAAAAAATTATTCACAATTATATTATATAGATAATTTTTAGTCGTTATGAATATTTTTTTTAAAATAATATCAACGATCATAAAAATAACAATATATTTATATGTAGCATTATTTATATAATAATATTATTTAATATTTACATATTAAACTTTTATTCTATTTATTTTTTTAAATAAAATACTACTTTATTGAGTATCTCATGCTTCTAATTATAGTGATCATTAATCAAACGAAGAGTAAAAAAAATCCAAAAGTGATTCTTTCTGCAATGCAGTCACGATGACTTCAAGTTCCCCTTGATTATTTGGAAAACATAAAGTTGTCTTCAAATATATGATTTGGGGTGCGTGAACATAGATTTTGTGAAACATGTTTTGTTTCAGTCATATATATATAGTCGTGTAAACCGAGCAATTAGAGTGAATCATTTAACTGAATATTACCTACTGTAACCATTTGGATGTCATGGCAAACAATTAACACCTCTAAATTTCTTAGAAATGATATATTGATTCGATGAGAATAATATGGATAAGATATTTGACCGTTTTTGTTTTTTTTTTTAAATCATCATCATTTGAAAGATATAAATTTCATTTTAATATTATTTACTTTGTTTTTTAAAAATTCATATTATCCATCTAAAGTTCAGGGCTTTGGGTCCACACGTGTTTCGTCAGGAAAAGAATGCGTACAACTATAATTAATATACGCGTGAAGTTGGATGAAAAGCGGGACGTGCGTTTAATTAATTGGGGGAGTTGGGATTCTTTTCATGGCCGCCGTCTCCGAGTCCAACAAAACTGCCGTGTTTTCGTTTCTTATTATAAACTCTCGCGACAGGGATCGGGCAATTTAATCGGGCAATTGAATACTGATTAGCGTCGCCGACGTTTATATGGTGGAATAAATAAATAAATAAATATATATATAAATAAATATATATATATATAAATAAATATATATATATAAAATATATATATTTTTTTTGGTAACAATTAAAATTTTTTTTTTTTTTTTTTTTTTTTATTTTTTTTTTTTTTGAATTTAATTTGGTTTTTTTTAAAAACCTTCCAAGAGTCTTATTTTTAATCATTTTTTTAAAATAATAATTTATAATAAAATTTAATGACAAGGGGGGGGGGGGGGGGGGGGGGGGGGGGGGGGGGGGGGGGGGGGGGGGGGGGGGGGGGGGGGGGGGGGGGGGTTTGGGGGGGGGGGGGGGGGGGGGGGGGTGGGGGGGTGGGGGGTTGGGGGGGGCGGGGGGGGGGGGGGGGGGGGGGGGGCGGGGGGGGGGGGGGGGGGGGGGGGGGGGGTGGTTAGCTTCGCTCATTTTTGGTATTAGCTCCTCAAAGTCAGAAATCGATGCGGGCCAAGTTACATCCATCAAAGCCGTTCACATTTATTGCAAATCTCGCCTTCCACGCAACAGCATCTCACGGATCATGTAGAAGTACTGATTCCAAACAATATCTCGCTCCGCTCCCAAGCCTTACAAGAGTTGACCGACCACTCATGCATGCATGCTTCGGCTCTCCACACCGCCATCTGAAAAACGAGAAATGTTTATGTGGTTGACTTTTTATTATTGACGCATTCACGTACGTAGTATACTCGGATCCACCTCCGCAGGTCGGTGAGTTCAGTCAGTGATTCTAGCGTTCAGATCCATTTTATTACGATGTCAAAGCCTCAAAGGTGTTGCATGAAATTGAGAGTAATGATAGGTATATTATTGCGTAATTGAAAGAGATAATCAGATGAAAAAGAAAAATAATATAATTATCACCTCAATTACATTTTGGTCGCGATATCGTTTCACATATAATTTTTCTAAAAGTAAATACTTTTGCATGAATATGTTTTCAACATATATATTTATTTAACTATAACTTCTATTTACTATAATTAAATAAAATTCTAGTTAAAAATCTATCTAACAACAATTATTACATTTCAATTTCACTTTAAAAAAGAAAATAGTCTTGTGTTTAATTTCCTATTATTTTTTACTAAAAACATTTATCACATTTTGAAAGTCAAAAGATAAATAATTTATTTGATAAGATGATATTATTTTAAAATATAATTAATACTAAAAATTGTTAGTTTAAATTATTTAAAATTATTTATAAATACTATAAATTTATTATAATTTTAAAAAATAATCACTTAACGTAAACAAAACAATACTAACAAGCATACGTTATCTCGTGGTCGGCGTAACAAATCCCAATGCTACACAAAAGCAAGCAACGACAATCGGTGCGTATAAAAATTGCCTGGAGACGACTTTTTAACAACCTCGGCCGACTAATTGTTTGTCACAATAGCGGTCGGGTGAAAGCTACCAAAAAAAAAACCCACACCGAGTAGCACGGCACTTGATAGTGGGTGTATATTGGTTGGTCAAAGCGATTTTATCTTTTCAGGTACAGTAGTGTTGACAAGCTAATGCGTTTTAGGATAATTTATGGCTACAGTAATTAAATTTTGGGTTTGTGCAAGGTCTTTCGTTGATTTTTTTTTTAAATCATCATCTGTTTTTCTTTTTCAGTCGCCAGATGAAATCCGTCCCAAAGCATACTTATCAAAGTTTTTATTTATTTATAGAAATTTTTAGTGGCTTGAAATACAAATTATGTAATATATATTTGGAAATTATTATTTAAAATTATGATTATTTAAAACTCTAAACCGACAAATTATCCAAACTAACTCGTCAAAATCACTAATTTATCAAACTGTTAAAATCGAATAAAATTGATTTGGTTTGATTTGAAACTAAATAATATAGCGATTTGATTTTGTTTGAGATTTCAAAATCATAGTTTAAACGGAATCGAATCGAATAATATTTTATATTAGCTCCATATAAGCACTCATCTTCATTTAACGCAACCTACACTCCAGCCTCCATGACTAACATGACGTGAATCCCTCTATCTCCGTCACGCTTTAGCCAACTAACAACACCGGCAACACCCTCCACAAAGTCGCCCTCCTGCCTACTGCCTGCTGCAACCCCGCAGATCCTCTCTCTTAGCTCCCGCAGCCCCGCTGCAGTGTAGCTAGCCCAATGCTCTGGCAACGCGAATCATGACATTCAGGCCTCCAGTGACAGTCCTTGCCTCAATCCAAGCTGCCAACGATCGATAATCCATCTAACTCGACATCTCCGACCATCCAATAATAAGGGCTCTCAACTTAATAATCGCATTAGGCCCCCTAGATCTCGAGGCCAGTATGCTCCCAACATGTTCCCAAGCATCACTTGGGAACATTTGAATAGGCCCATAAAAAAAGTTTTTTATCTTCATTGGCAGGTTTGTGGTGATACTTGGTATATTGATCATTTGAATAGTCAAGCTACTTTTCCTTTTCCTTTGATACAAATTTCTATGCCACTACATGAATCTAGCACTTAGGCGGTGTTTTTTAAATACCGCTAAGAACAAATAAAATGCCGCTAAGAATAATAGCGGTAAAACTTTCTGGTGCCGCGAGAGCGCCGACAAGAAAGCGTTTTAGTGGCACTTTACTAAAATGTCAGTATAGAAATGATTTAGGCTGACATTTTTTAATCGTTGTAATAGCAACCACCTTAGCAGCATTTTGATAAACGCCACTAAATTTTATGGCATTTATAGAAATGTTGCTAAATATGACAGTGTCTATAGAAATACCGCTAAGTAGAGTGGCGTGTTTCAAATCGATGCCAAAATTAGCGACATTTTTCAAAATGCCACCGAATGCAGCGGCATTTTTGAAAAAGTCGTTAAACGCAACGGCATGACCACACTTCGCAGACTTACCAAAATGCAATACACGCATTAAAGGCCTTTGTAGAAACGCCACCAACGATCTTAATACTATCTGAAAACTGCCTAATCTATGGACTTTCCACTAGCATATTTAAACAAATCTGGAAATTAAGTCGTTTGTGCAAATTTAGCCAAATAAGAAATTTTCATACATGAATAATTTACATTAATCCATCCAAAAGGAGTTACAATGACTTAAAAAGAAATTACACCATATAATCTCCATATATAATTCAAACATTACTTGCGTGAAAAATCACATTGACATATTAGAGGCATATGTTTGCAATCACAACAAAAAATGTAACATAACATTATCATTTCTTTATGCTACTTCTCTTCAATACAAAACAACACCTCTTGCTCCATCATAAGCTCTTTGAGTGCATAAACATTACATATCACTTTTTCGATTAAACAAATAGATATTTTTTATTGCTTTGACTACAAAAATAAATAAACTAATAAAATATATAAAATAAAAAAAATAGAAATCATAATAACAGCTTCAAGCCAAGCTTCTTTAGCCATGAGGAGTAACTAGAATCAAGTAGGCTTTGAATTGTGCATTGTTAACTTCATTGCAGGATGACGCGAAAGCCGAAATGAGGAGGCTCAGCTTGGAATTGAAGCAGACAATGGATATGTATAGCACAACCTACAAAGAAGCACTTATTGCAAAACAAAAGGTATTAAGAGATAAAAGAGAAATTTTACAAAATGCATATTCATGGTATGAGCTCGGTTTGGGTCGCATACCCATAGAATCACCATTTATACTTTGCATACCCATGTTTACCAAAATGTAACAACACTGAATACATTACTCAATTTTGTACTGGCTGTTACATTTTGGTAACCACATAGATGCATAGTATAAATGTTGAAATTATGTGTATGCAAACTGAACTAAAGATACATCAATGGTCTGAAATGTGTAATCACTAAAGATATATTGCATAATTTGTTATAATTGCAATAAAGTTGTGGTAACATTGGATTATACATTGTTGTGGTGGATTACAAGATGATATTAGTGCTAGGAACTGCATTAATGCTCAATAGCTAGATATACTGTTAAAACAAACTAGAGACAAGAGAAATAGGGTAGCCAGCTTCTTAGTTCTGAATTTAGAAATTGTTCAAACCTTCATTTTAGTATATGTCCGTTACTCCTCGCCTTAATAATAATAATAATTCATTTTACACAAACATTTAAAGGAGCTGTTATTAAATCTTAAACTATATTATATGTAAAGGAGTTCTCAAGTTAGATAAATTATGTACCTTTTAAGGATTTTCATGCATTTATCCTTTGTGGACACTATCACATGAAGACTTTTGCTACAAACTTGAGGACACCTCAAGCCTTTGAGCACCATTGATTTGTTATAACGGATTACATACATAAGAATGATTTGAAATGTGTGAAATATTAACCTTCAAAATAAAATTCATCTTCTAACCACTCCAAGAAGAATTTGTGAGATCAACTTAATTTGTTCAGCCATCATTGACATTTGTTCCTCAAGTTGTTTTTCTTTTTCTAGTCTTTCAGATTCCTTTTCTAACAATTGCTCTTGTAAAGTCTTGATATTACTTATATCTCGCATATGTTGCTCAATCAAGTCATAATATGAAAATTTGTCAGTCGAACAAGTACGAGAAGTTGTAGGCCCAAATCCAATGCCACGCATTCGCCCATTATATTCTTCTTTTGCTGTCACTTGGCTATACACATCACCTGGTGCATAAACAATTTGCCCATGTAGCCCTTGAGATGAATCCACTTCTTGTTGAGATAAAAGTGTTTCCATTTGCTTCTACACACATGTAAATCAACAATAGAGTGACATCGTGAGATATTCTAGTAGAACACATACTGTTAACATTTTATAATGACAAACTTATAATATTTTCTGTAGTAATGTCGGTGACTGGCTCACCATTTTTCCTTTTCCTACTTGGTATGTACAAATCTAACCTCATTTGAGCTCGACCATCCCATATTTCTTACAAATCATTTATACACATCAGAAAACTAACATAACTATATACATCAAGTTAAACAAACTATATAGTCTGTTCAATACTATACTATATATTAACATGTTTATGAAGAAGACTGAGATTATGTCAATTGTTATAGGGATGCACTAACTCGTGAGCTAATCGGACATATGTTTTGCTTCCCAAGGTATGTACATCCTTTTCGAAGGTTCATGAAATTTTATTTCTTGCACTTTTACTTTGCAACAAAGGAAAATTTTAGTACGAACCATTTGGAATCATATTTCAAGTACTTAGCGCACATAACAAACATGTTGACTATACCTTTCCATCGCTAAACATCCAATAATCAATCAAACACTTCATTTACAAAGGATCAACAGAGTGAGGAATGCCAACTACCATTTGTTCTTTTGTTTTCGAGACATCAAAGAATTTGTCTTTAAATTGTTTTCTAAAATCCCACCACCTCCTTCCTAGGCAACTTAATGAGTAGCATGTCAAACATTTTAGAACCATCGTGTTATTGTTATTACATTTGAGAACAAATTTTGACTATAAGAAAATTTTAGTTAGTACGTAATAAACCAAGGAAAAGATAGACATGAGATTAAGGCATTAAAATTGTAACTATATCAAAATAGTCATCAAACAATGTTTCTTGTATTCTTTTGGAACTTTCGGACATGTCAGATAATTTAGTGGACAATAATCTCCTCTTCATACCAATGTCCTAAGAAATTTAGAAAACAAAGAGCTATTTTCTCCAATTACTTGAAAATTGTTATTTACCTCTATTATAACACATTTCCCCTTCGGTAAGTTCTATACATTTTTTAAACGTGTTATTCCCCGTCTTACAGGATGTCTGTATTCATCTGCTTGAATTTAAATGACATAACAACAAATATAAAGTACTTATATAACAGCACAACAAAATAAAGAGAAAGTGAATTAATACTTGAGAAAAAAAATATTTTTACTTATTACATGTACTTGGGCTTCATGTCCAAGCTCGTCATCAGATCCCTAATCCTTGTATTGATCACATTCCATGCTATCATCATCATTATTGTTGTCCGACTCATCCACATTATCATTTTCATGATAATCGAGATCATCTTCATCATCATCCTCAAAAAGACTATGATCCCGCATAGTGGTGAAATCAGCATTTGAACATGGTTTTTTGAAAGGTAGTCTTATTGAAGTATTTGGATAAGAGTTCACAGGAAATCTAGTGCTAACATTACGATTGAATGGTATTGTAGGTTGAGAGGTTGATGAAGTAGCAAGATTTTTATTCATTTCTAATGGCATGACACTTACACTCCCTTTTTGCTTCTGTTCAGTTATGTGTTGTCTTTTTGGTGACATCTTTAACCTGAAAAAATAAAAAATGGACAAAATTGTAATTCATCATTCAAAGATAGGATAGAACTGTAAAAAATAAAAAAGAAAGACATAATTACCTATGTTAAATAAGCATACATACCAAGAGAGGAAATATCTAAGGCTAGCCGTCCAAGTCCAGCACTAGGCAGGTTGTCAAATGCCTGCTTGTCAAATACCTACAGTTTAATAAACAAATCATTTGTTAATATACCCATGTAAGAATACAAATATACCCAGGTAAGCATACAAACATTTGTAAACATTTGCGAATAGGTAGGTTGTCTATTCCCTTCTTGATTTAGTTAAGACTACAAATATACCCAGTAAAAACAGAAGAAAGACAAGTTAAAATGCAAAAATGTTGTTCTTTTGATCTGTAAGAAAAAACTAAACAATTGACTGAGAACATAATATTCTCAAATTATGTTCAGAGTGAATAAAAGGCTTACTGAACTAACATAAAATGTTTATTTACTACATGGATTTATTTACTACATGCTATTAAATGCTTACTGAACTAACATAATTACCTACTTCAAATAAGCATACATACCAAGAGAAAAAATCTTTAAGGCCAGCCGTCCAAGTCCAGCACTAGGCTGGTAGTCAAATGCCTGATTGTCAAATACCATGCACTAAACATGCACATTTAATATGTAGCAGTAAACAAGTCTAGCATAAAAAATAATCAATTGGTTGAAAAACATTCTACGCAACGTAAAAGGAAAATAACACTCCTTGTGGTTGGATCTTGGTTATGATTTTATGTAATAAACATTGTTTGTTATAATAATGCTCGAAATGTAAGAAAAATTGGAACATAAAAAAGCAAACTATAATTCTTAAGACATCATCATGCATAACACTAACAATACTCCCCTTCAATATCAGTCCTAGTATAACCAACTCTATCATGCATCACATCTCTTTGTAAGTTAAAGCACTAGTTATCTTGATAGTTTTCACTTTCATCATCACTCTCAACTCCGTGACCAACATCAAAAACATCTCTTGGTTTTACATTCCAACAGTGACCCAATCTCCTTGTCTTTCATATTTCACATAGAATGTCAGACTTGCTTGAGTGGACAACACATAAGGTTTGTAATACAAACGAGAACCTGTATGCATCAAATGTGAAAAATTTACTAACTCAAAGCCAAATATATCCCTCTTGTAGCCTCTTATGGAGTTAACATTAGCCGATTCCCATTTGAATAACACGTGACGTACTTCCTCAGTGTAGTATTGTAAAGACTCGTATTTGGGTAGTTTTGAGAGATAGCCATTCTATGAGAATGTAACTATCTGGATGGTAGTGTAGTCGTCGATGTGAGCATTTTGATTGTACCTAGGCCCGATTCCGTGTTGGGGTCCCGTTTGACCCGATTATTGACTTTTCGAGGTTTATTGGTTGACTTTGCGTTTGGGCGGTCATTTGGGTGTAATAATATCTCGCTTAGTGTTGTGCTCGTCATTTCGAGCGTTTTGACTATAATTTGACTCAATTTGGAGTTCGGGATCTTGGAGGTCAATTATTGATTAGGTCAATGATTGACTAGGTCAGTTATTGGTCAATGACTGACAGAAATATAAATAGCAGGAAAAGAAAGAGCTTTCACTTTACGCTATCACGTTTGTGCGTTTGAGAGAGAGAGAGAGAGAGAGAGAGAGAGAGAGAGAGAGAGAGAGGCTTGAAGCCTTGGGGCGATTTGGGTTCGTGGAGTTCACAGAATCACTCCAGGTAGGTGTTCTTGAACTTCTTATCTTGATTTTATCTTTGATATGCACGAATTTGTCATGATTTATGAAATTAAGCATGAACCCTAGAATTTGGGGAAATCCATTTTGAGTTAGATCTAATGGTTTAGCATAAGATCTGTGGTTAAGAACTGTTTTATATCATTGTGGAAATATGTTTCTGTGATTTTAGGGTTGATTAACTGTGTTTTTCATGAGGGTTGATAAGTCAACCATGGAAATCTGGGTTTAAATCTAGATTTCTAGAAATCTAGAATTTTATACGTGTTTCTGTTGTTTCTGCGCGATTTAGAGGCGTTCTGGACGCGTTTTGAGGTAGATATCGTAGTTTGTTGTGAAACAGGGGTATTAGTGAGCGTCTGGGAGTTTCTGGGCGCGTTTCAAATGAAGAATAGGTGGAAACGATGATGAACAGTACCCTGGGCGCGTTCCTGGGTCGAAATGACGAAAACCCGAAGTTCTGGGTCGAAGGGTCGTAGTTCATAGTTCGTAGCCTCGTAGTTTGTAGCTGAAGGGTCGAAGTTCGTTGCCTCTTAGGTCGAAGGTCGTAGCCTCGCTTCGAGTCTTCGAGGCGCGCTGCAGTTCTGCACTCCGCAGCTACGAGTCGTCGTTCCGCAGCTACGAGTCGCAGGTTCTGAGCTACGAGTCGCAGCTCTCGAGCCAGAATCGGACACTGGACAAAGACCGGATTGGACCTATTTACATTGTAACCTATAAAGTATTTATACTTAAGTTACAATGTAAATAACGAAATACCTCCCATTTAGATTCAAAGAAAAATACTAGAAAAATTAATTCCCACTCTTTCAAAATGTGAAAATTTGGATTTAGTGTAAAATCTCGAAAAAACCCAAAAGTTCGTAGTGGTGACTTTTTGGAAAGTGGGGTTAGACATCTCAGAAAAATCCCCAAAAATCAGATTATCTTATTTATGATATGGGAACCCAATGTCGGGACTTTTTGATTTCAAGAAAATAGCTGCTATGGGTACTTCCTTCATAAATCAAGGATTGAGGATTTACTTGTGAAGACTGGCTACAGTTCTAAAGGAAATATTGAGAATGACATGTCATACTAATGTTAGTATGTTGGTGTGAGGTATTGGGGCATGGACTCCGTGACTTGTTTGGGTTCTTATCGTGAGGCTAAGGTCTATGTGGCCACTATGGCCGGGGCAGGCATATGCACCGATGGCAGGCCTGTGTGGCGACTGTGGCCGGGCATATTGCGCTGTGGCTGGGGACAGGCTATGGCCTGAGTTGAGCCGTTGAGCTCGTGGAGCTAGGGCTGAGTGCCCTGAGCTGGGATCCCATGGAGGATTGTGGACAAGTTGTCATGTGTGGGCAGGTTGAGTCCTGATGTTTGTTTGCAGGCCGAGTTCTGATGATTGTGCACACTACACGGTGCACGAGTACACAAAGCATATAGTATAGACTTATATGTGTTGCATGATGTGGAGCTTTGGGGTCACCTACTGAGCTTGTCGCTCACCCTTACTTGTTGTTTACCCCTTTTCAGGTGTGACCCGAGACTAGTGGAGGACTTTCTTCCAAGAGGACGTGCCCACTACTCTGATGTATGATACAGTACTGTATTTTGTATTTTATTATGTGTTGTATCCCGGACATAAGTTCGTGGACAGTTGTATTTGCATACTGTTTGTGATGTAATGTCTGTATGACTGTTTGACTTATCATATGCATGATGATATATGGAAAAGTACAGGATTACCCTTGATGTATGACTGTACGGGGTTACATATTTGAGATAGCACCCGTGGTGTAGTCTCTATTGGTGCTAGTCACCAACCCCTTGACCTTTCGGGTGCGGGCAAGGGGAAGTCATGTTCCTGGTTTTCTTGGAATTCAGGGGCGTGACAAGTATAACTCAATAATATCTACTAAAATGCCATAATATGTTGGGCCTCCCTGAACAACAACTCTAACTCCACTATTTTGTGTTCTTTTGTATTTTTATTAGGGCTTGGTGCGGAATTTAAAACCATTGACTACAGAAGTCTTCAATTTTATGACTTGGGTTCGGCCCACATGCTAGGGCTTTTACTTCATCACTTAAACCCTAATTTTTCTCATCTCCTATTAAGACCTACAATTAAGCAAGACATAAATAAAACTACAAAGTATAAATAAAATATTAATGAATTAAACAAGTAATAAGACAACAAAAACTACTTATGTAATCACGAAATCAATCAGAAAATATCTCCATATGTTGTTTTTGTATCTCACCTTCGTTTATATGCGTATGCCGATTTTTCTGTTTATGAAATCTTTATGTATCCTAGTAATGAGTGTAACCTGTTAGTAATATATAATAATATGTTGGATTGAAAACATGCTTAGGGTTTGAAAACATACTCCAACATTGGTTGAACTTCGTCATTGTTAAACAATACATAATGATGTGCTTGCATCCGAGAAATACGGTCAAGAGCAATGTTGATAAAAGACCCGTTTGCATCATCTACATTTTGTGTACATCAAATAAAAACTGTATCAATTGAGTCTAAGTAGCATGAAAAAAATGTCAGACTCTTCTGCTATGTAACCCTTCGCAATTAAACCTTTGAAACAAGCTGTGTTATGAACATATGATTTAAGACGAAAAAGGTACCTACAATTGTAACCGGTTACATAAATTGTTAATGCAAAATTAAATCTCATGCACTAAAACATAGTAACTGAATAGTGAACTTATAATTAACTAATACCTTTCTATAGGATGTTTCCATTTATAATGTATAGGTCCACAAGTCTTTTCCTCTATAGCCATGTGAATGACAAGATGTATCATTATGGTGAAAAATGATGGGAGGAATATTTGTTCTAGTTTGCACAAAGTCTCAACAATTTGATATTCCAATTGCTCAACTTCTTTTGTGACAAGAGCCTTTGAATATATAACTCTAAAAAAGGCACATAATTTAATCAATGTGGCTACAACATGATTTGGCAAAGAACCTCTCAATGCTATTGGAAGCAATTGTTGCCTTAAAACATGTGTATCATGACTTTTCAAACCAATAATTTTTCGCTGCTTCAATTTTACACCATGTGAGAAATTTGAGGCCAATCCATCTAGCACTTTCACATGTTTTAATACAGTCAACATACTAGTTTTCTTGGTGTTACTCATTGTAAAGCAAGCAGGTGGAATATATAATTTGTTCTCATGCTGAATAGGATGAAGTTCACTTCGTATGCCCATTACTTAGAGGTCTAAGCATGCCTTCAAGTTATCCTTTGTATTTTCAAGGTTCTGTAATGAGTATCATTGGGCAACAAATCTCCTTTAACAATAGACAGTTTTGAAGAGGGATCCATAGGAAGAGACATAGGTTTGCTATCTAGGTAACCTGTATCAGCTAGTAATTGTAGAGTATACTGCCATTGAGACAGAACAATGTCGCGCCCAGATTTAACAAGTTCAATACCCAAAAAATAATGAAGATATAACGTACCAATTATATTATTGGCAACATTATGCTCAGTATGCATAAAGTCAATTTGATGACAAAATAGATGATGGCTCTAATAAGGTAGGTTGAAAAGAATACTTTTTTTTCCATGGATACGTAGGAGTACCTTCAGTTTGCATTAACACATCATCCCCAGATAACATCATATATAGGAGTTAACTCAAATTCTTCGGTTCCATCAAACGAATTTTTATCTCCTCAAAACACATGATTAGCATCTAGAAACTATCGATGACCCATGTAACAAAACTTTCCACCATTTTGAAGTTTCCTATATTTTGTGCCATGATTACAAGAAGGGCATGCAATGGCACATTTAGTATTCCATCCCGACAAATCACCGTATGCAAGAAGATCATTAATTATCCACATCAACGTTGCATGTAATTGAAACACTTGTTTAGTGGAAGATTCATAGGTCTCAATATCACTATCCCACAATTCCTTCTACTCCTTCACTAGAGGTTATAGAAATACATTTATATTTGTTGTAGGGGAGCTTGGGTGAAGAATAAGGAGAGATAACATCAATGATGACCGCTTCATACATATTTAAGGAGGGAGATTATATGGAACAAGGATTACAGGCCAAATATGTAAAGACTCGTATTTGGGTAGTGTTGAGAGATAGCTATTTTATGGGAATGCAACTATCTGGACGGTAGTGTAGTCGTCGATATGAGCATTTTGATATTACTTGGGCCCGATTTCGGGTCAGGGCCCCGAGTGGCTCAATTGTTGTTTTTTCGAGGTTTATTAGTTGACCTTGCGTTCGAGCGGTCATTTAAGTATGCAAACATCTGAGCAGTAATGTACTCATTATTTTGAGCATTTTGATTCAAATTTGACTCAATTTGGAGTTCGGGACCTTGGAGGTCAATTATTGTGTTTGGAGGTCAATTATTGACTGGGTCAATTAGTGGTCAATGCTTGGCAGAAATATAAATATAATGAAAAGTAAGAGCTTTCATTTTACGCTATCACGTTTGTGCGTTTGAGAGAGAGAGAGCTTGAAAGCTTGAAGCCTTGGCGATTTGAGGCGATTTGGGTTCATGGAGCTCAAAGAATCACTCCAGGTAGGTGTCCTTGTACTTCTTATCTTGATTCTGTCTTTGGTATGCACGAATTTTTCATGATTTATAGAATTAAGCATGAACCCTAGGTTTTGGGGGAAATCCATTTTGAGTTAGATCTAATGGTTAAGCATAAGATTTGTGGTTAAGAACTGATTTATATAAGTTTTGATATGTGTTTCTGTGATCTGGGGTTGTTTAATTGCGTATTCCATGAGGGTTGAGAAGTCAACCATGAAAATATGCAATTATGTGTGTATTTCTGTTGTTACTGTGCGATTTAGAGGCGTTCGGGACGCATTTTGAAGTAGATATCGTAGTCTGTTGCCTAAAATGTGTGTTTGTGAGCGTCGGGGGTTGTTGGGTTGATTCCAGACGAAGAACAGGCAAAGTCGATGATGAACAGGACTGGGCGAACTATTGGGTTGAAAGGATGAAGACCCGAAGATTTGGGTCGAAGGGTCGAAGATTTTGGGTCGTAGGGTCGTAGGTTCAAAGATCCGTAGTCGTAGGGTTGAAGAACTGTAGATCCGTAGTTGTAGGGTCAATGATCCGTAGATCCATAGTCGTAGGGTTGAAGATCCGTAGTCGAAGGTCGAAGGTCGCAGGTCACAGCTTCGAGTCTTCGAGGCCGCAATTCCGCAGCTACAAGTCGCAGTTCCGCCGCTACGAGTCGCAGTTCCGTAGCTTTGAGGCAGGTAGTTCTGCAGCTTTGAGCCAGGTCAACTGCACTAGGCCTGACCCATTTACATTGTAACCTTTAAGTCTCTCCACACTTAAGTAGTATACTTATGTTACAATGTGAATAGCGAAATACCCTCCTTTCGGTTTCAAAGAAAAATATTAGAAAATTAAATTTTCACTCCTTCAAAATGTGAATATTAGGTTTTAGTGTAAAATCTCGGAAAAATCAGTTTTTCATAGAGGTGAATTTTTGGAAAGTGGGGCTAGACATCTCAGAAAAATCCCCAAAAATCAGATTATCTTAGTTATGATACGGGACCCAATGTCGGGACTTTTTATTTCAAGAAAACAACTTTTATAGGTATCTCTTTCCTTGGTCAAGGAATGATGACCGATTTATGTAGACTGGCTTCAGCTATAAAGGGAGTATGGTAAACCTTAATGCCATATTGGTGTTGGTATGTTGGTTTGAGGAATTGAGGCTTGGGCTCTATAACTTGTTAGGTTCTCACCGTGAGGCTAAGGCTTGTGTTGAGCCGTTGAGCTGACTTGAGCTCGTGGAGCTAGGGCTGAGTGCTATGAGATGAGATCCCGTTGAGGATTATGTTGAGCCGTTGAGCTCGTGAGCTATTGAGCTCGTGGAGTTAGGGCTGAGTGCCCTGAGCTGGGATCCCGTGGAGGATCGTGGACAAGGTGTCCTATGTGGGTAGGCTGAATCTCGATGTTTATTTGAAGGTTGTGTCCTGATGATTGTGCACACTAAATGATGCACGAGTACACTGAGCATATAGTATAAACTTATATGTTTGTATGATGTAAAGTTTTGGGGTCACCTATTGAGTTTGTCGCTCACCCCTACTTGTTGTTTACCTTTTTCAGGTGTGACCCGAGACTAGTGGAGGACTTTCTTCTAGGAGGATGTGCCCACTACTCTGATGTATGATACAGTACTGTATTCTGTATTATTTTGTATTGTCTCCCGGACATGGGTTCATGGACAGTTGTATTTGCATACTGTTTGTGGTGTGATGTCTGTATGACTGTTTGACTTATTGTATGCATGATGATATATGGGAAAGTATAGGATTACCCTTGATGTATGACTGTACAGGGTTACATATTTGAGACAGCACCCACGGTGTAGTCTCTATTGGTGCTAGTCACCTACCCCTTGACCTTTCGGGTGCGGGCAAGGGGAAATCATGTTCCTGGTTCCGGGTACCCTAGATTTTGGGGGCGTGACAAAATACTATAAGTACTAGTCATATTTTTGAAAGTATTGAATCCATCATAAGCCAACCCAAGTCCAATATTGTGGGGATCTGAAGAAAAATCTTTAAAATGATGATCAAATTCTTTCTATGCAAGTGAATCTGTTGGGTACTTTAATATGCCATCATTGGTCCGATTTTTAGGATGTCATACCATTTGAGAAGCTATTTTTGAAGACAAAAATAATCTCTGTAATCGTTGCTTCAAAGGAAACCATCGCAATACCTTTGTTGTTGTTTTTTTCTCATTGTCCACTTGAATCCACCGAGATGCACCACAAGTTGAGCATATTTCATCGAGAGTAGTCTCTTCTCAAAATAACATGCAATTATTTGGGCAAGCATAGGATTTTTTTCATACCCAAGACCTAAGTCTTTAATATTTTTTTTCCCTCATAAAAGTCTACTGGCAATTTAGCATTTTCGGGAAGTAACTATTTAAGGGAATTCAACAACTGATCCATTGAATTATTGCTCCATCCATGTAGATATTTTAAATGATTCAAATGAACAACTGTCTCTAGTTTACTTAGCTTGCATCCTTTGTACAAAGGTTCTTGCAAATCTCCAACCATCCTAAAAAACTTGTTTGTATCTTCATTTAACTATTGCATTGGTTGTTCCTTGTTCTGAGTAACTCCATCCATTTGGAATACATCATGTAACAGTAAATCTAAACCAGTATGATCCTCAAAATAATTATGAATAATCAAATATTTAGGGCTTGTCTCTGTAGGAAGAGATTCACCATGATGATATCAACAATTATAACCTGGATTGAAATAATACACCATCACATGGTCATGTATCTCAGCTATACTCAGAACAAATGAGTTTATGCAATTTACACAAGGACAAACGAGCATCCCATTAACACCGCATGAATGCCGAGATGCAAACTCTAAAAAATTGTATACTCCTTGGCGATATTCAGTAGTAAATTTAGGCTTTTGCATCCAACTCTTATCCATAGTTTGTCTTTCTGTGCTCAAATGACATCTAAATGTGTTATTGTGGAAAAAACATATTATTTGGAATTAAATCGTAACATTAAGCATAATATTGTATAAATGTAAAATTATAGCAATCAATACCTTGAAAAGGTGAATAAAATGTAAATTTGTAACAACTAATTTAATGCATGTATAGGTCTCATTTAAAATAGATAGACCGAAAAACAACTCTTCATCAAGAAGCTAAATTTCACAAATTTTTAGCAAATATTTTTGGCAAGATATAAACATAAAAATGTTTCTTTTTATTTTCTTTCTTTGTAAATGTTTTCCAATGGGATTGCCCATTTTTAACAACTTAACAATCCTAGTGGGGGGTTTAAGAAGAGGACATCCAACGAAGACCATAGGAATTATAAATCCCATTTAACTGACTTGCATCTAGTGGTGAGAGGACAACACTCGTATTTTATCACATCAATGAAAAGGAGCCATAAATTACATTAATTACATGATATTGAATGCATAATGAAACAAAAATTTAAAATAATCTAACAATTACCTTGATGTAATTGTTGGTCTATTTTAAATAAATGCATGGGTTTCTTATTGAACTATAGAATGACACGCCTTCTAGCTAGCATTTAAACATCATATGTTTTTAACCAATATAGTTATATAATGCAAAATAATAACAATATGTTTTTTTTCTTCTAAATAATACTACATTTTTCATTGCTTTCATCTATTAGTATTATACACAAAAAATCTAACTAATCACGATAATAATAATGATTATTAATTATCTCATTTACTTTGAGCCTCTCCTTGCCATGAGTATTTTAAATGTATGTAAACATTTCAAAATTTACAAAATCGTGTTATTCAAAGTGTTTTTAAATTTATGTAATTCGTTCTAGAAATTATGCTACACAAAAACAAAATAACAGAAAACTAGCATATTGTCTTGAAACACATTGACAAGAAACAAAATATTCCAAAAACAACATATCATCGAGCCACTAGAATCAATAATATTGTACTAAAATATAAACAAAAACTAGTAATATACCAACAATAGTTTGACTCCAATGAAGAAATAGAAAAATGCAAACAAGGGGAACCGAGAATCACAAAATCACTCACCTTCAAACGTATAGAAGGCGTCGGTAGGGGTGTTAAACGGGCGGGCCGGGCCAGGCCTGGCCCGTGCGGCCCCCACTTTTAAATGGGCCAGAAATATCCGGCTCGGTCCAGCCCACGTGCGGGCCGAGCCGGCTTGCGGCCAGCCTGTTTAATATTTTAATTTTTTAAATATTTTTTTTACGTTAAAAAATCTTATTTTTTTTTCTAGAAACAAAAAAATAATTTTAGCTTTTATGGGTCAAACACAACATATAAATAACTATAAATACGGTAAAACCGATAAAATATTAATACTATATGTAAAATTTTAACAAAATAAACTAAAAAAAGTCAAAACAAACAAATAAAAAATAAATACCGGCTTGCGGGCTGGCCTATGAACGCAGGCCAAACCCATTTTGACCCAAATATAAACAGAGCCAAAATTTACAGGCCCAGCCCCGCAAAAAAATAGGGGGCGGCCTGCCTGGCCCGCGAGCTAGCGGCCTATTTAACATCCCTAGGCATCGGGCAAGAGGACTCGAAGATTCTTTCTACGGTCGTTGGATAGAGGATTGGGCGTGGGATTTAGCGAATGAAGGAATCGAGCTAAAAAGAGGGTCTGGGCGTGGGATTGGGCAAACGGAGGAGGAGATCGTTGAAGGACAAGATCATAGGACAAGAACGGCTAGAGGAAGAGATCATTGGATGGTCGTTTCATGTGGAGTGAGAGCAACGAGTGGCGGAGGTATTAGGTTTCGTATGGAGTGAGAGCAATGTGAATTAATATTTTTTTTATCATAAACTACAACGACATTTTAGACGATCACCCCTATCGTAGGCCATGGAGTGGCGATTTTTAAAATTCCAGAAATAAACAGTATTCTAGCGGTGTATAAATATATAAATGCCACCACCTATAGACATTTTGTGGTGTTTTAAAAAACACCTCCAATATATATCCTCTACCGTCGACTCCAAAAAATGCCTCCAATAAATTGCTGTCTAAGTGACTTATTCTTGTATTGATAAGAGCCATCATGTGAGCTTCTAACCATATCTTTGATAAATCTTTGCATATGTTATGGGAATAGATTCAAACACATGTTTCTTAGTTCTTGGTTAGGGCCCATGTTGCTTAATTGAGCCATATTTGATAGGTTCTTTCATTTTAATGTATTGCATCTCTTTATCCGGCTGTCTTTGATTGATCCTCTCTTGGTTCATTTGTCTATTCTTTCCATGTGTCGTTGTAAGTTTGTTTGAACATGGCTATCATTTGCCTCAAGGAATTAGTGTGGCCAGAAGACCTTGCATGTCATTGGAAATATTCAGCACTTTTTTCGTCAACATTCTTTTTGTTGTCTTTAATTAAGTGGTTGCATTAGTTTTTGCATCAAGTTTCTCAATTATCGCAAACTCTCTTTTTATCTCTTGTTGAGCTTATTCTAGCCTTGTCATTCAATCATTTATTTCCCCAACCCATGAGCCTATTCCTAATTTCAATCAGTTGTGTTAAGCGCCCATATTGCTATTATTATTTATTTTTATTTTTCTTTGGCATAGAAGGCACACATGCATGCATGGGACGGCATGAATTTGTAAACACCTATAACGCCCACTAGTGCCCTGAAGACTTGCCATCAATACTAAAGACGTACTATGTGACAAATCTAAGTGATGGTGGGATTATATATTGTGACAAACCTAAGTAATGAATGGGAATGCCAGTGCATGTGTACCTATGCAATGTGTTCGTACAACCTAGGTAGGGTTATAGGATGAATGTATTACATGGGTCTATATCATGTGACCTAGAATTGAGTAGCTAATGAAAAATGTGTATATCCATGTTATGTTATTCCAACGTCTTCAGTTGTTAACACATAGTTTAATAAAATATTTTAATAGTTATGGTGATTTAATCAAATCCTTAATCCAACACTACCCACTCTACCAAGAATTAAGAACTTTCATATACTGATTAAGATTTATGATGGTTTCTTTTTGTTTTTTTAGTTTGATTTAGAAAAGCTATTTATGAATCTATCATGCATCTTCTTTTTTAGATACCTATTTATAAATTTGTACCTTGAATTGCCGATTCTTCAATTGCTATGCTTTGATATTTTTTCTTAAAAAAACCAAGATAGGCAGAAATTTATTATTTTTTCTACTGTGATAATTAATTTTCATTTGGTGCTTCTAGGTTTTAGGGCAAAAAGTAATGGTGAGAAAGAAAAATCGAGTGTTAATAGCGAGCTCTGTTAGTTTAATGAATAAAAAATGGTACGCAAATTATTGTAAGTTAATGGTTTTTTATTAAATGGATAATATACAAATTGATGTTGAATTGGGCCGGGAATATATAATTTAATTCATTTATGCTTATTTCTATTAATTTGCAGTAATTTTATTTTATTAGAATAAATTTTTATCAAAATACTATGGTATTATTATTATTATTATAAATTATTATGCAAATTATTGTAAGTTCAGTCTAGTAATTATCATTAACAAAGACAAATATAGTGGGGTATACTATTTGTAGATTCAAAGTGAGGAAATCAAATCAAAGTGAGAGTTGAATGCAATTGCATCATCATGGTAGCGACATAAAGTATGTGCATGTTCTACATTTCTCCAATTACATATCAATTTCTCCCGTGCGGTAAGACAGCTCCTGCCGCCGGCCTCCAGCAGACACAGAACATATCGGCCATATGATGAGATGGGAGGAGAGGGAGTTCAAAAAGGAGAGAGCGAGCAATTGTGGGATTATGCGAATGCCGTGGATTGTGGAACTTGATTTCAATTAGATTGGGGTTTGACGGCGGTGAATAGTTTAGTTGTGTATGCATGGTTTGAGTGATGACTTATTATTATTATTATTATTATTATTATTATTATTATTATTATTATTATTATTATTATTATTATTATTATTTTATTATTATAATTATTATTATTGTTTTTTTTTTTTTTTTTTTTTTTTTTTTTTTTTTTTTTTTTTTTTTTATTATTTTTTTTTTAATTAATATATTTTGTTTCTTTTATGACAATACATTCCATATCTTCCTCTACTATATTTTAGTTGACGTAGGTTTATATGATTATAAAATTCTAAACGTGTACGCATTGATTGCATTCTTTATTTCAAGTTAAATTGCATACAACCTAGTCCAATCGCTAATAGTAAACTTGGAAATAAACGACACGAGACCAGGCCAAGGTGGGTCCTGTCATCGATCGTGTGTTGGAGTCATGCACGAAATTTGTGGAGGCGTTGTATACTTTTTCTTCACGCTGAGGGCTGCCCGGTTGGCTCAAAGAAGTCCGCGAGAGCATTGAATTTAAGGACGCAGTCCAGTTTGCTGATTCAAAAATTAACGCAGTCAATCCCATGACGGATTCCAGAATATTGAAAAATTAATCATCATAATGCATTGTCGCATTTAAAAAAAGAAATGGCATGGAATTTGTCGAAAGACAATTAATACAGCAATGCCATTGTGAATATTTGTTCCATTAGTGTAAGTCACTTAATCTTTTAATATAGATAAGAAGCCCTCACTGGTTCACCCCTACATGAGCTTGAGTGGACCAAAAGAGGGATAACAGATTTTTCTTGCTAGGATTCTGATCAGGCATCTCTTTTGACACTTTTGAGTTGTTGGACTTTTGTCTACTAGATATTTAGCTTTGATGATTATTTGCTATTAATACTAAGATCAAAAACTGTACAGAAATATGTTTATAGCTGTAAGATTAAATTTATTTTTTAAGTATTTTTTTTAAAAAAGTCAATCTTATAATAAAAAGAATATTTTTACTCATAATAATATACCTGCACATAGAATATTTCTTCATAATATACTTGCACATAGAATATTTCTAATATTAAATGTGTATTTGGTTTTCCGGCTGAATCATAATTTTGTAATGCAAAATTTGATTTTAAGTATTAACCATGGTTTTATTTTATATAATTGGATTGAAATTTTTAAAGTTTTCAAGGTTGTTACAAAATTTTATTTTACAAAATGCAAGGAGTGAGGTATATTTTCTTAACGTAAAAGTATACTCGCAGTTACATTATATAAGTAATTCATACAGTAACAACTTTATTGAATTAATATGAAAAATTAATTAATAAATAAACTATCAAAATCAAACTTAATTTTATAAGTTCGAATATGATGATATCACGGCCCATAAACTTGTGCGGTTAATTTGTTGAATAAATCACCTCATTTTTGTATTTTTGTAGCATAGAAAATAATCATAATGAAAATAATTTCCCATTTGAAAGTTTTCACTCACGGGAAGTTGTAATTTTCTTATAAATATATATTTTTAAAAAAAATTATATGAGGGAAGTTGTAATTTTCTTTTAAATATATATTTTAAAAACATTTATATGAGGTTAATGTAATTATCAATTTACGGGCCGCTATCATACATTAAATTTTGTAACGTAAACTTCAATATAACTCTTTATTTTATTTTATTTTATTTTTTATTAAAATAATTAAAAAGTTTATTTAAATTTTTTTGTATTCCTTTATAATTACATGTGAAAAGAAAATGAGTGTGAGAAGAAAAAAAAAAATATATGACGTGAAGAATGATTAGTTACTTTTAATATAAAGAATAAGTATAATATTCTTTAAATGTGAATAGGGGAATAAAAGTGGATTAGAATATATTTTTTGAAAAATTGATAATTTTTTTAATAAAAAAATCATTATGATAATAATAAAAACGTTTTGTAAATTATCTTATTAAAAACAACAAAGAGATATTTGGTGCAAAAAAAGACATTTATGAACACATCGTTGCAAATTATTCATCATCAATAATAAATAACAATTCATATCATATCTGATCCTAGGACTAACATCAAACTCAAATCCAAACACAAAAGCAACGCAAATAGTTATGACCTTGTAAATCATTCAATAAACTATTCAAAAACCTAAAAGAGAGCAAATCTAAAATCCATGGCCTATAAAATGAATTAAAGATCTCTATCAATGATGAAACTCTATGGTCTTGTACATAAGAGTATAAAAGAGGGAGTAGGTAGCAATGACAACAATGGAGAGATTAAGGCTATGATAACACGTACGGTTGCTGTTTTGGTTTGTCCACAACAATGGTTAGCATCAGAGGAAGTGAAGTTGTAACTGTTGAATGTGTAGCCGTACTCTAGTTCGACAGTGGCAACAATAAAGGCTAGTGATGAGGACATCGACTTCTTGTGATGGCAAAAGTATTAGAGAGAGTGTGTGTTGAAAGTGCAAATTAAAATCTATGAATGATATTTCGGACATCTTATAAAAAGCTCAAGATATGAAGTCTCGGTATAAGATGTCCGAAATAAAAAGCTCGCATATGAACTCTCGGTCTAAGGTTTGATTCAATATAAAAAGATACGAAATAAGTTCTTGCTTGATCCTGGTATAAGAACCAGCACAAGATTTGTTGGATTGTAACATTAATTACGAGCATCAGAAAGTGCTGTTGTCACCTCCATGTTTTTCCTTTGCCTTTATTGTCATTGGAAAGTGTTCTTAGATGAAATTTATTATGTTGTCCTTTTTGAAAATGTTGTTGTCTCCTCATCTATTAGCGTTTATTTTTTTTTTGTTCTGTATTTTAAGCTTTGTAGTTACTTTGAATGTAAGCTATATATAGGTATGACAATTCTAATAACAATGTGTGAGATTGAGAAAATATTTTCAAGTTTTGTGAATATCTCCCAACCCCTTTGTGTGTTTTATTTGGTTTGAAAACCAAAAAATTAATATCAAAACTTAGTTTGATCCCATAAGATATGACGCCCAACATGGTAAAATTGCAGATTCTCGCAATTGAGAAAGGAGAATTACGAGAAAATGGTGTATCCAATTTAGAGTACTATTTGGATCACAAGATATATGGGATGTTGTTAATGGTGGGTATATTGAGCCCACATCGAGTAAGAAACCACCTACAACTGGGAGCAAAAGGCTATGCTCAATGAGCAATGAAAGAAGGATAAGAAGGCATTGTACCTCCTACATCAAGGATTTGATGATTCGATGTTTGAGAAGGTTGCAAACGCATCGACTAGCAAAGAGGTATGAGAAACTTTGAGCAAAGTATTCAAAGGAGTTGATCGAGTGAAAAGAATTCGCCTTCAATCCTTGAAGGTTAATTCAAAGCGGCCCGGATGAAGGATGATGAAAATGTCTTCGACTACGATTCTCGACTACTTGTAACCATGAATGAAATAAAACAAAACAATGAAAAACTCGAAGGAGTAGGAGTGATAAAAAAGATATTATGATCACTCACACCAAAGTTTGAGCACATAATGGTGACTATTGAAGAATAAAAAGATTTGGAGAAGATGAGTACAAAGGAGCTATTGGGCTCTCTTAAAATCTACGAACACCGCATTATAAACAATGCGAAAGTGCATGCTTTGCATCGCTAGAGCTCAAGTTAGAGTCAAAATTGACATTTAAAAAATTAAACAATAAAGGTCGAGGACAAGGAGGTGATGGACAATGGAATCTACAAGGAGGACGTGGATAAGGTAGCAAAGGTCAATGGAATTCGGAGACGCAACGATAGTGACTATTGCGTCAAGTCGGCGTGGGCATGGAAAGGCATGGAAACACGAACAATCGTGGTCCATCATAAGAAAGGATAAACTTCAATAATCGTAACAAACAAAATATCCAATGCTTCAACTGCTAGAAGTATGGACACTATGCCTCGGATTGTTACCACAAGAAGGATGATCAAGTTAACATAGCATCGACATCAAGTACGAAGACCAAGATTCATCTCTATTCTTGGCGCACAATGATTCTAGTGGTTAACCTACATTTAGTATCTTGATTCAGAGTTAGTAACCACATGTGTGGAAAGAGGGAGTTCCGCCACTAAATTTTATGGCATTTACAAATGTTGCTAAATATGACAGTGTCTATGTAAATACCGCTAGCAGTGGCGTGTTTCAAATCGATGCCAAAATTAGCTTACATTTTTCAAAAATGCCACCTAACGCAATGCGCATTTTTGAAAAAGTCGTTAAACGCAACGGCATGACCACACTTCGCAGACTTACCAAAATGCACACACGCATTAAAGGCCTTTGTAGAAACGCCACCAACGATCTTAATACTATCCGAAAAACCGCCTAATCTATGGACTTTCCACTAAGATATTTAAACAAATCTGAAATTAAGTCGTTTGTGCAAATTTAGCCAAATAAGAAATTTTCATACAATGAATAATTTACATTAAACCCATCCAAAAGGAGTTACAATGACTTAAAAAGAAATTACACCATATAATCTCCATATATAATTCAAACATTACTTGCGTGAAAAATCACATTGACATATTAGAGGCATATGCTTGTAATCACAACAAAAAATGTAACATAACATTATCATTTCTTTATGCTACTTCTCTTCAATACAAAACAACACCTCTTGCTCCATCATAAGCTCTTTGAGTGCATAAACATTACATATCACTTTTTCGATTAAACAACATATTTTTATTGCTTTGGCTACAAAAATAAATAAACTTTAATAAAATATATAAAATAAAAATAGAAATCATAATAACACTTTCCAAGCCAAGCTTCTTTAGCCATGAGGAGTAACTAGAACCTGGCAGCTTTGAATTGTGCATTGTTAACTTTTATCATAGGATTTACGCGAAAGCCGAAATGAGGAGGCTCACTGAATTGAAGCTGCATTAATGGATATGTATAAGACAACCTACAAAGAAGCACTTATTGCAAAACAAAAGGTATTAAGAGATAAAAGAGAAATTTTACAAAAATGCATATTCATGGTATGAGTCGGGTTTGGGTCGCATACCCATAATCACTATTTATACTTTGCATACCCATTGCTAATACTCTCAAAATGTAACAACACCGAATACATTACTCAATTTGTAATCGCTGTTACATTTTGGTAACCACATAGACGCATAGTATAAATGTTGAAATTATGTGTATGCAAACCAATTAAAGATACATCAATGGTCCTAAATGTGTAATCACTAAAGATATATTGCATAATTTGTTATAATTACAATAAAGTTGTGGTAACATTGGATTATACATTGTCGTGGTGGATTACAAGATGATATTAGTGCTAGGAACTGCATTAATGCTCAATAGCTAGATATAATGTTAAAACAAATCCAGAGACAAGAGAAATAAATGGTAGCCAAATTTTCTTAGTTCCGAATTTAGAAATTGTTCAAACCTTCATTTTAGTATATGTCCGTTACTCCTCGCCCTTAATAATAATAATAATTCATTTTACACAAACATTTAAAGGAGCCGTTATTAAATCTTAAACTATATTATATGTAAAAGGAGTTCTCAAGTTAGATAAATTATGTACTTTTTAAGGATTTCACATTTATCCTTTATGGACACTACTTCACATGAAGACTTTTGCTACAAATCCGAGGACACCTCAAGCCTTTGAGCACCATTGATTTGTTATAACGGATTACATACATGTTAATGATTCTAAATGTGAAATATTAACTTCAAAATAAAATTCATCTTCTAACCACCTAAGAATTTGTGAGATCAACTTAATTTGTTCACCCATCATTACATTTGTTCCTCAAGTTGTTTTTCTTTTTCTAGTCTTTCGTATCTTTTTCTAACAATTGCTCTTAAAGTCTTCGATATTACTTATATCTCGCATATGCTGTTCAATCAAGTCATAATATGAAAATTTGTCGACGAACAAGTACGAGAAGTTGTAGGCCCAAATCCAACGCCACGCATCTTCGCCCATTATATTCTTCTTTTGCCGTCACTTGGCTATACACATCACTCGGTGCATAAACAATTTGCCCATGTACCCTTGAGATGAATCCACTTTCAAGGAGATAAAAGTGTTTCCATTTGCTTCACTACGTAAATCAACAATAGAGTGACATCGTGAGATATTCTAGTAGAACACATAATTGCTAACATTTTATAATGACAAACTTATAATATTTTCTAGTAATGTCGGTGACCGGCTCACTCATTTTTCCTTTTCCTACTTGGTATGTACAAATCTAACCTCATTTCAGCTCGACTCATCCCCATATTTCTTACAAATCATTTATACACACTAAAAACTAACATAACTATATACATCAAGTTAAACAAACTATATAGTCCTGCTCAATACTATACTATATATTAACACGTTTATGAAGACCGAGATTATGTCAACTGCTATGCGTACGCACTAACTCGGTGAGCTAATCTACATACGTTTTGCTTCCCAAGGTATGTACATCCTTTCGAAGGTTCATGAAATTTTATTTCTGCACTTTTACTTGCAACAAAGGAAAATTTTAAGACGAAATCATTCGAATCATATTTCAAGTACTTAACAAGACATAACAAACATGTTGACTATACCTTTCCATCGCTTAAACATCCAATAATCAATCAAACACTTCATTTACAAAGGATCACCGCAGTGAGGAATGCCAACTACCATTTGGTTCTTTTTGTTTTCGTACATCAAAGAATTTGCCTTTTAAATTGTTTTCTAAAATCCCACCACCTCCTTCCTAGGCAACTTAAATTAGTAGCATGTCAAACATTTTAGAACCATCGGGTTATTGTTATTACATTTGAGAACAAATTTTGACTATAAGAAAATTTTAGTTAAGCACGTAATAAACCAAGGAAAAGATAGACATTTGACAAGGCATTAAAATTGTAACTATATCAAAATAGTCATCAAACAATGTTTCTTGTATTCTTTTGGAACTTTCGACATGTCGATAATTTAGTGGACAATAATCTCCTCTTCATACCAATGTCCTAAGAATTTAAAACAAAGAGCTATTTTCCAATTACTTGAAAATTGTTATTTACCTCTATTATAACACATTTCCCTTCGGTAAGTTCTATACATTTTTAAACGTGTTATTCCCCGTCTTACGTGACGTCTCGTATTCATCTCGTCAATTTAAATGACATAAACAACAAAATATAAAGTAATTTATATAACAAAGACAACAAAATAAAGAGAAAGTTGAATTAATACTTGAGAAAAAAATATTTTACTATTACATGTACTTGGGCTTCATGTCCAAGCTCGGCCATCGTATCCCTAATCTTGTATTGATCACATTCCATGCTATCATCATCATTATTTGTCCGGACTCCATCCACATTATCATTTTCACGATAATCGAGACCATCTTCATCATCATCCTCAAAAGACTATGATCCCGCATAGTGGTAAATCAAAGATTTGAACATGGTTTTTTGAAAGGTACTTATCAAGCATTTCCGGATAAGAGTTCACAGAAATCTAGTTAACATTACGATCGAACGGTATCGAGTCGAGAGGTTGATTTAAGTAGCAAGATTTTTATTCATTTCTAATGGCATGACACTTACACTCCCTTTTGCTTCGTTCGGCTTATGTGCTGTCTTTTGGTGACATCTAACTCAAAATAAAAATGGACAAAATTGTAATTCATCATTCAAAGATAAATGATGTAACCGTAAAAATAAAAGAAAGACATAATTACCATGTTAAATAAGCATACATACCAAGAGAGGAAATATCTAAGGCTAGCCGTCCAAGTCCAAGACTAGGCAAAGTTGTCAAATGCCTCAAGCCACAAATACCTACGCTTTAATAAACAAATCATTTGTTAATATACCCATTTAAGAATACAAATATACCTGTAAGCATACAAACATTTGAAACATTTGCGAATAGGTAGGTTGTCTATTCCCTTTCTTGATTTAGTTAAGACTACAAATATACCCAAGAAAAAAACAAAAGAAAGACAAGTTAAAATGCAAAAATGTCAGGTTTTTCGATCCGTAAGAAAACTAAACAATCGACTCGAGAACATAATATTCTCAAATTATGTTCGTAGTGAATAAAAGGCTTACCGAACTAACATAAAAATGTTTATTTACTACATGGATTTATTTACTACATGCTATTAAATGCTTACCGAACTAACATAATTACTCACTTCAAATAAGCATACATACCAAGAGAAAAATCTTTAAGGCCAAACATTTCAAGTCCAAAGACTAGGCTGGTAACAAATGCCCGACACAACACCATGCACTAAACATGCACATTTAATATGGTGCGTAAACAAGTCTAGCATAAAATAATCAATTGGTTTAAAACATTCTACGAACGTAAAGGAAAATAACACTCCTTGTGGTCAGATCTTGGTTATGATTTTATGTAATAAACATTGTTTGTTATAATAATGCTCGAAATGTAAGAAAAATTGGAACATAAAAGCAAATCCATAATTCTTAAGACATCATCATGCATAACACTAACAATACTCCCCTTCAATATCGTTCTGTAAAGATAACCAACTCTATCATGCATCACATCTCTTCGTGTGCTTAAAGCACTAGTTATCTTCGATGGGTTTTCACTTTCATCATCACTCAACCCGTGACCAACATCAAAAACATCTCTTGGTTTTACATTCCAACAAATTGACCCAATCTCCTTGTCTTTCATATTTCACATGTAATGTCGACTTGCTTCGAGTGGACAACACATAAGGCTCAGACTACAAACGAGAACCCGTATGATCAAATGTGAAAAATTTACTAACCAAAAGCCAAATATATCCCTCTTGTAGCCTCTTATGGAGTTAACATTAGCCGATTCCCACTGGTCACGTGACGTATTTCATGGCAGGTATTGTAAAGACTCGTATTGGGTAGTTTCAGAGATACGATCTTCACGTAATGTAACTATCCGGATGGTAAGTAGTCGCTAGATGTGAGTGATTTTGATTGTACTCTAGGCCCGATTCCGTGTCGGGGTCCCGTTTGACCCGATTATTGACTTTTCGAGGTTTATTGGTCGACTTTGCGTCATGTCATTTGGGTGTAATAATATCCGTTAGTGTCGTGCTCGTCATTTCGAGCGTTTTGACTATAATTTGACTCAATTTGGAGTTCGGATCTTGGAGGTCAATTATTGATTAAAGTCATCGATCGACTAGCCGGCTTATTGGTCAACGCATCGATAAATATAATAAGAGAAAGAAAGAGTTTTCACTTTACGTCACGTTTGGCAAAGGTTTGAGAGAGAGAGAGAGAGAGAGAGAGAGAGAGAGAGAGAGAGAGCTTAAGCCTTGGGGCGATTGTCTTCGTGGAGTTCACGTAATCACCCAGGCAGTGTTCTAACTTCTTATCTTGATTTTATCTTTGATACGCACGAATTTGTCAGCGCATTTGGCGAAATTAAGCATGAACCCTAGACTTGGGGAAATCCAATTTTGAGTTAGATCTAATGGTTTAAGATAAGATCCGTGGTTAAGAATCGTTTATATCATCGTGGGAAATATTGCTTCGTGATTTTGTGGTCGATTAACCTGTTTTTCATGAGAAGCCGATAAGTCAACCATGGAAATCAGTTTAAATCTAGATTTCTAAATCTGTAATTTTATACGCGCTTCGTTGTTTCGCGCGATTTAGAGGCGTTTCCGGACGCGTTTTGAGGTAGACATCGTAGTTTGTTGTGAAACAGGGGTATTAGTGAGCGTCCGGGGAGTTTCGGGCGCGTTTCAAATGAAGAATAGGTGGAAACGATGATTTACCGCACTCGGCGCGTTCTCGGGTCGAAATGACGTAAAACCCGAAGTTCTGGTCGAAGGGTCGTAGTTCAAGGCTCGTAGCCTCGTAGTTTGTAGCCGAAGGTCGTTCGTTGCCTCTTAGGTCGAAGGTCGAGCCTCGCTCCCGAGTCTTCGAGGCGCGCTGCAGTTCTGCACCAGCCTACGAGTCGTCGTTCCGCCTACGAGTCGCAGTGTTCTGGAGCTACGGTCAGCCTCCGCAAGCAGAACTCGGACACCGGACAAAGATCGGACTGGGCCTATTTACATTGTAACCTATAAAGTATTTATACTTAAGTTACAATGTAAATAACGAAATACCTCCCATTTGCATTCAAAGAAAAATACTAGAAAAATTAATTCCCACTCTTTCAAAATGTGAAAATTTGGATTTAGTGTAAAATTCGAAAAAACCCAAAAGTTCGTAGTGGTGACTTTTTGGAAAGTGGGGTTAGACATCCTTAAAAATCCCCAAAAATCAGATTATCTTATTTATGATACTGGAACCCAATGTCGGGACTTTTTGATTTCAAAATAAATGGCGATGCATTTCCCTTCATAAATCAAGCGATCGAGGATTTACTTGTGAAGATCGCTACGCTTCTAAAGGAAATATCGAGAATGACATGTCATACTAACGTTAAGACAAGCGGCCAGCGAGTGACGTGTACTTCGACTCCGTGACTTGCTCGGTTCTTATCGCGAGGCTAAGGTCTATGTGGCCACTATGTCGGCGTATACGCACCGCCGCAGCCCGTGCGGCGACCGTGGCCGGGCATATTGCGCGTGGTCGTAATGTGCTATGGCCCGAGTTGAGCCGCTGAGTTCGTGGAGTCAGTGGCCGGGTGCCCTGAGCCGGGATCCCATGGAGGATTGTGGACAAGTTTGCCATGTGTGGGCAGGTTGAGTCCCGATGTTTGTTTGGTGTGCCGAGTTCTCGATGATCAGGCACACTACACGGCGCACGAAAGACACAGCATATGAAGATGTGACTATATGCGCGTACTTACGTGGAGCTATGTCACCTAACAGCTCGTCGCTCACCCTTACTTGTCGTTTACCCCTTCTGTGTGTGACCCGAGACTAGTGGAGGACTTTCTTCCAAGAGACGTGCCCACTACTCGATGTATGATACGCATCGTATTTTGTATTTTATTGTGTGTCAGATCCTCGACATAAGTTCGTGGACAACAGATTGCATACCGTTTAGCGAATGTCCGTATTTATCGTTCGACTTATCATACGCATGACGATATATGGAAAAGTACAAAGATTACCCTCGATGTACGACCGTACGTGGTTACATATTTGAGATAAAGACCCGTGTGTAAGCCTCTATCGGTGCTAGTCACCAACCCTCACCTTTCGGGTGCGGGCAAGTGGGAAGTCATGTTCCTGATTTTTCTTGGAATTGTGGGCGTGACAAGTATAACTCAATAATATCTACTAAAATGCCATAATATTGGGCCTCCCCGAACAACAACTCTAACTCCAATTATTTTGTGTTCTTTGTATTTTTATTAGGGTCGGGTGCGAATTTTAAACCATCGACTACGTGTCTTCAATTTTACGTACTGTCTGCCCACGCTGGGCTTTTACTTCATCACTTTAAACCCCTAATTTTTCTCATCTCTCCTATTAACACCTACAATTGGGCGTAAAGACATAAATAAAACTACAAAGTATAAATAAAATATTAATGAATTAAACAAGTAATAAGACAACAAAAACTACTTATGTGAATCACGAAATCAATCAGAAAATATCTCCATATGTTGTTTTTGTATCTCACCTTCGTTTATATGCGTATTTCGATTTTTCGTTTATGAAATCTTTGCGTATCCTAGTAATGATGTAACTCGTTAGTAATATATAATAATATGTCGATCGAAAACATGCTGTGGTTTGAAAACATACTCCAACATTGGTCAACTTCGTCATTGTTAAACAATACATAATGATGTGCTTCGCATCCGAGAAATACGGTCAAGAGCAATGCTTCGATAGCACCCGTTTCGTATCATCTACATTTTGTGTACATCAAATAAAACCGTATCAATTGAGCTCCAAGTAGTACTTAAAAAATACGTACTCTTCTCGTTTATGTAACCCTTCATAATTAAACCTTTGAAACAAGCTCAGCATGCGAATATATGATTTAAGACGTAAAAGTGTACCTACAATCAGAATCGGTTACATAAATCGTTAATGCAAAATTAAATCTCTACGCACTAAAACATAGAATCGAATAGCCTTAACTTATAATTAACTAATACCTTTCTATAGATGTTTCCATTTATAATGTATATGTCCACAGCCTTTTTCCTCTATAGCCACGTGAATGACAAGATGTATCATTATGGTGAAAAATGATGGGAGGAATATTTGTTCTAGCTTGCAAAGTCTCAAACAATTTGATATTCCAATTGCTCAACTTCTTTTCGCGATAAAGAGCCTTCGAATATATAACTCTAAAAGGCACATAATTTAATCAATGTGGCTACAACATGATTCGCAAAGAACCCTCTCAATGCTATCGAAGCAATTTATTACTAAAACACGGTATCGCTTAATTTTCAAACCAATAATTTTTCGCCGCTTCAATTTTACACCATGCTTTGAGAAAATTGAGGCTAATCCATCTAAGCATTTGGCTACGTTTTTTAACATACCAACATACTAGTTTTCTGTGTTACTATCAGAAAAGCAAAGTTAGGGAATATATAATTTGTTCTCATGTCGAATAGATTTAAGTTCACTTCGTATATTCATTACTTAGAGGCAGGCTCCAAGATGCCTTCAAGTTATCCTTTGTATTTTCAAGGTTCTCTCAGAATGAGTATCATCGGGGCAACAAATCTCCTTTAACAATAGACAATAAGAGGGATCCATGTGGAAGAGACATGTGCTCTGCTATCTGTGTAACCCGTATCGTCAAGAATTGGTAGAGCATACGCTACCGAGACGTAATGTCGCGCCGCATTTAACAAGTTCAATACCCAAAAAATAATGAAGATATAACGACCAATTATATTATTGGCAACATTATGCTCAAAAGATGCATAAAGTCAATTTGATGACAAAATATGATTTTAAGCCTCTAATAAGTGCAGTCGTAAAAAGAATACTTTTTTCCATGATACGCAGGAGTACCTTCGGGTTTGCATTAACACATCATCCCCATAACATCATATATAGGAGTTAACTCAAATTCTTCGCTCCATCAAACGAATTTTTATCTCCTCAAAACACATGATTAACATCTGTAAAAACTATCGATGACCCATGTAACAAAACTTTCCACCATTTTCGTTAAGTTTCTATATTTCTCAGGCCATGATTACAAGAAGGGCATGCAATGGCACATTTAGTATTCCATCCTACAAATCACCGTATGCAAGAAGATCATTAATTATCCACATCAACGCGTATGTAATCAAAACACTCTGCTTAAAGGAAGATTCATAGTCTCAATATCACTATCCCACAATTCCTTCTACCTTCACTGTAGGTTATGTAAATACATTTATATTTGTCAGAGGGGGAGCTTGGGTGAAGAATAAGGAGAGATAACATCACCGATGACCGCTCATACATATTTATGAGGGAGATTATATGAACAAGATTACGGTGCCAAATATGTAAAGACTGAGTCGGGTAAATGGTCAGAGATAAATTATTTTGCTAGAATGCAACCATCTCGGACGGTAAAGCAGCATTGCCGATATGAGCATTTTGATATTACTTGGCCCGATTTCTCGGTCGTGGCCCCGAGTGGCTCAATTGTTTGCTGAGGTTTATTAGCCGATCTGCGTTCGAGCGTCATTTAAGTATGCAAACATCTCGAGCAAAGAATGTACTCATTATTTCTTTGAGTATTTTGATTCAAATTCCGAATTAATTTGAGTTCGGGGACCTGGAGGTCAATTATCGTGTCAGAGGTCAATTATCGATCACACTAGCGGTCAATGCCGCGTAAATATAAATATAAATTAAAAGTAAGAGCTTCATTTCCATGCTATCACGTTTCAGCGTTTGAGAGTAGAGAGCTCTCGAGCTTGTGTCAGCTGGCGATTTGAGGCGATTTGGGTTCACGGAGCTCAAAGAATCACTCCTGTGCAGTGTCCTTGCACTTTATCTGGATTCCCGTCTTCGTACGCACGAATTTTTCATGATTTATGTAATTGCTACTTAACCCTGCAGTTTTGGGGGAAATCCAATTTGAGTTAACATCTCCAATGGTTAAGCATAAAGATTTGTGGTTAAGAACCGATTTGTATAAGTTTCTGATATGTGTTTCGTGATTCTGGGTTGTTTAATTGCGTATTCCATATGAGGGCCGAGAAGTCAAACTAAGTGAAAATATGCAACATGTGTGTACTTCGTTGTTACCGTGCGATTTAGAGGCGTCGTGACGCATTTTGAAGTGTATATCGTATCGTCTGCCTAAAATGTGTGTTTGTGAGCGTCTCGGGGGTTGTCAAGCCGATCCTGCACGGCTAACGTGCAAAGTCGATATTTAACAAGACTCGGCGAACCATTGGGTCAAAGGATGAAGACCAAGATTTGGTCGAAGGGTCGAAGATTTTGGGTCGTAGTGGTCGTAGTTCAAAGATCCGTAGTCGTAGGGGCCGAAGAACCGTGTATCCGTAGTCGTAGGGTCACGATCCGTAGATCCATACCGTAGGGGTCAAGATCCGTAGTCGGCTGTCGAAGGTCGCAGTCACAAACTTTCGAGGCTCCCGAGAGGCCGCACCCGCAGCCTACAAGTCGCAGCCCGCCGCGTCAGTCGCAGCTTCCGTAGCTTTGAGGCAGGCTTCAGCTTTGAGCGTTGCAACCGCACTGACCGACCCATTTACATTGTAACCTTTGCGCCTCTCCACACTTAAAAAAGATATACTCTATGTTATAATGTGAATAACAAATACCTCCTTTCGGTTTCAAAGAAAAATATTAGAAAATTAAATTTTCACTCCTTCAAAATGTGAATATTAGGTTTTAGTTGTAAAATCTCTAAAATCAAGCCATAGAGGTGAATTTTTTGAAAATGTACATCCTTTAAAAATCCCCAAAACTAGATTATCTTAGTTATGATACTCAGACCCAATGTCGGGACTTTTTATTTCAAGAAAACAACTTTATAGTATCTCTTCTCGTCGGCGAATTTACGACCGTATTTACGTAGGGATCATTTCGCTATAAAGGAGTAAGGTAAACCTTAATGCCATATCGTGTCGTATGCTGGTTTGGAGGAATCGAGGCTGGGCTCTATAACTTGTTAAAGTTCTCACCCAGGAGGCTAAGGCTTGAAGGAGCCATTGAGTCATGAGCCGTCGAGCCTCGTGGAGCTAGGCCGAAAAGTTATGAGACGAGATCCCGCTGAGGATTACGTTGAGCCGCTGAGCTCGCGAGCTATCGAGTCGCGAGTTAAAAACAGCGCCCGAGCCGGGATCCCGTGGAGACCGGGACAAGGTGTCCTAAGGCAGTCAATCTCGATGTTTATTCAAGGCTCAAGTATTCACGATCACAAGACACTAAACGACGCACGAAGATGACCGAAAGATATAAAAGATAAACTTATATGCTCGTATGATTTAAAGTTTCGGGGTCACCTATTGAGCTCTGTCGCTCACCCCTACTTGTTGTTTACCTTTTCTGTGTGTGACCCGAGACTAAGGAGGACTTTCTTCAGAGGATGTGCCCACTACTCGACGTACGATACAAGATCAGATCCGTATTATTTTATCGCCTCCCGATACGGGTTCACGGACAAGCTGTATTTGCATACCGCTTTGTGGTGTGATGTCCGATGATCGTTCGACTTATTGTACGCATGATTTATATATGGGAAAGTTATAGATTACCCTACGTATGACTGCACAGTAGTTTATATATTTCGAGACGCACCCACGGTGGGCCTCTATCGTGCTAGTCACTCACCCTTGACCTTTCTTTCGGGTGCTGGCAAGGGAAATCATGTTCCCCGGTTCCTAGTACCCTAGATTTTGGGGGCGTGACAAAATACTATAAGTACTAGTCATATTTTCAAAGTATTGAATCCATCATAAGCCAACCCAAGTCCAATATTGTGGGATCCTCAAGAAAAAATCTTTAAAATGACGATCAAATTCTTTCTATGCAAGTGAATCATTGGCATTTTAATATGCCATCATTGGTCCGATTTTAGGATGTCATAACATTTCGAGAAGCTATTTTTGAAGACAAAAATAATCTCTCGTAATCGTCGTTTCAAAGGAAAACCATCGCAATACCTTTCATTGTTTTTTCTCATTGTCCACTTGAATCCACCGAGATGCACCACAAGTCGAGCATATCATCGCAGTAGTCTCTTCGAAATAACATGCAATTATTCGGGGCAAGCGTAGATTTTTTCATACCCAAGACCTAAGTCTTTAATATATTTTTTCCCTCATAAAAGTCTACTCAATTTCTAAACATTTCTTAAGAATTATTTAAGTTTAATTAACCGATCCATTGAATTATTGCTCCATCCATGTAGATATTTTAAATGATTCAAATGAATAACCGTCTCTAGTTTATTTAGCTTGCATCCTTTTGTACAAAGGTTCTCGTAAATCTCCAACCATCCTAAAACTTGTTTCAGATTCTGCATTTAACTATTGCATCGGGTTGCCTCTTGTCTCCGATGCACCCATCCATTCGAATACATCATGTAACAAGAATCTAAACCGTATGATCCTCAAAATAATTATGAATAATCAAATATTTAGGGCTTGTCTCTCGTAGGAAGAGATTCACCATGATGATATCAACAATCATAACCCGGATCAAATAATACACCATCACATGGTCACGTATCTCGCCTATACTCGAACAAATGAGTTTATGCAATTTACACAAGGACAAACGAGCATCCCATTAACACCGCATGAATGCCGAGATGCAACCTCTAAAAATTGTATACTCCCCGCGATATTCGCAGTAACTAGGCTTTTGCATCCAACTCTTATCCATAGTTTGTCTTTCCGTGCTCAAATGACATCTAAATGTGTTATTGTGGAAAAACATATTATTTGGAATTAAATCGTAACATTAAGCATAATATTGTATAAATGTAAAATTATAGCAATCAATACCTTGAAAAGGTGAATAAAATGTAAATTTGTAACAACTAATTTAATGCATGTATAGGTCTCATTTAAAATAGATAGACCGAAAAACAACTCTTCATCAAGAAGCTAAATTTCACAAATTTTTAGCAAATATTTTTGGCAAGATATAAACATAAAAATGTTTCTTTTTATTTTCTTTTCTTTGTAAATGTTTTCCAAATGGGATCGCCCATTTTTAACAACTTAACAATCCTAGTGGGGGTTTAAGAGGACATCCAACGGGCACCATAGGAATTATAAATCCCATTTAATCGACTTGCATCTAAAGGGTGAGAGGACAACACTCGTATTTTATCACATCAATGAAAAGGAGCCATAAATTACATTAATTACATGATATTGAATGCATAATGAAACAAAAATTTAAAATGCACTAACAATTACCTTGATGTAATTGTTGGTCTACTTTAAATAAATGCATGGGTTTCTTTATTGAACTATAGAATGACACGCCTTCTAGCTAGCATTTAAACATCATATGTTTTTAACCAATATAGTTATATAATGCAAAATAATAACAATATGTTTTTTTTCTTCTAAATAATACTACATTTTTCATTGCTTTCATCTATTAGTATTATACACAAAAAATCTAACTAATCACGATAATAATAATGATTATTAATTATCTCATTTACTTTGAGCCTCTCCCTTGCCATGAGTATTTTAAATGTATGTAAACATTTCAAAATTTACAAAATCGTGTTATTCAAAGTGTTTTTAAATTTATGTAATTGCTCTAAATTATTGCCACACAAAAACAAAATAACAGAAAACTAGCATATTGTACTCAAACACATCGACAGTAAACAAAATATTCCAAACAACATATCATCGTAGCCACCAGAATCAATAATATTGTACTAAAATATAAACAAAAACTAGTAATACACCAACAATAGTTTGACTCCAACGAAGAAATAGAAAATGCAAACAAGGGGAACTGAGAATCACAGACCACCACCTTCAAACGATAAGGCGTCGGTAAGGGGTGTTAAACGGCGGCCGGGTCAGGCCTGGCCCGTGCAGCCCCCCACTTTTAAAACGCGTAAATATCTCGTTCTGGCCCACCACGTGCGGGCTTCTAGCCGGGTTATGGCCAAATTGCTTAATATTTTAATTTTTTAAATATTTTTTTACGCTAAAAAATCTTATTTTTTTCTAGAAACAAAAAAATAATTTTAGCTTTGGCGGGTCAAACACAACATATAAATAACTATAAAATACTTCGTAAAACCGATAAAATATTAATACTATATGTAAAATTTTAACAAAATAAACTAAAAAAAGTCAAACAAACAAATAAAAATAACAATTTGGCTAAGGGTCACTTCGCGAACGCAGTGCCAAATCCATTTTGAATTCACATATAAACAGCTTAAAATTCTATTGGCGCCCAAACTTCGCAAAAAATAAAAGTGGCCTGCCTGGCCCGCAGCTAGCGGCCTATTTAACATCCCTAGGCATCGGGCAGAGGACTCAAGATTCTTTCTACAACAAGGATACGAGGATCGCGTGGATTTAGCGAATGAAGGAATCGAGCCAAAAAGAGGGTCTCGGCGTGATCGTAAACGGAGGAGGAGATCGTTGAAGGACAAGATCGTAGGACAAGAACGGCTAGAGGAAGAGATCATTGGATGGTCGCTTCATGTGAGTGAGAGCAACGAGTGGCAAGAGGTATTAGGTTTCAGAGGAGTGAGAGCAATGTGAATTAATATTTTTTTTATCATAAATTACAACGAAATTTTAGACGATCACCCCTATCGTAGGCCATGGAGTGGCGATTTTTAAAATTCCAGAAATAAACAGTATTCTAGCGGTGTATAAATATATAAATGCCACCACCTATAGACATTTTGTGGTGTTTTAAAAAACACCTCCAATATATATCCTCTACCGTCGACTCCAAAAATGCCTCCAATAAATTGCTGTCTAAGTGACTTATTCTTGTATTGATAAGAGCCATCATGTGAGCTTCTAACCATATCTTTGATAAATCTTTGCATATGTTATGGGAATAGATTCAAACACATGTTTCTTAGTTCTTGGTTAGGGCCCATGTTGCTTAATTGAGCCATATTTGATAGGTTCTTTCATTTTAATGTATTGCATCTCTTTTTATCCGGCTGTCTTTGATTGATCCTCTCTTGGTTCATTTGTCTATTCTTTCCATGTGTCGTTGTAAGTTTGTTTGAACATGGCCATCATTTGCCTCAAGGAATTAGTGCGGCCAGAAGACCTTGCATGTCATTGGAAATATTCAGCACTTTTTTCGTCAACATTCTTTTTGTTGTCTTTAATTAAGTGGTTGCATTAGTTTTTGCATCAAGTTTCTCAATTATCGCAAACTCTCTTTTTTATCTCTCTTGTTGAGCTTATTCTAGCCTTGTCATTCAATCATTTATTTCAACCTTATGAGCCTATTCCTAATTTCAATCAGTTGTGTTAAGCGCCCATATTGCTATTATTATTTATTTTTATTTTTCTTTGCATAGAAGGCACACATGCATGCATGGGACGGCATGAATTTGTAAACACCTATAACGCCCACTAGTGCCCTGAAGACTTGCCATCAATACTAAAGACGTACTATGTGACAAATCTAAGTGATGGTGGGATTATATATTGTGACAAACCTAAGTAATGAATGGGAATGCCAGTGCATGTGTACCTATGCAATGTGTTCGTACAACCTAGGTAGGGTTATAGGATGAATGTATTACATGGGTCTATATCATGTGACCTAGAATTGAGTAGCTAATGAAAAATGTGTATATCCATGTTATGTTATTCCAATGTCTTCAGTTGTTAACACATAGTTTAATAAAATATTTTAATAGTTATGGTGATTTAATCAAATCCTTAATCCAACACTACCCACTCTACCAAGAATTAAGAACTTTCATATACTGATTAAGATTTATGATGGTTTTCTTGTTTTTTTTTAGTTTGATTTAGAAAAGCTATTTATGAATCTATCATGCACTTTCTTTTTTAGATACTATTTATAAATTTGTACCTTGAATTGCCGATTCTTCAATTGCTATGCTTGATATTTTTCTTAAAAAACTAAGATAGGCAGAAATTTATTATTTTTTCTACTGTGATAATTAATTTTCATTTGGTGCTTCTAGGTTTTAGGGCAAAAAGTAATGGTGAGAAAGAAAAATCGAGTGTTAATAGCGAGCTCTGTTAGTTTAATGAATAAAAAATGGTACGCAAATTATTGTAAGTTAATGGTTTTTTATTAAATGGATAATATACAAATTGATGTTGAATTGGGCCGGGAATATATAATTTAATTCATTTATGCTTATTTCTATTAATTTGCAGTAATTTTATTTTATTAGAATAAATTTTTATCAAAATACTATGGTATTATTATTATTATAAATTATTATGCAAATTATTGTAAGTTCAGTCTAGTAATTATCATTAACAAAGACAAATATAGTGGGGTATACTATTTGTAGATTCAAAGTGAGGAAATCAAATCAAAGTGAGTTGAATGCAATTGCATCATCATGGTAGCGACATAAAGTATGCATGTTCTACATTTCTCCAATTACATATCAATTTCTCCCGTGCGGTAAGACAGCTCCTGCCGCCGGCCTCCAGCAGACACAGAACATATCGGCCATATGATGAGATGGGAGGAGAGGGAGTTCAAAAGGAGAGAGCGAGCAATTGTGGGATTATGCGAATGCCGTGGATTGTGGAACTTGATTTCAATTAGATTGGGGTTTGACGGCGGTGAATAGTTTAGTTGTGTATGCATGGTTTGAGTGATGACTTCTTATTATTATTATTATTATTATTATTATTATTATTATTATTATTATTATTATTATTATTATTATTATTATTATTATTATTATTATTATTATTATTATTATTATTATTATTATTATTTTAATTAATATATTTTGTTTCTTTTATGACAATACATTCCATATCTTCCTCTACTATATTTTAGTTGACGTAGGTTTATATGATTATAAAATTCTAAACGTGTACGCATTGATTGCATTCTTTATTTCAAGTTAACTGCATACAACCTAGTCCAATCGCTAATAGTAAACTTGAAATAAACGACACGAGACCAGGCCAAGGTGGGTCCTGTCATCGATCGTGTGTTGGAGTCATGCACGAAATTTCCAGAGGCGTTGTATACTTTTTCTTCACGCTGAGGGCTGCCCGGTTGGCTCAAAGAAGTCCGCGAGAGCATTGAATTTAAGGACGCAGGCCAGTTTGCTGATTCAAAAATTAACGCAGTCAATCCCATGACGGATTCCAGAATATTGGAAAATTAATCATCATAATGCATTGTCGCATTTAAAAAAGAAATGGCATGGAATTTGTCGAAAGACAATTAATACAATGCCATTGTGAATATTTGTTCCATTAGTGTAAGTCACTTCTAATCTTTTAATATAGATAAGAAGCCTCACTGGTTCACCCCTACATGAGCTTGAGTGGACCAAAAGAGGGATAACAGATTTTTCTTGCTAGATTCTGATCAGGCATCTCTTTTGACACTTTTGAGTTGTTGGGACTTTTGTCTACTAGATATTTAGCTTTGATGATTATTTGCTATTAATACTAAGATCAAAAACTGTACAGAAATATGTTTATAGCTGTAAGATTAAATTTATTTTTTAAGTATTTTTTTTAAAAAAGTCAATCTTTTATAATAAAAAGAATATTTTTACTCATAATAATATACCTGCACATAGAATATTTCTTCATAATATACTTGCACATAGAATATTTCTAATATTAAATGTGTATTTGGTTTTCCGGCTGAATCATGACTTTTGTAATGCAAAATTTGATTTTAAGTATTAACCATGGTTTTATTTTATATAATTGGATTGGAAATTTTTAAAGTTTTCAAGGTTGTTACAAAATTTTATTTTACAAAATGCAAGGAGTGAGGTATATTTTCTTAACGTAAAAGTATACTCGTAGTTACATTATATAAGTAATTCATACAGTAACAACTTCTTTATTGAATTAATATGAAAAATTAATTAATAAATAAACTATCAAAAACAAATTTAATTTTATGGGGTTCGAATATGATGATATCACGGCCCATAAATCCTGGTGCGGTTAATTTGTTGAATAAATCACCTCATTTTTGTATTTTTGTAGCATAGAAAATAATCTCTATAATGAAAGTAATTTCCATTTGAAAGTTTTCACTCACGGGAAGTTGTAATTTTCTTATAAATATATATTTTTAAAAAAAAATTATATGAGGGAAGTTGTAATTTTCTTTTAAATATATATTTTAAAAAACATTACTTATATGAGGTTAATGTAATTATCAATTTACGGGCCGCTATCATACATTAAATTTTGTAACGTAAACTTCAATATAACTTCTTTTATTTTATTTTATTTTTATTTTTTATTAAAATAATTAAAAACCTACGGAATTTTTTTGTATTCCTTTTTATAATTACATGTGAAAAGAAAATGAGTGTGAGAAGAAAAAAAAAAATATATGACGTGAAGAATGATTAGTTACTTTTAATATAAAGAATAAGTATAATATTCTTTAAATGTGAATAGGGGAATAAAAGTGGATTAGAATATATTTTTTGAAAAATTGATAATTTTTTTAATAAAAAAATCATTATGATAATAATAAAAACGTTTTGTAAATTATCTTATTAAAAACAACAAAGAGATATTTGGTGCAAAAAAAGACATTTATGAACACATCCAGCGTAAATTATTCATCATCAATAATAAATAACAATTCATATCATATCTGATCCTAGGACTAACATCAAACTCAAATCCAAACACAAAAGCAACGCAAATAGTTATGACCTTGTAAATCATTCAATAAACCATTCAAAAACCTAAAAGAGAGCAAGGCTAAAATCCATGGCCTATAAAATGAATTAAAGATCTCTATCAAATTTATGAAACTCTATGGTCTTGTACATAAGAGTATAAAAGAGGGAGTGTAGCAATGACAACAATGGAGAGATTAAGGCTATGATAACACGGGGGGACGGCTGTCGTTTTGGTTTGTCCACAACAATGTGCTACATTTTAGGAAGTGAAGTTGTAATCGTTGAATGTGTAGCCGTACTCTAGTTCGACAAAGGGCAACAATAAAGGCTGCTGATGAGGACATCGACTTCTTGTGATGGCAAAAGTATTAGAGAGAGTGTGTGTTTTAGTGCAAATTAAAAATCTATGAATGATATTTTGGACATCTTATAAAAAGCTCAAATATATGAAGTCTCGTATAAGATGTCTGGAAATAAAAAGCTCGCATAGCGAACTCTCGCCTAAGGTTTGATTCAATATAAAAAGATACGAAATAAGTTCTTACTTGATCCGGTATAAGAACCAAGACAAAGATTTGTTTGATCAGAGCATTAATTACGAGCATCGTAAAGTGCCGTTGTCACCTCCATGTTTTTCCTTTGCCTTTATCGCATTATCGAGTGTTCTAGATGAAATTTATTATGTTGTCCTTTTGAAAATGTTGTCAGTTCTCCTCATCTATTAAATAGTTTATTTTTTTTTTGTTCTCAGATTTTAAGCTTTGTAGTTACTTTGAATGTAGCTTATATATAGTATGGACAATTCTAATAACAATGTGTGAGATTGAGAAAATATTTTCAAGTTTTCAGGAATATCTCCCAACCCTTTGTGTGTTTTATTTGGTTTGAAAACCAAAAATTAATATCAAAACTTAGTTTGATCCCATAAGATATGACGCCTTAACATGGTAAAATTGCGTATCTCCGCAATTGAGAAAGGAGAATTACGAGAAAATGGTGTATCCAATTTAGAGTACTATTTGGATCACAAGATATATGGGATGTTGTTAATGGTGGGTATCTGAGCCCACATCGTAGTAAGAAGGGCCACCTACACTGCGGAGCAAGGTATGCCATGCTCAATGAGCAATGAAAGAAGGATAAGAAGGCATTGTACCTCCTACATCAAGGATTTGATGATTCGATGTTTGAGAAGGCTGCGGTGCGCATCGACTAGCAAAGAGGTATGAGAAACTTTGAGCAAAGTATTCAAAGGAGTCGATCGAGTGAAAGAATTCGCCTTCAACTTCAAGGTCAATTCAAAGTGGCCTGCATTTAAGGAGGATGAAAATGTCTTCGACTACGATTCTCACTACTTGTAACCATGAATGAAATAAAACAAAATAATGAAAAACTCGAAGGAGTAGGAGTGATAAAAAAGATATTATGATCACTCACACCAAAGTTTGAGCACATAAGTGGGTGACTATCAAGAATAAAAAGATTTGAGAAGATGAGTACAAAGGAGCTATTTGGCTCTCTTAAAATCTACGAACACCGCATTATAAACAATGCAAAAGTGCATGCTTTGCATCGCGCTAGAGCACAAGTCGGAGTCAAAATTGACATTTAAAAATTAAACAATAAAGGTCGATGACAAGTGGGAGGTGACGGACAATGGAATCTACAAGGAGGACGTGGATAAGGTAGCAAAGGTCAATGGAATTCGTGACGCGAACGATAAAGTGACTATTGCGCCAAGGGCGTTGGCATGGAAAGTGTACGTGGAAACACGAACAATCGTGGTCCATCATAAGAAAGGATAAACTTCAATAATCGTAACAAACAAAATATCCAATGCTTCAACTCGCTAAGTACAAATACCTATGCTCCTCGGATTGTTACCACAAAGAAGGACGATCAAGTTAACATAGCATCGACATCATGACGTAAGACCAAGATTCATCTCTATTCTCGCGCACAAACGATTCTAAAGGGTTAACACGACATTTAAGATCTCGATTCAAAGATAAGAACTTCACATGTGTGGAAAGAGGGAGTTCTTTATTGAACTCAATGAAGATGTTGGTGGCAACATGAGCGTATGATGGCTCAAAATTGGAAGTGAAAGGAAGATGACAAGTCTCAGATCTTTCAAAAGAATGTAAAGGAGGAATTTATTAGCCACGTATACTACATTCTAAGGACAAGAGTAACATCTTAAGTGCTTCGCTAATTACTCCGTAAAAGGATTTATTCTGAAGCACATGTAGAATAACTCTTGCCTTAAGAGACGGAAGAGAAAGACTTATTGCGCATGTACAAACGATTTATGAATCAAATGTTCTTTTTGGACGCTGAAGACAAAGACGGAGAAATATCTACTGGATTCATCAAGGACGAGACATGGAAATGACACTATCGACTTGGCCATTTGAATTTCAATGGCATGAAGCAAGGGTGATATTGACCGACAAGATGTTATCAGTGACTTCTACACAACGATTCGACTAATCACGTGGTGCGAATGATGTGTGATTTGAAAAACATGTGCTGTTTCGATTTCCAAAGAAAGCTGCAATGAAAGCAAAGGTACCACTACAATGTGCATACAACCAGGGCTTCGACCTAGTCACGTATGGAGTAATAAGTATTTTATTACATTCACGATGATTTCAATAAAAAATACGGATATATTTCCTAAAAGAAAAGTTAGTAAAATTTTTAATGGTGTTTAAGGAGTTCAAAACACATGTTGAGTTAAAAGTAATATGAAACTTATTTATGTAAGATTCGATTAAGGGGGTGAGTACACCTAAATGCTTTTTAAAGAGTTTTCCAGACAAAGGATTTAAGCACCGCCATCGCAACTTACATCCCGCATCAAAATGGAGTCACAAAGAGGAAGAACCGCACTATACTTGATACGGTTTGTAGATCCATGTTAAAGGAGAAGTGATCGCTAAGGCAATTTGGGGAGAGGTTATAAAGATGTGCTATGTATTTTGCTGAACTGGTGCCTGAGCATGAGTGTTCATCAAATGACACCACAAGAAGTAATGAGTGGAGTCAAGCCATACGTGTCATATCTACCACGATATTTGGATGTGTTATTTATGCCCAAGTGCCTAACGTAAGAAGGAAGAAGCTGATGATATGGACAAGTGTATCTTTCTTAGATACAACGAAGAAGTGAAAGATACAAGCTCTATAATCCACTCAATGCAAAAAGGGTGATATATAAGGAGCCGATGTAAGATTTTTTGGAAGAGGAAACTTGAAATTTTAATGCAAAAATATTGGGCAAGATTATGTTATACTAAGCGAGGTAAAAGCGCACCTGGGACACGTTGTCGCACATACACGTAACAATACCTCCTACAATCCAAACAACTTAAACTAGTGGCGTTCTAGCACATCAGGTTCTAAAGTGGTGCATCTCCCACGTTCAACGGAAATCTAATAGACGAGAAATCTTGACGAGATTTATGAACAGATAGAAGAGAAGAGGCGAATTTATTTTGTCTATATGTAAATCACGTGAGCCTTTCAACTCTCTAAGAGGCTAGTCAAGAAAAATTATCGAGAACGACAATGGAAGAAACAAATTCATTTTATCGAAAAGAATAATACTTCTGGGAATTATCTACACCTTCCACCAAAGAAATGGTGCAATAGGGGGAAAGTGGGTTTATGTAATTAAAAGAACTCGCTCGATGGAGAAATTGACGATAGGAGGCAAGATTTGTAGTTAAAGGCCATGTACAAAATTTCGTATTGATTACTTTAAAAGGTCTTCGCACCCGTGCACGGTTTGATACTTGCAAGGATGGTGATCTCCTTATTGTTCATCATATTTGGAAGATTTAACAATTGGGATGTTAACCGTCTTCCTAAATAGTGGCTTGAGGAGGAAGTATATGTAAAGACTCGGGAGCTCAAATAGTCTTGAGAGATAGTCATTCTAATGTGGAACGAACTATCGTGATCTTGGTAGTTGCAAATTCGCCAACGTGAGCATTTTGACGGTATTTCTGGGGCCCGATTCCGAGTCGTGGGCCCGTTTGACCCGATTGTTGACTTTTGGGTCTATTGTTGACTTGCGTTTGAGCGGTCATTTGGGTGTACTAACATCTGTATAGTATTGTGCTCGTCATTTAGGCGCCAATTTGGGTAGGGTTTTGACTCAATTTGGAGTTAAGGACTTTGGAGTTAATTATTGACTGGGTCAATGGTTACTAGGTCGGTTATTGGCAAAAATATAAATAAGGGGAAAGAGCTTCCACGTTCGTTTAAAGATTTAGATACCAAGGGAGAGCTAAGAGAGAGAAAGAAGAAGGCTTGAGGATTCGCGATTTGGAGGCTGAGCTCGTCTAACATCAAGAATCATTCCAAGTAGGTGTTCCACGATTATTCACCCTTTTGCCGTTTTTTTGGATTAACATGTTAAATTTGATGAAATCATGCAAATGTATTAACCCTAATTTGGGGAAAAACCAATTTTGTTGAATCTTGTATTTAAAATCGTTACGAGGGGTAATCGTGATTTAAAACCTAATATATAGTAATAGGTATGAGTTTTGGCGAGATTCGAGGTCCGAGGTTTCGGTTGAATCCAAACGAGAAATGTGTGAAAACGATGATGGACAAGAATTGTAGTAAATGGGTAGAGAATGCCCGATGAGACCGACTGGAAATTGAAAATTCGAATGTGCTTTCGAAGGTTCGAAGTTAGGTTTTGATGTAGTGTAATTTGAGTGTCGAATGTGAAATTTTCTTGTATCGTTTGAGGTTCGAAGGTACTTCGGGCGGGAGTTTAAAGCAGTTCTGGGTACTACGAAGGTAGCTTTTGAAGGTAGTTCGAGTGTGGGTTCGAGAGTCGGAGGTGGTCAGAAAGAGATTCGAAAATACGTATCGAAATACAATTTGTTGGACCTATTTACACCGTAACCTATACCCATCTACACATTTAAGTATTTAAGTGCTTTAAATAACGAAATACCTCCCCTTTGGATTCAAAGAAAAATACTGGAAAAATTAATTCCCACTATTTAAACGTGAAAATTGGGTTTTGTGTAAAATTTCTAAAAACCTAAAAGTTCGTAGTGTGAATTTTTGGAAAGTGGGGTTAGACATCTCGAAAAAATCCTCTAAAAATCAAATTATCTTATTTATCATGAACCCAAGTCAGGGACTTTTGATTTGAAAAAATAGCGTGAAGGGTACTTCCTCATAAATCAAGGATTAAAGACTACTTAGAATATCGGTTGCGATTAAAGGAATATTGAAAGACACGCCATATTAATGTTAAGATGTTGGTGTGAGTGTTAGGCGTTGACTCTTGACTTGTTTGGGTTCTCAAGTGATGCACCGATGGTGCTATGTGGTTGACATGGTAGGCATATGCACCGATGGCAAAGCCCGTGTGGCGACCGTGGCCGGCATATTAGGCCGCGTCGAGCAAGCCCTCCGAGTTGAGCCGCTGAGCTTCGTGGAGCTAGGGCCGAGTGATCGAGCCGGGATCCCATGGAGGATCGTGGACAAGTTGTCCCGATGTTTGTCGGGGCAGGGCGAGTCTCGAAGGTTGTGCACATTACCCGGTATGAGTACACCGAGCACTATAATATGAACTTATATGTTGTAGATATGGAGTGTTAGGTGGTCACCACTTAAGCTGTCACTTACCCCTACTTGTTGTTTACCCTTTTGAGTGTGACCCGAGACTAATGGAGGACTTCTTTGGGTGGAGCGCCCCCTATTCGATGTATGATACAATTTATTACGTATTATTTTATGTGATATCCCGGACATGGTCCGTGACGCTGTATTTGCATGCTTGGGATGATGTAATGCTTAGTGGACGTGATTCTTTCAGCCTGATGATATATGGGAAAGTACAGGATTACCCTTGATGTGTGTACAGAGTGGCCGTATTGAGGATACAGACCCGTGGTGCAATCTCTTTTTGGTGCTAGTCACCAACTCTGGACCTTCGGTGCGGGAGGGGGAAGCCTGTACCCAAGCCGGGTTCCCCGGAATCGGGACGGGATAAATAGGAGCGCACCGAGGGCTTTGTTAAAAAAGGAAGTGGAAGATAAGGTGCATAGACAAAGAAGGCTTGTACGGCTACGAACAAGCATCCCGAGTTTGGAATGCTCGGGTTAATGATTAATTGCAACAAAATGGATTTATTAAATGTCCATATGAGCACTAGTATATATGAAGACGGATGAAGGTGAATGTTTGATACTTTGTCTTTATGTTGATGACTTATTATTTATAGAAACAAGGAGAAAAATGTTTAAGAGTTTAAATAATTTCATGTTCAAGGAGTTCGAGATAACGAACAATGGACAAATGACTTATTTCTTGGAATTGAAGTCAAGCAAGAAGAAAATGAGATTTTTATTTCCCAAAAGAAATATATGCGGACATTACAGAAGTTCAAAATAAAAGACCGCAAGTCTACAAGACCATTATTATGATAAGATTAAGTTGTACGAGGAAGGAACGAAATTCGATGACTAAATCTCAGCAAAAGAGTCTTTAGGAAGCTTGAGATACTTAACAATAACAAAACTGGATATATTGTCCTAGCATGGGTTTTCTTAGTCCGTACCTGGAAACACCGAAGGAATCATATTGGCAAGCAGCAAAGAAATCCTACAATACATCAAAGGTACACTTGATTTTGACTTATTTTATAAATATGATAAAATTGCAATGTGAGATACCGGATAGTGATTGGGGTGGAGATCAAAATGAAAGAAAGAGTACATTCATATTTTCTATCTCAAATCCACTAGTCCATTAATATTTTCTATCTTAAAGAAACACTAATCAGGTATGATTAGTTTACACATCAAGGAAGGAAAACATGAGTTTAAACTTGATCATATTAATATATATTATTCCCCCAAAAGGTCATTCACTAGTCCATTTTTTATAGATTTAAATTGGCTAAAAAATTTCTAACTGTATATGTGTATTATTTTGAAGATCTATATCTAATTGAATTATTATTTGATGATTCCGCATTAATATCAATGTTTTTGAAATTAAAATATTTGCACATCATCAAACCTGTTATTATTATTATTATTATTATTTATTATTATTATTATTATTATTATTATTATTATGTAGAGTGTAATTATATTTTTAATTTGATGAACACTATATGTCAAATATGTGGTACTGTGCTCCATTCACGTGATTATTCATTTGACCCATGCAAGAACGTCGATCCGTGGAGGAGAAAGTGTATCAGCAATCGTCTAGTCCAAATCTCAAATCAAACCATATGCATGCGGGAAATAATATTTTCGGTTAGCACCAAACCAAAAAAAAACCGCGTATGATTTATTTTTTTAATGTTCACATAATCTTTATAAGCAATGAATGCAAATGGGACGCGAAGGCCCCATTGGATGAGTAGTCTTCGTGTTAGCTCACCTGCCGCCGGTGAAAGTACTATCCCGGCCCCCTTGAGAATGGAATCTGTCAAGTGTCAACTACAAATGATTTCATATGGAAGGGAAGGTTTTGCTACATTGTTTTTTTTTAATAACTAATAAGAGCATTTATATATTAAAATTCTTAATTAAAGTAATATTTAATTTATTACAATATGACTAATAATTTTATTTCATTTATTTTTTTTTTCCTGAATTGTTATTCAATTTATACTTTTTCTATAATTTTTCTCAAATTTGCGTGAGCAGAAGGGCACCAGTGTAGAGGGTTGTGTTGTTTTTTAAGGTAGTTTACAATTCATGAGAGGGAGTAGAGTTAAAAAGGCATAACGTCTACTCTCTCAATATTACGTAAAATACTGCAGACTGCATAAATATTTATTCTTGCTATAATAAATAAGAGGAGAGAGCCGAAGTGACCACTCAACTCAACTCGTACAGTCACGACTATATAAGGCGACGTCCCTCAACCTTGCGCTGGACACATTCCTTCATAGCTCCTAGCTTTCAACACCTTCTAATCAAAAGCTAATATCGGAAGTAATGGCTACCTCTCTCCTTCTTCCCTGATATATTTATTGGGTGTGCTGGTTTTCTTCATGGGGACCTCTATGACGCTGTCGACAACCTTTACTCAATTCATGCCCAAATCTAACTGCAATAGTGAGGACTACATTGCAGGATATCATTGCGAGAGAAGCACGGATGGGCGCTTCTATCCTTCATGCCTCCATTTCCACGACTGCTTTGTGAATGTAACCGTTTCTTTTCCTTACTTTTCTGCCCGCCGGAATTGTTGTTAAGGACAACGTCATAACTTGAATAATCAGTTTGTGTTTTATTAACTAACTAATAACATCTTGGTTTTTGATCGACACATTGTGATTATTTTTAAAAACACTAATCAGCTATGATGCTAGTTAATAGTTCAATAATATATGTAAGATCATCAGTGAAACTGATAAATTTCTTCTGACACGTTGTATAGGGATGATGGCCGATACTACTAGACGACACGATCCTACTGGAAAAGAATGCGGCCCCTAACGTCGGATCCGTTAGGGATTTGAGCATATTGATACCCTGAAGTCCAACGTCGAGAAGGCGTGTCCAGGGGTAGTCTCATGCGCCGATATCTTGGCCATTTCAGCCAGTATCTTGTCGGGATGTAAGTCTCGACAATAACCAACACCTCGGTCCTTGACTCCTTGTTAAAAAAAAAAAAAAACAAAAGAACCAGATTATTATTTTAGACCAGTTTTGTAAAGTTTGGCTTTATTATACATATATGTGTGTGTGTGTGTGTGTGTGGGTGGCTAGGTGGGCCAACATGGAACGTAAAATGCGGGAGAAGAGACGCCCGGACGGCAAGCCAGGCAGCGGCCAACACCAGCATTCCGCCTCCTACCTCCAGCCTCAGCCAGCTCCTTACGAGCTACGCAAATGTCGGTCTTAACAACAGAGACATGGTCGCTCTTTCAGGTACTTATATCTCACCACCTTTTTACTTTCTTTTTTCATTCTAACGCACCCACCCAAAATATGTTCAAAGTAATTCACATTAATTCAGATAAACCGCGCTACGTTTGGTAGTACTCGATTCTGTTCAGCTAGCTGTTTTTAAGAACCGTGTGCCGTTTAAATTTAAAGTTAGGATTCTATTTTGAAAAACTATTTTAAATTATTTTCTGTCACAAAAACTCTAGTGAAATAAAAAAACAGAACACACATTTGTAATTAAAAACAAACAGCAAATTAATTCAAATTTTAAATTTTAATTACACAATTACTGATGAATGGTGAGATTAGTCGGGTAATGGCCAACATTTCTGACGAGTCCTTTTTGAAAATTGACTTTTTAACATAGTTGTCGGTTGAAATGATGTGTAGGCGGCCACACTATCGGACAAGCAAGGTGCACCACCTTCAGAGCGCGCATTTACAACGAGACGCCTATTGACAGCAACTTCGCCCAGACGCGGCGCAGCACCTGCCCAGCGGCGGCGGGTTCCGGAGACGGGAACCTGGCGCCGCTGGACGTGCAGACGCCGACGAGGTTCGACAACAACTACTACCGGAACCTGATGGCCAACCGGGGCTGCTCACCGACCAGCAGCCGTTCAGCGGGGGTCAACCGACGCGATAGTGCGCGGGTACGTCAACAATCCGAACACCTTCAACTCTGACTTCGTGGCGGCGATGGTAAAGATGGGTGACATCAGCCCGCTCACCGGGACCGCCGGAGAAATCAGGAGCAACTGCAGGAGAACCAACTGATTATATTATTTTTAGCCGTGATTCTTGAAAATCGTTTGTCGTTATTTTTTCCCACGTTATGAATGCTGTGTGTGGGGTTCGTTTTTGATTTTTGATTTTGATTCTCCTTTCGAGATGGTTTGTCGATCGTTTTGTGGAATATGAATGGTGTGATTTTGAATTACATCTATAATTAATAGAAGTTTCCAATATGATTTGTCGTTCTTCTAGACAAGATTGGGCTTCGATTTATAAAATTACCATGGATATATCAAGCCGAAGCGGCCCAACCGTAGGGGTGCCTCAAAATCCCACGTATACCCAAAGATATCGCGACCGCTACAAAAACGTTTCCTAGCGTGACATGAAATGAACTTTGTATGGTGTATTTGGCTTACAAATTTAAATATAGTGCAAATTAAGTTTTAAACAATTATGATTTAGTATTAAAATTAAGTCTTATAAAATTAAATTTCGTTCAAAATGCATGGTTTTGATAACTAAAACTATAATTCGTTTGGTTTTGAAGTGTTCAAAATTATATTTTAGCAAAATAAAACTCTCTCCTTATGCATTACGAAACAAAAATTTGTAACTTAAAATACGGCAAAGAAAATAAATTTAAGCTAAATAAACAAAATGATCATTTGACAATAAAACTAGGCACCTACTCCGGGTATATTTGATTTCCACAACTAAAAAAACATTCAAAATAAAAATTTATAAAATTACATTTTAGTCCTAAAACTAAATTTTACAAAATGAAGTTTTTTGTGTAAGAATGGCTTTCATGGTCAAAACACATGGTTTGTATGATTTTAAAGTGATCAATACCGTGTTTTGACAAAATGGACGCCTCTCTCCGCATGCGCAAAATAAAAGTTTTGCTACTTGTACATGATTTCAAAACACTAAGGAAAAAAAACCAACCCAAAATTATAAAACCATGGTTTGTAGGGGACCTAGACAAAGGGTGAGCTTCATTTGTGAATCAAAACATGATACAAAATCATGTTTTAGCATTTTAAATTTACTTTCATTTTAGGTGTATTTTTGATTTATATAGTCAAAACCATAGTCCCGTTTAATTACAAAGTAATCAAAACCATGGTTTTTAAAAGGTGTACCTCTTCCTCTCATTTGGAAAATGATGTTTTGTAATTAAAAACTTAGTTTTAAAATACCAAAATACACACTCGAACATATCATGCCAACAGTTATGAAAAATTGTTATTCCTAATGAGTCTTTGGTTTTGTAATTACTCTGTAATAGTGAGAAGTAGTATGTGAGAAGATAGTGTATATCTTTTGATAACCCTGCAATGTTATCTTTGTAGAGTGAGCATGTAGTGAGGGTTGAACAGAGTATGCTACATATCTACTTGAAGTTTGAATCATGGACGAGTGAATTTTGAAGTCCCGAGAACTCACAAAGTTGTCGATGTTCAAAGGAGTCAAATGCTTGGAGCAGTGCATGGTCTTTGGATTGAGATCCAGGTTATCATATAGGAGACACTCTCTCGAATTGAAATCCACCTTCATATAGGAGTCCATGTTCTTAGCATAGATGTTACATCTTAGTCGCCAAAGTAAAGTCTTCGCAAAGCAAGCACTACATTAAGAGCCGGATGGACTGTTTTGACAAGCTTTCCAAAAATTAGATACCATTCGATCATTTGGATATCCTTTTGAGACTCGGACACTACCTTAATAGACTACACAAGTCAAGTGCTCGGATAAAGTGTCATGACTATAGTGTCTTAAGCGAAGATGGTGCTATCTAAATTAAATTAAGGCCAACGAACAACTAATTCTATTAAATAATGATGTCATGAAAAGAACTTATGATGTAAACTAGTCAGCTAATGCAACAAGCAACACTCGTATCAAAAGCATCAATGCTTATGAGGGCTTACAAACGAACAACATTTCAAAGTAAGTCTCCCAAAATGATGAGTTTAACTTTAAGTAGTTCTTATGATGTGAGCAACAATGCTTCTGATGGGAGCAACAATGCTAGTATACTAAACGATCAAGTTTTAAGTGGAACGATGTTGTTCCATTAAATGGTGTCATAAAAGAGCTTATGATTTAAGCAAGGGATTGAGCAATGGTGCTTATGTTGCAAAGCATTATTGACGACATAATAAGCAACACCGGTATCATAAGAAATATGATGACTAGAGGTGAAGAACCATCATTGACTTAAGTTGAAGCTCGTCATCTCGAATTGTGTTGGTAACTCAAAGTAACACATCTCAAACGAAACCTCTGCTTGAATAAGAGCAAGCTTATCTCTATTTTTTGAGGTCTTAGGCTAAAGGCTTACATCTTAAATCGAAAATTCTCTCCGTTCTAAGCAAAGTGTTGAGTTATAACTTGAAGTGCTTATCTCAAAATAATGATCAAGCTAAACTCGAAGTGGCACATCTCAACTATACCATGTTCACATAATTCAAGGTTTTTTTTTTTGAAAAATGCATGTAACAGTGTCATGATAGTTATCCGTGTCACATGGCATTATAAGCTTTGTTTCCCACATGTGTATTGGAATATTTTGGCATCATAGGTCACGAGATTAATAAAGAATTGTTTATGGTAAATGTAAGCTAAGCATGATCTGTCTTGTTAGCAGGGAAGCACATATATTGAGATAAAGTTTACAACTATCATATAAAAGGAACTCTAAGGATCTGTTTTAACTGTTCGACAACTTCTAATTCGCTAATTTATAGATAAACAAAGTAAAACAAAAGAGATCTATAATTCATTAAAAAGAGAAAGAAGAAGTAGTTCAGAGTGTCACACCTCGATTTTCAAACCTATGAAACCGGTTAGTGACTTCCCTTACTCACCCAATTAAACAAAACAATAAGTCACATAGAAGATACCACAACAACCACATCAAATAACCACAAGTCAAACCACATGTTTATTAATAATTCAAAACTCTTTTATATCATTCTCCACTTAGAGTTACATCAGTTCCTCAAAACAACTCAATATAGAGGAAAACAAACAAAAATAATAAATCAAAGTTTCCACTTTGGTGTTCAACATTTAACGTCCGTAGGTACCCGAAAAGAAACAATTACAATATTGTTGTAAATGGGGTTTTATCATCTTTCGAGGATCACTTTTCCTCTCTCTACCGAATAATTATATCAGACACCCCATATTTTTGTGCCACTTTTATTTTGTGCTTGATGAGGTCTTTAAGTTTATATCTTTTAGGGTTGAGCATCATTTGGGTAACTCACCTCTCATGGTGGTATGTGGCAAAGGCTATGGTTTGTGGTAAGATCGGGATGTGTCACCATAAGAAAGGATCGCAGATTTACTTAAGGTCTGAAAACCCTGTAGAGGTATTGAGAGTGAGTGATGTGAGACTTACACTTGAGCGAGGCGTTTGTTTCCATTGTGAGAACTCCATGGACTTGCTTGTTATGCTTTTAACTTGATTAACTTGGTTGTTTAGTAAAGGTTAGATTGTATATAATTGTTGGACTAAGTATAAGACGACAATGCAAAGTGTTTTTGGGCCGCACTCTAATCATGCAATGCACTTTCATATGTTACACGTGTTTTCTCGTCGACCATTATCTCACTTGTGATTTTTCCTTTTCTTTATTTTTCACTTGCTTGATCGAGTGTTTATTTTATTCTTGCTCGGGACGAGCAAGGTTTAAGTGTAAAGGAGATGATCGGGAGAATTTATACCCCTTTTAGGGCCATTTTGGGTACATTTTCATACTTTTTGATTCATTTATTGCCCATTTGTCGCTACATTATCACATTTTTATAGCCTAACTCGAAAAGAGGATTTCTTGTAGTTTTTGTGATATTTTTGCTATATTTTGATAGAATCCAAAAATCAAGGAAGCATTCACCACATTCACGAAGAAAGAAAGAATCCCAAGGACCTAAAGATCACGACGACCGAATTTCACTTTGGTCGGGTGAAAGTCGGGTGAAGTTTGGGTGAAGGACCCTTCACCCGGCTAGGTCGGGTGAAGCCCATACTTCATGGTAGGCTTCTCAAAGACATTTTGAATAGTTTCTCCTTCTCCGGTCGGGGTGAAATCCAAGGTCATTTGGAGGTGGTCGGGTGAAGGACCCTTCACCCGACTAGGCCGGGGAAGCTTATTTTGCATGTTCAAACTCTCCAAGCATCCCCGGAACATTACTTCCTTCTGGGTCGGGTGAAGTTTGAAGACCCTATATGGTGGTCGGGTTAAGATTTCTTCACCCGACTAAGCTCGATTTTGGCGATTAACCCCTTATTTTTGCAAGATACTTATTCCCTATGGACAAAAGTCATTTGATCAAAGACGAGCACCAAACACTCCAATGAAGTTGAATTAATTGAAGAAATTCAAATTCAAATGGGTGCTTTGTATGCGGATCGAGGTTTTTATGGGGTTTAAGAGAGGGATTTATTTCATTTTCAAATTCAAAAATAAGGAGAGTTACAAAAGAACTAAGAGGGCTAATTATTTGGAGGAATTATGAGGAATAATGGGATATTCAAATTCAAAAATTCAAATTTCTCTTGGGAGGCTATAAAGGGGAGTTGCTCCATCATTTGTAATCATCAAGCAACTCATCATCCAATTCTCTTCCATCCTACAAATCCATTCCTCATCTAGAGCAGAAAGGAGAGAGAAGAAGGCTTGGGGTATCTCTTGGAGTCGAAGACAACTCTTGGGAAAAGAAGATCAACCTTGGAATTCTTGGTCTAAATAAGCAAGCTATCCTTGGAAGAGCCGCAAAAATTTTCTAGCTATTTAACTTCTTCCTTAAATAGTAATAATAATAATAATAATAATATCATTTTAGATATTATCACGATAAAAATAATTACCTAATATAGTCATTCAAATAAAGATGTGACTAGTAACTAGTCGTTAGAATAAGTAGTTACAGCTATGAATAGTATCCATTTGAATTTTTATAAATAAGTATGAGTATGAGATTTTATTTATAAGAGAGTATAGAAGTAAGAAGAATAATAATAAGAGGTTATGGCATCAAGCTCTCAAGTCGCCTTTTGAGAATAATGTACGAGACGAAGATCGGCAGCAATACGACTTGAAGTCACAAAGCAATGCTTTGCGTAGATGAGCTAAATGCTCGTGTCCAATGGCTGCAATATAATGCGACGAGAAAAGGGAGAAGTTTGAGGTTATTCGTGCGACAACCACGACAATGTTAAATTTAGGGTTGTGTAACTCTATTGCCAAGACAACACGACCTACGTAATACGCTAATACAATTCAAGAAATTTTACGAAGGCCATAGAATATGATATTAATGTTTATGTTTAGGTTTATAATATTTTATGCAATAATGTTATCTTACTTTATTGTTGACTGACATGCAATTATATTATTTTTTCCGTTAATATTAAATACGTTATAAAAATAAAATAATTTCTTATACGTCATAAAAAGTTTAGATGATATATATTATGTCATTTAGTTTCTTAAACCAAATCACTATGGGTAAGTAAGTATATAAGCCTTAACTTTACCAAAAGTATAAAACATAGGTAAGACCCAAAAATTTGAATGAGGGTATTCTCGAAGTCTCGTTAAAAAATTCATAACTTGAATTATACAGATCCAATTGACATGAAACCAAAACCCATTTGTTCATTTATGACTTAGCTAAAATGTGTAGAAATTTCAGAATTTAATATAAAACCAATCAATTCCAGAAGTTAAAATACTACACATAGGTTTAATATGAATAGGTAAACATTTTAGTATGACTTTAAAATTCAATAACTTTTGTTACACATATGTAAAAATTATAAAAATTGATACCCATTTGTAGATATTTGAGTCAGTAATGCAATACAATTGGCCGTTTGTCAAAAAACTACAAAATTAAAAATATTATAATTGAATTAGTAGGGAGTACACCAATGTGGACTTTTGATGCCACCTTAACCTTCTAGGTTAAAAAGTCTTAAAACATTTTTTAAATGGTTGGAGGAGATACCCACATTTTAAGAAAGGATAATAGGAGGAAAATAAAGTATTATATATATTTTAAATAATTTAATTTAATGCCAAAGTCAAAATTCATACATTATTTTTCACACTATTACACCTACCACCTTTACCTATAAATAACATGCCTCACTTCCCTTCTCAAGCACTCTTTCCATTCAAATAAGCCATAAAACACTCCTCCAAATAATCCCCAAAAAGTTATATTAACACCCCAATAGTCCTCCAAGCCTTCTCTTCTCTCAATCTTTTTCTCACTTGTTGGAAGTTCCAAAAGGTAAATATTTGAAGCATATATTAATCATGTTCTTGGAAGGCTAATCCTCCTCATATATATATATATATATATATATATATATTATGGATGGCCTTGTCCCTCAATATATATATGTATATTTATTAAATGATACGTATATGTGTATATATATATATTATTATTATTCCATGGAAGGCTAAGCCTCCTCATATATATATATATATATATATATATATATATATTATGGATGGCTTTTGCCCCTCAATATATATATATTGTATATGATATGTATATGTATATATATAGATTATTATTATTCCATAGAAAGCTAAGTCTCCTCATACATATATATATTATGGATGCTTTGCCCTCAATATATATATATATATATATATATATATATGTATATTATATATATGTATATATGTATATATAGTATATGTATATGTATAGTATATATTATTATTATCATGATATAGTTTTTTCCACCATAATATACTTATATATGTCTCTCAATATATTATTTATGAATATACTATTAAAACTAAAATATTAACTTTTAAATTTTGTTTCAAGGTTTATAAACGCGAAGACAAAAAAGATTGGAAGGATCTCCTCCTTTCCTTACCACGATCTCCGACGTGGAAATTCATTTCCTATTTCTTTTCTATATTTCTATCCCAAGATTTCTCCTCATAATATTATTTTAAGAAGAATTAACTTTCTTCGGCACTTCTTGAAACTTGGTAATCTAATTTATTTAACGGTGAATAACCCTTTACTTATCGGGGCTATTATTGCAAGACCTTTCTTTACGTTGAAATTTACCATTGATGTGGTTGTTTGAAAATTTGTGAAGATATGTTTTATGTTTGGCAATATGTTTATGGGTGGTTCCAGAAAGACCTCCAATGCATTGGGTAAAGAACATCACCGGAGAGTGTCAATCCACTTGATAACAAAGATGAAAACATCTAGGTGGTGAACCTAGATGAATAGATATTCTTATTTTTTCAGGAGTTGATTATTCTCCATATATTATTCGTTATTTTTAACCTTACTAGAGCTATTTGAGCTCATTTCCTTTCATGTTTTCTTCCAACTCTAGGGAACTAGGAGAAACCAAGGATGCTAAGATAATGGTGTCCAAAATACTTAGATAAAATCATAAGAAGATTATGCATGTAGTATTTATATGTCATGTAAACTATACTTAGTTATCAACACCTAGTCTCTAAACGCTAAACCTTAGAGATCTTGGGATGACTCTTGATGGTATAAATAAACCATCAAATTTATGTTGAGCAATAGATTACTATTCATATAATTGTAATATCTTATTTGTCTAACGCACCCGGCTTGAAGTCCAGATTTTGGGGGCATTACAAATTGTATCGTGAGCAAAGGTTTAGTTAGGTATAGAGACTAGTTATAAATAACATAGTATAATGTCCTAAGCTTAAACAATTATAGTAAATTGTTTTACATAAGTATTATTGTGGTTATATGGTTAATTTTGAACTAACCTAACCTTGAGTAACGTGCGTGCTTAAAGGGCCAAAATGGTCAAAACAAGGAACGGAGGAAACAGAACAACTCCACAAGGAATAACGGTATGACAAATGAACTTCAGGAGGGTTCAAAGACCAACGACTCTTCCTCTAGTGGACAAGTCAAGGGAACACTACCACCAAATGGGCAACCTTCAAACACGACAGCACCACAAGGTGTAAGCGCAGAACCCGATGGCATTTCTTATGCAAATGGCACAAACGATGGCAACAAATATGACTCAACCCAACACACCTGTCGGTCAACAGATCAAGGTTTAAACCCTCAACCAAAAGAGGTAACGGGATCAATTTATGAAGCAAAGATCCCCAAGCCTTCTCTCGTTCAACCGATCCCACTCACATGGAGGAAAGGATTAATAAGTTAGAAAAGATATTCTCGTATTGGAATGTCCCGACTAGAAAAGATAAAGTTTGCCATTTACGTAACGGAGGGCGAGGCAAACCAATGGTGGACCCTTGTTATGAATACCAAAACTAAGGGAGAGATAGTGCTCTAAGTGGGAAGCTTTCAAAGGGATCTTACTAGAAAAGTATTTTCCCCGACCATTGAGGAGTAAGACGGAGAGGGACTTCCTCGATCTTAAACAAAAGGATGATGATAATGTGGCCACATACGAGGCGAAGTTCACCAAGTTAGCAAGGTACGCACCTCAAGATGTAATAAAATGCAAAGTAAAGTTCAAATGTTCTACCATGGGTCAAAACCAAGCATACGAAGAGCGTTGGCACTTTTGACTTCCCGACTATGAAGTTGTTGTTCGATGCTAATCAAAGTAGAAATGGAACATCTTGACTACCACCAAAACCGTAGTCAAAATGATAAGAAAAGGAAACACCAAGCTAATGGATCAGAGATCACAAAGCCTAGTATGTAAGGAGGTAAATATTCCACCTATCCTAAATGTGGTAAAAGACACTCTGGTGAATGCCTCCAAGGATCGGGAAAATGTTTCAAGTGTGGTAAGTGCCGGACATCAAGCACGTGAATGCCGGGAAAGGCCTAAACAAGGGCCCTAAATGGGTCCTAATCCCATTCATAATGCGTAACCCTTTACATGCACCAAGACCGGAACCAAGTACACGCCCGACCGTCCAATGTTTCAACCGCAATGAATTTGGACATTATGCAAATAAATGCCCACAGGCAAAAACTATGGGGGATTATCGACAACCGTTGCAAGCAACCACTTCGACATGTACAACCACAATGATAGCCACAACCACAAAGAGCCGCAACAACCACTTAGGGCACCAGCTCACTCATACGCCATTACAACTGCAGAAGTGGAGCCAATAATGGAAGAAGAATCAAACAACGATGTGGTGAAAGGTACCTTGCTCATAAGCTTAATAAATGCTTATACCTTATTTGATTCTGGTTCAACGCATTCTTTCGTCTCACCAAAGTATGCCAACATATGGATATTCCACATCAGAGATTAAAAGTGGAATTAATAATAATGACACCAAGTGGTATTACCATAAATGCCACTAAGATATATAAAGCATGCCCCATTACTATATGTGATAGGGTACTTCCCGAAAACCTAATCTCCTTACAAATAAGTGGACTTTGATGTTATATTAGGGATGGATTGGTTAACATCTAATCACGCCACCATAGATTGTACTTAGAAAAGAGTAATTTTTAATCTCTCAAACCAACCTAAGTTAGTGTTTACGTGTCAAAAGGATGGAGAGGATGTATCTAACCATCCAAAAGAGGGATATCTTTCCTCGATCAACACAAGTGTAGGTGAGATTACATTAAAAGAAGTCCCTATTGTTTGCAAGTATGAAGATGTGTTTCTGGAGGAATTGCCAGGACCTCCTCTGCCACGAGAAGTTGAATTCTCCATCGATATATTTCCCGGGACAAATCCAATCTCCAAAAGTCCTTATCGGATGGCACCAACGTAGTTAAACGAATTGAAGAAGCAATTGCAAGATTTGATGGACAAAGGATTCATTAGGCCTAGTGCATCACCTTGGGGAGCACCGGTCTTGTTTGTGAAGAAGAAGGATGGCTCAATGAGGCTTTGCATCGACTATGGAGGACTAAACAATGTCACCATCAAGAATAAATATCCTTTACCAAGGATAAATGATCTCTTCAATCAACTTAAAGGCGCTCAATACTTCTCAAAAATTGACCTTCGATCAGGTTACCATCAATTAAAGGTGAAGGAGATGGACATTCCCAAGACGGCCTTTCGAACGAGGTATGACCATTATGAATTCATCGTAATGCCTTCCGGATTGACCAATGCCCCCGCAGTATTCATGGACCTTATGAATAGAATATTCCATGACTTCTTGGACAAGTGTGTCGTTATCTTCATTGATGATATACTTATTTACTCCAGGAGTCGCGAAGAACATGAAGTGCATTTAAGGATCGTACTACAAACCTTAAGGGAGAAGAAACTATATGCCAAATTTAGCAACTGTGGATTTGGTTACAACAAGTCGCATTTTTAGGACATATTGTCACTCATGAAGGCATCTCCGTGGATCCTGCAAAGACAAAGGCAATAGAAGACTGGCCAAGACCCAAAACAGCAATGGAGGTTCCTAGTTTTCTCGGACTCGCAGGCTATTACTGAAGGTTCGTAGAAAACTTTGCGAGACTGGCAAGCCCATTAATAAAGCGGACTCGTAAGGGTGCTAAGATCGAGTGGACCACAAAGTGTGAGGAAAGCTTTCGAGAACTAAAACGGCGCCTAGTTAGTACACCTGTGCGCACTACCTTCGGGGAGGAGAAAACTTCACAATTTATAAGCAATGCATCGAAGGAAGGACTTGGTTGTGTGTTAATGCAAAATGGTAAAGTAATTGCCTATGCATCACGACAACTAAAGACCCACGAGGTGAACTATCCCACACACAACTTAGAACTAGCAGCAATCATCCTTGCACTAAAGATTTGGCGTCACTATCTTTATGGGGAGAAATATGAGATCTACACCGATCATAAAAGTTTGAAATACATATTCACCCAAAAGGAGCTCAACATGCGACAAATAAGGTGGCTAGAATTATTAAAAGACTATGATTGCACCATCAACTACCATCCAGGGAAGGCAAACGTGGTGGCAGATGCACTAAGCCGGAAACATGCTCGGAACCTTAGCAACATTGATCACTTCGCAAAGGCTTCTAATTGAAGATCCGAAGAGGTTGGATGTTAAAATCGTAAAACCTGGAGAAAGAAGCTACCTATTCTACATAACCATACAACCAACACTTTTGGAGAGGATAAAGGCGGCACAACAAGAAGATCCCAAGCTATAACGAAAGAGGGAAGCAGAGCAAAAAGGTAGACTTCCCGAGTTCAACATCGATAAAGGTGGTTTCTTAAGATTTGGCACAAGATTCTCGTGTACCATCATCTTCCGGACTAAAAGGGAGTTACTAGCCAAGCACATAGCTCCGCATTCTCTATACATTCAGAAGCACCAAGATGTATCGAGACTTACGAAAGAATTATTGGTGGGACAACATGAAGAGAGAAAACTTGGAATTTATATCCAAGTGCTTGGTGTGCAAAGAGTAAAGGCCGAACGCCAATTATCAAGTGGAGTATTGCAATCACTTCCAATACCCGAATGGAAGTGGGAAAATGTAACTATGGATTTTGTCACGGGTCCGCCCAGAACATCAAAAAGGACACAATGCGATTTGGGTCGTAGTGGATCGCCCGACAAAACGTCTCACTTCATCCCTATCCGCGACGATTTCCTTGGATCAATTAGCTAAGCTATACATCAAGGAAGTTATTCGATCGCATGGAGTGCCATTATCAATCGTCTCCGATCGTGATCCAAGATTCACATCTAAGTTTTGGAGGAGCCTTCAACATGCCTTAAGTACCGAACTGAAGTTTGGTAGTGCCTTCCACCCTCAAACAGATGGGCAATCAGGAGAGGACAATCCAAACTTTGGAGGACATGCTTAGAGCTTGTGCTATTGACTTTCAAGGAGATCGGGGAGAAACACCTTCCCTTGGTGGAGTTCTCTTATAATAATAGCTATCACGCAAACATACAAATGGCACCATATGAAGCTCTTTATGGGAAAAGGTGTCGAACACCAACATGTTGGGATGAGGTGAAGAAAGAAGACTCCTTGCCCCCGATTTGGTGCAAGAAACAACAGAAAAGGTGCCTAATTCAACACCATACGCGAGCCGCTCAAAGCCGGCGGAAGAGCTATGCGGACCACCGATGAAAAGGACTTGGAGTTTGAGGTAGGCGATCATGTATTTCTAAAGGTTTCACCATGGAAAGGAGTCATGCGATTTGGAAAGAAAGGGAAGTTAAGCCCTTGATACATTGGACCATTTGACATACTAGAAAAGATTGGAGCAACAAAGATATCGCCTAGCCCTACCACCACACTTGGAACACGTGCACAATGTAGTTCCATGTGTCTCTCCTAAGAAAGTACATACCGGACCCATCACATGTTGTAACAAGAACCCGTCCAACTTGATGTTGACTTGACCTACGAAGAACATCCGGTGCAAATCCTTGACCGCAAGGAACAAGTGTTATGTATGAAAAAGAATTCCACTCGTGAAAGTGTTCTGGAGGATAATTTCATGATTAAAGTACGCGATAATTTCGAGGATAAAATTCTTTTAAGTGGGGTATGATGTAAGACCCGCAAGAATTTTCTAGCTATTTAACTTCTTCCTTAAATAGTAATAATAATAATATAATAATAATGTCATTTTAGATATTATCACGATAAAAATAAGTACCCAATATAGTCATTCAAATAGTATGTGACTAGTAAGTAGCCGTTAGAATAGTAACTAGCTGTTAGAATAAGTAACTAGCCAATGAATAGTATCCATTTGAATTGTTATAAATAGGTATGAGTATGAGATTTTATTTATAAGAGAGTATAGAAGTAAGAAGAGGAATAATAAGAGGTTATGGCATCAAGCTCTCAAGTATCGCCTCTAAGAATAGAGTACGAGATGAAGATCGGTGAGCAATACGACTTGAAGTCACAAAGCTATGCTTTGCTGTAGATGAGCCAAATGCTCATGTCCAATGGCTGAAATATAATGTGATAAGACACAGGAGAAGTTTGAGGTTATTCGCATGACAACCACTTACAATGTTAGTGAAGGGTGGCAGGTCTACCGCCGAAGCACAACACGTCCTACGCACATACGCTAATACAATTCAAGAAATTTTACTAAGGCCATAGAATATGATATTAATGTTTATGTTTAGGTTTATAATATTTTATGCTATAATGTTATCTTACTTTATTGTTTATTGATTATGCAATTATATTATTTTTCCCGCGTTAATATTAAATACGTTATAAAAATAAAATAATTTCTTATACGTCATAAAAACTTTAGATGCTATATATTATGTCATTTAGTTTCTTAAACCAAATCACTATGGGTAAGTAAGTATTACAAGCCTTAACTTTACCAAAAGTATAAAACATAGGTAAGGCCCAAAAATTTGAATGAGGCAGATTCTGGAGGTCCCATTCAAAAATCCATAACTTGAATTATACAGATCCAATTGACATTAAACCAAAGTCCATTTGTTCATTTATGACTTAGCTAAAACGTGTAAAAATTTCAGAAATTAATATGAAGCCAATCAATTCCAGAAGTTAAAATACTACACATAGGTTTAGTATGAACGGGTAAACATTTTAGTATGACTTTAAAATTCAATAATTTTTGTTACACATATCTAAAAATTATAAAATTGATACCCATTTTTAGATATTTGAGTCAGTAATGCAATACAATTGGACATTTGTCAAAAACTACAAAATTAAAAATGTCATAATTGAATTTGTAGGGAGTACACCAATGTGGACTTTTGATGCCAAAAGAACCTTCTAGGTTAAAAAGTCTTAAAACATTTTTTAAATGGCAGGAGGAGATACCCACGTTTTAAGAAAGGATAATAGGAGGAAAATAAAGTATTATATATATTTTAAATAATTTAATTTAATGCCAAAGTCAAAATTGATACACTATTTTTCACACTATTACACCTACCACCTTACCTATAAATAAGCTTGCCTCACTTCCTTCTCAAGCACTCTTTCCATTCAAATAAGCCATAAAACTCTCCTCCAAATAATCCCCAAAAAGTTATATTAACACCCCAATAGTCCTCCAAGCCTTCTCTTCTCTCAATCTTCCTCTCGCTTGTTGGAAGTTCCAAAAGGTAAATATTTCAAGCATATATTAATCATGTTCTTGAAAGGCTAATCTTCATCATATATATATATATATATATATGGATGGCCTTGTCCCTCAATATATATATGTATATTTATTAAATAATACGTATATGTGTATATATAGATTATTATTATTCCATGGAAGGCTAAGTCTCCTCATACATATATATATTATGGATGGCTTTGCCTCTCAATATATATATGTATATGTTACATATATGTGTATATATAGATTATTATTATTCCATGGAAGGTTAAGTCTTCTCATACATATATATATTACGGATGGCTTTGCCCCTCAATATATATATATATATATGTATATATATATATGTATATGGTATATACGTATAGATTATTATTATTATCATGAGAAGTTTTTCCACCATAATATACTTATATATGTCTCTCAATATATTATTTATGAATATACTATTAAAACTAAAATATTAACTTTTAAATTTTGTTTCAAGGTTTATAAACGCGAAGACAAAAAGATTGTAAGGATCCCCTCTCCTTTCCTTACCACGATCTCCGACGTGGAAATTCATTTCCCTATTTCTTCTCTATATTTCTATCACAAGATTTCTCCTCATAATATTATTTTAAGAAGAATTAACTTTCTTTGGCACTTCTTGGAAACTTGGTAATCTAATTTATTGAATGGTGAATAACCCTTTTACTTATCGGGGCCATTATTGCAAGACCTTTCTTTACGTTGAAATTTACCATTGATGTGGTTGTTTGAAAATTTGTGAAGATATGTTTTATGTTTGGCAATATGTTTATAGGTGGTTCCAGAAAGACCTCCAATGCATTAGGTAAAGAACATCATTGGAGAGTGTCAATCCAGTTGATAACAAGTTATGCAAGACATCTAGGTGGAGAACCTAGATGAATAGATATTCTTATTCTTTCATGAGTTGATTATTTCTCATATATTATTCGTTACTTTTAACTTCATCGGGCTATTTGAGCTCATTTCCTTTCATGTTTTCTTCCAACTCTAGGGAACTAGGAGAAACCAAGGATGCTAGGATAATGGTGTCTAGAATACTTGGAATAAAATCATAAGAAGATTATGCATGTAGTATTTATAAGTCATGTAAACTATAATGAGTTATCAACACCTAGTCTCTAAACGCTAAACCTTAAAGATCTTGTGATGACTCTTGATGTAATAAATAAACCATCGAATTTATGTTGAAAGTAATAGATTACTATTCATATAATTGTAATATCTTATTTGTCTAACGCACCCGCTCGAAGTCCATATTTTGGGGGCGTTACAATCATTTTGGTTTTGCTATTCCATGTTTTGTAATTTTGTTGTTTTCAATTTAACTACGTAAGCTTAAAACCCTTGATCGGGGTTAGGATGGAGTTTGATGTAATAAATTAAATTGCAATGTTTTAGTTTAATCTCTTTCACCTTGTGAGTATTTATTAAGTATCTTGGGTTGAAATATAAAATGGATTCTCGCTATTTCATTTTATCATATTAGGTATTTATATGAAGGATTGGAAAGTGAAGCATAAGTACTGGAAAAATCAGGATATTCAAAGTAGGATTACATGACATGCGGCAAGAGTGTAATACTAGGATACCAAGTTAAGACTGGGTGCGATGCTTGCTCTAAACTAAACAACCCAATGCTTAAAGGGTCACTTGTCCCCCCATGCTAGGGTGTACATAAATTATCGCACTTGGAAAAGGCAAATTCATGCATTAGAAGTTGGGTATTAAATATTGTCACAAGGAAAGAATTAGATTGAACTAAGACATAATCTTGAGAAAAAATACATCAAATGAAGTCTTAACTCCAATCACCTTTATCAATTGAACTTTTCTCTACTCAAATCAACATTTCCATTTCTCACATATTTTCAAAAATCAAATTATTTAAATCCAGTTCTATTTTTTACATTGGTTTCAACCAAAATCTCTTTATAAGCTAGTTAAAATTTCCAAATTCTACATCCTTCCCTTGGGTACGATAATCTGGACTTAAAAATCCACTTTATTACTTATCACGATTTGTACACTTGCAAATTGCCGATTAATAGTTATTCTGTCACATGGCATTATAAGCCTTGTTTCCCACATGTGTATTGGAATATTTTGGCATCATAGGTCACGAGATTAATAAAGAATTGTTTATGGTAAATGTAAACTTAGCATGATCTATCTTGTTAGCTAGGGAAGCACATATATTGAGGTAAAGGTTTACAACTATCATATAAAAGGAACTCTAAGGATCCGTTTTAACTGCTCGACAACTTCTAATTTGCTAGTTTGTAGATAAACAAAGTAAAACAAAGAGATCTATAGTTTATTAAAAAGAGAGAGAAGAAGTGTTGGAGAGTGTCACACCTCGGATTTTCAAACCTATGAAAACTAGTTAGTGACTCCCCTTACTCACCCAATGAAACAAAACAATAAGTCACATAGAAGATACCACAACAACCACATCAAATAACCACAAGTCAAACCACATGTTTATTAATAATTCAAAACTCTTTTATATCATTCTCCACTTAGAGTTACATTAGTTCCTCAAAACAACTCAATATAGAGTGGAAACAAACAAAAATAATAAATCAAAGTTTCCACTTTGGTGTTCAAACTTTAACGTCCGTAGGTACTTGAAAAGAAACAATTACAATATAGGAGGGGTGAACAACCACGGCTCGATAGGGATCATGTCTCCCCGACTTATCCCATGTTCTTGATTTCTATCCGATAAAGTGTCATGTAAATGTATAAATAGTCTAGAGCTAACATTTCAACCTCACATGGTAAATCAAATAAACATGAACAAATTACATTGGCCTCCTCAACCACAAGCTTAGCCCCACAGAACCTAAACCTCAAAGATCATAGGCTATCATAACCAATCACACAAAGTTCTCATCCTTAGCCATACAAGCCCCAAATCACCATGTCACATAGAACAATCAAAAAACAATATCACAAATTAACATATCCATCCATACAACGAGAGCACTCCACATGGCATGCATACCATACAATGCACAATTCAGGATATTATGCTTAAACCTATAATAACACATATTAAACTAGCCTCAATGTAAGGTAATTTAAAACTATGATAAGCCTCATAACACTCACTCCCAACCATGAGTTCTCATATGGTTCCCAGGGTCCCTCACAAAGCTTTCCCACGACACTAACACGAAATAATGCGAACACAAAACAGATAACTACACCCCAACCACAATGGACACCCCAATGGTGTAACACCCCCAAATTTGGGACTTCCAAACCGGGTGCGTTAATGAAAATTAAATATACAAATTTTATATCAATTTCAAACTATTACTTATTTCATCAACCAAACCATTAATTATTACAAATTTCAATCCAAGATCTTTAAGGTTTAAGGGTTTAGAGACTAAGTGTCCTTAACCCATTATTACATAACAAGCACACGAGCAATCAAACTTATAAATCTTTAAAATTCCACACAACTTTATTTCTCAAGATTTCTCAACTCCTTATCTTAGTTTCTCCCTTCCTTTAATTACCTGGGGTTGGAAAAGAAATCATAACAAGGGTGAGCTCAAATAGCCCAGTAAGGGTAAACATAAGTGAGCAAGGAGAATCATAAATATATCGAACATAAGAAATACCATAAAAGATTTCATAACATTTGCACATCATATGTGATTAACATTTCACAAGGGAATCATAACATGGAAGATTATGTTTGGACATCGCATCATAACATTATGATCTAGGTTAACTACCCAGGATACCATAACATAACATAACATATTATCACTGGATTGACACTCTCGAGTGTTGTTCTTTACCCAATGCATTGGAGGTCTTTCTGGAACCACCCATCATAAACTTACTTTGTCCAACATAAGAGGTTGTAACAACTTTAACAAACATGAAACAGATCATGGAATTTCAATAAAACATTCAAGGTTAGCAGGATAACCACGAATATTAAAATGGTTATCTACCCCAATCAATAACATAGATTATCAAGAGAGAGATTTGAAAACAACTAATGTTCTCAACAAATAAAATAGAATGATAAGAAATATAAAACTCTCATAGTAATAATTTCATAGAAATAAAAGGGAAAAAACAAGATAAAGATGAAGAGAAAGGTGGAGATGAAGAAAAGAAAACCCTTACAATAATAATAAAATCTAGACTATAATGAAAAAAAAAGGGGATGAGAAAAAAACCCTTACAATAGCTTGTTGTTCTCCGTGTTCTAAACCTTAAAAATATCAGAACACTAAATTAACATTAATGCTTGAAAAGTTCAATATCACACATATCTCCTTATATATATATATATATATATATATATATATAATATATCATACTTTAACTTATATCTTTTAATAGGCATACCGTGCTTGTGGGGTTGAATATTAATTTGGGTTTCCACTTCTATTGCTGTTCCATCTCCTATTTCGATCCCATGCATCGTAAGCCTTGAGTTGTGCATTAACTAGGTTATATGCTTTGAGAGTTTTTGAATAAGATTTACGATTTACTCTTTGTATTGGGTGAACGGAAAAGACGTTCGATAAGCTTATTTTTCCTACGTGTCTTCCACCTTAACCATGAGGGGATATTAGACATGGGTCTAAAGGGAAGATCTAGATGAGATAAGGATGGGGATAGTTGTGAGGTTAAGCATTAACAATTGGGGTTGCAGAAGAAGAAGGGCGATTGTCGGGGAATTCATTTTGGAAGTCGTTCCTTACGATCTTTTGCTATCTAGAACCTTAAAAATAAAATAAAAACATAAGTTAATATTCTCATCTTTTCACTTGAATTATAGAATGACAATACTATGATAAAATACTATAATTTAAAATAATTACACGGTATGTATATGAGGTGGCAAGGCCAACCATGTATGTATATACGAGGTGGTACAACCAATCATATAAATAACATATGTAAGGTGGTAAAACCAACCATGAATATAGTATATATGAGGTGGTAAAACCAACCATATAGATCTACATAATAAATAAAAAGCGACTTCAAAATTTCAAAATCTTAAGTATCACCTTTCGTAGAACTTCGACGCTTGGTAAGTACCAAAAAGCAAAAGAGGATTTGAGTAGAGTATTTGGGGTGTTAAGAGGGTTTAAGCGAGTGTTTTTAGAGGGAATTTCATGGTGTGGCTTGAGGGATTTGTGCTTAAGAGGAGAGGCAAGACACTCCTTATATAGGCAAGGATGGTGGTAGGTGTGTAGTGTGAAAGTAGTGTATGAATTTGACTTTGGCATTAAATTAAATTATGTAAAATATATATAATACTTTATTTTCCTCCTATTATCCTCTCTTAAAACGTGGGTATCTTCTCCTACCATTTTAAAATTGCTTTAAGACTTTTCAACCTAGAAGGTTCCTTTGGCATGAAAAGTCCACATTGGTGTACTCCCTACTAATTCAATTATAACATTTTTAATTTTATAGTTTTTGACAAACGGCCAATTATATTACATTACTGACTCAAATATATACAAATGGGTATCAATTTTATAATTTTTACATATGTATAACAAAAGTTATTGAATTTTAAAGTCATACTAAAATGTTTACCTGTTCATACTGAACCTATGTGTAGTATTTTAACTTCTGGAATTGATTGGCTTCATATTAAATTCTGAAATTTCTACACGTTTAAGATAAGTCATAAATGAACAAATTGGATTTGGTTTCATGTCAATTGGATCTGTATAATTCAAGTTATGGATTTTTGAATGGGACCTCCAGAATCTGCCTCATTCAAATTTTTGGGCCTTACCTATGTTTTACACTTTTTGGTAAAGTTAAGGCTTGTAATACTTACTTACCCATAGTAATTTGGTTTAAGAAACTAAATGACATAATATATAACATCTAAACTTTTTATGACGTATAAGAAATTATTTTATTTTTATAACGTATTTAATATTTACGCGGATAAAATAATATAATTGCATAATCAATAAACAATAAAGTAAGATAACATTATAGCATAAAATATTATAATCCTAAACATAAACATTAATATCATATTCTATGGCCTTTGTAAAATTTCTTGAATTATACTAGCGTATGTGCGTAGGACGTGTTGTGCTTCGGGAAGAGAGCTGACAACCCTTCGGCTAACATTGTCGTGGTTGTCGCACGAATAACCTCAAACTTCTCCTTGTGTCTCGTCGCATTATATTGCAGCCATTAGACAAGAGCATTTAGCTCATCTACAAGAAAGCATAGCTTTGTAACTTCAAGTCGTATTGCTCGCCAATCTTCATCTCGTACACTATTCTCGGATGGCGGTACTTGAGAACTTGATGCCATAACTCTTATTATTATTCTTCTTACTTTTATACTCTCTTATAAATAAAATCTCATACTCATACCTATTTATGGAAGTCCAAACGGATACTATTCACAACGGCTAGTTACTATTCTAACGGCTACTTACTAGTCACATACTATTTGAATAACTATATTGAGTGCTTATTTTTATCGTGATAATATCTAAAATATCCTTTCTAACTATTGTTAACAATGATATTATTATTATTTTATTATTATTACTCTTTAGGGAAGAACTTAAATAGCTAAAAATTTTGCGGGTCTTACAAACGGCCTCCATACCACATGAATCAATCTTTAACCAACTCCCACGAACGAACCCTTAATTTCCCAAAACTATAAACACATAAAACAACCACATGAACAAAGCACCATTGAAAGTAACGGTTATATAGAAGGTCACACGTATATGAATTCATATATATATATCATCTCCTTGCCCGATAATGAGTAGATAATCAAATAAACAACAAGCAAAGGGAAAAAGAATATAACAGAAATCTCTACCTCGAATTTCTATTAGATTTAGGGTTTAGAATCGCAAAACTCTTCCTCTTTTGCCCCTCTTTGCTCCTCTTCGTTAGGCACCTCCTACTTCTAAGAATGCAAGAGCCACGATCACGGATAGAATAAGATCTCTCTTCCCTTTCTTCTCTCTCTCTCTCTCTCTCTCTCTCTCTCTCTCTCTCTTTTTTGAACAAAATACCTAAAAACCTAAAATCACAGAAGGTAGAACAACCTATATCGAAAATACATTGGTATAGGGTTGACATCAACTAATAACACATACATTGACCACCATTTTCTCACGTCAACCAACTTCCTTTCAAACATGGTCGATGTGCAATTCCGAATTAACCATGTCAATACACATCGACCCCATGTCGACCACCCTTTGAAAAAAGCTTTATGAAATCTTCACGGAGTCGACCTCAACCATACATCGACCATACATCAAAAATCACCGTATTGACCAACTCGTGAAGAGAAACTCTCTGAATCTCCTCCGGTCGACATCAACCAACACTATGCCAGGTCGACCACATTGACTACAATATCTCACATCAACCATCTATGTCAACCAAGTCTTCAAACAACAATCCAAATTAACCTTTTCCAAAATAATTTGGCTTTTGAGGTGTTGCCCTAGAATCCCCGCAAGAAGCACTACCCCCTCGACCCTTGCTCGCTGATCGTGCAACAAGACTCCCGCCGAGGTGCCAAGCGTCCTTGGATTCCTACTAATACAATGGTCAAGAGTCCTTGCTCAACACAATAAACCATATCTATAACCTTTACCGTTGGTCCCGGAGCCCAGAGGAGGGTGAATAGGCTCTAATTGAAAACTCTTTTTTATCTCTGGCACAACACTTGTCCGGTTAAAAGATAGAATCGCTGCGGAAGATAACCGGATAGTAGAAGTATTCTATTTCATTATCAAAATATAATTACAACAAAATATAGCAGAATTAAAGTCATTGGCTTTTCGATCTACTAAAAAGTCTCTTACACTCTATTTACAATTATTCACACACTAGCCAATTTAATCTTTAAGAGCTTTTGTACATGTACGCACATTCAATGAAAATATACAAGTCTTAATATATATAGCCATCTCGTTGGAAAAATATTCTTAAAATATGATCTTCCGAGCACCAGGGAGCATTGAATTCTTCTTGAAAATGTTTTTGCTTTAATTGTTGCGGATGTGGAGCTCTAGATCTTGGGTCTTTAAACATTGAATTATTTCGTATGATCCCAAGTGCAATTAAAACTTTATCCATATCTCCATGTGTTCCACGTGTGAGATAATTTAGATCTTCAACAAGTCTGTCTTATATTAGGACACAACGAGCCGATGACTTTAAATGCGAAGCCGATAAAGTGAAGTAGTGTCTTCTTAATCCGTCGTAAGATTCCTTACTACATGTTAATGAAGCTCGGATCCTTACTCGTGTCAATGGTTGCCTACTTCATATCGGTTTGATATCGGAATCCTTATTCCGTGGCAAGGCTTCCTTACTCCGTATAAATGAAAGGTTCCGAGAGCTTACTCCGTATCAGCACTTCCTTACTCCACTTGAGTTCCTTACTCCGTATGAGTTGCTTACTCCGCATGTAGTAAAAGGTCCGGATGGCTTACTTCGTATCGGCGCATCCTTACTCTGCTCGAGTAAAAGGTTCGGATTCCTTACTCCGCATCTCTTTTTCTTACTTCCGTGCGAACAAAGGACTCGGGTCCTTATTTTGCATGAACGAAGGACTCGAATTCCTTACTCATGACGTGCATTTAATGGACCATCATTATCCCTCCTCAAAAATATGCGATGTAAGATAATACTTGGTTTATCGTGATTTTAAAGTTCCAAGAGTCAGGAGGAATTGAACCGATTATCATTCAAGGTAAAAATAATTCGTAGAAGAATATCCGGATGAAAAATAGGTTGAGTCCGTAGAAAACAAGTCTTACGAGAGAAGTAGATTCCTTTGCTATCTTGAAGTCGAATAGAAAGAAGTACCACAACACTTCAAATCCGAGACATCGAGACAAGATATATATCGGTGAAAATGCAAAGAGAATCTAAACTCATAGTCGACAAAAGATAAACTAAAAGAACAAAGACTTAATAGGTTAGGATTAGTACGGATATGGAATAAATAGGGAAATTCAAAGATAATCCGAACTAATGAAAAATAATAAACTTATGCATGAAAATGAAAGTGAGACAAATACATACGAGTTAAGGATCATTTTACTAAAATCAATGCATATGACAGATAAAAAAAACATACGTTCATATTGGTCAACATAATGAAACCTTCATGCTGAGAGAATATCTGGATGACTAACAGACTGAGTCCGTAAAAAATAGGTGCTAAACGAGAGAAGTAGATTCCTTTCGTTGTCTTGAAGTCGAATAGAGAAAAAGTACCACAACACTTCAAATCCGAGACATCGCACAAGATATATATCGTTGAAATGCAAAGTGAATCTGAACTTGTAGCTTCACAAAGATAAACTAAAAGAATAAGACTTGACAGGTTGGGATTAGTACGGATATAAAATAAATAAGGAAAATTCAACATAATCCGAACTAATGAAAAATAATCAAAACTTATGCATTAGAAATAAATGCGAGAGACACATATATACGAGTTAAAAATCATTTTTACTGAAATCAATGCATATGACAAATAAGAAACACATAAGTTCATATTGGTCAACATAAAGAAACCTTCATGCCGAAAGACGTAGCTAAGATTAATTAAATCTATATGATTTAGCCAACTTAAAATTCATGAGTGATAATGGATTAAAGAACACATGCCAGGAATAATCAATTGATTATCATATTAAGATGCACATTTGAAGAAGCAAAAACATCCAATCATGCCACTATTTCGATTCAACAATGCATGCCTAAATCTATCCAAAAGTGAGAGTTTAGAGGGTAGAGCATCCTAGACATATTAGTGGGGCCATTACTTAAGTAATAAATGAAGCTTTTGGCCCCTTAGATCGTGTGATCCTCTTGAGAAAGACCCCTTAGATAAATGACAAATTTAAAAGAAATCACAAGACATATAAGGGGGTATTACTTGGGTAATAGATAAAGCATTTTCTCCCCCTTAGACCATGAGATCCTCTTGATGGACATTTCCCGCTTAATATTTAGATCTTGAGAAATTGTTGTCTATCCTCAAGGAAACTTACTTTAAAAGCCGATCAAGTCGCAATTATGATTTTATCCACCAGGCATTCCAATCTAACTCATTTCATTTCTTCAACCAAGCAAGTTAATATTTCAATCAATATGAAAAAGCATTGGACATGTGGTGAGAGATGAAAATTAGAATCATGAAATCCTAAGGAGGTTTTATTCATATAACTTTAATTATGTTAGCTTAAGCCACTTCAATCTAGAGACGCAAGCATCCTTCCATATATGAAAGTATGAGAATATTATTATAACACAATGCATGACACAAGTAAAGATGATCAGCGGGAAGAATAGTAAGTGTCTAACACTCATCATGAAACATGATGCATGTTCTAAAAAGATACTGTTGAATGAATAAATTAAAACTATGCATAAAGGTCAAGCATACCTAATTTGAGGAGTAATTCGGAAAATCTTGCATCGTAGGGGCTTGGTGAATATGTCTCACGAGTTGATCATCCATAGCAACATGTTCGAGAGTGTTGGATCTTATTTTGTCCAGGTTGAACACATTCCGTCAATTTCATTTTTCTTCAATGCCGCCTCGTTTGTGAAAATTTTACGTGATTACGAGTCGCAACTATTAAGTCATAAATGCCCGATTTTGAGATTTATTCAGAATGGCCTTCAAATGCCAAAGAGCCACTCCGAGTGATAGAAAATCAAGTTCGAGGATCAACGCCTTCGACCACGCTCAATTCTGAAGGTCAAACGACGAAGATATGGTCAAAAAGGTGTTCGGACCGCTAAGCTGCAACGAACAATAATTGACCTTAAAAATGGCAATCCGATCGGCCACTAACCTTATTTTCCTATTCTACTCGTCATTATGAGAATTTTGATATATATATATATATATATATATATATATATATTGTACATTTTCGCTCCCGGGATATCTTCAAAAAAAATCAAAAATCAAAAATATATGTTTTTCAATTATAAAACAGATTTAAGGACACGTAGCACACGCTTGACGCAAAGAATAAAATCATTTTAAAATAAAAATGACACGGAACGCTCATTACGACAGCCGAGTCCAAAAATAATTTTTTTGAGATTTTTTGAAATCCGAATCGCCTTACCGATCCTAAAAACCCAAAGACATCGATTAAAAAAATCGAATTGAAAAATTAAAAACCCTAGCCACCACCACCTTCTTTTTCCCGCCTCGTCAATCCACATGTCATCTTCTCATTAGCTTAAGAATAAAACAAAATAAAAAAAACCAAATAACAAAATAAAAACAAAACAAAACAAAAAAAAAGGTCAACTCTCATCTCTCAACCGTCTCTCCCACACGACACGCAAGTCACAGCAGCCGGCGCAGCTCCCGCCACGCATTGTAGGCAAGTAATCCTCCCCGCTCGCGAAGTCTCTCGTGTTCCAGCCTTTTACATTCCCGTCAACTCTAGATTTTTAATTTTCAGTATCTTGCATCATAGGTAGTAATCCTCTAGCCTCGCAACGCATTGTAAGCAAGTAATCCTCCCGCCTCTACAAAGTCTCTCGATTCTAGCCTTTTACATTCCCTCGTTAGCCCTAGGCTTTTAATTTTCGTATCCTTGTATTGTAAGCGTTAATCCTCCGACCTCGCAATGCATTGTAGGCAAGTAATCTTCGCCTCTACAAAGTCTCTCAGGTTCTAGCCTTTTACATTCCCGTCGCTTTTTTAGGCTTTTAATTTTCGTATCCTTGCATCGTAGGCGGTAATCCTCGACCTCTCGCAACGCATTGTAAGCTCGTAATCCTCCCCGCTATGCAAAGTCTCTCAAGTTCTAGCCTTTTACATTCCTGTTAGCTTTAGGCTTTTAATTTTCGTATCCTTGCATCGTAGGTGATAATCCTCCGACCTCTGTAATGCATTGTAAGCATGTAATCCTCCCGCCATGCGAAGTCTCTTAGCTTTTAGCCTTTTACGTTTCTAGCGACTCACAGGCTTTTATTTTTCAAAGATATCGTTGCATCAGAGGAAAGTGATCCTCTTCTCTCCGCAAAGTCCATCAACTTTCTTGCCACAGCAATTCTTTACGCAATAGGTAAGCCGGGTAGTGGTCCAACCCGTCCAAAACAAGTCCATTTTATCTTTGTGTACCATTTGAACACAAATGATACACAAACAAAGCAGTTGTTGGACCCATTTTGTCAGTAAACATTTTGTAATTTCATTTTTTTCAATGCCACCTCGTTTGTGAAAATTTTGCGGAGACTGACGAGTCGCAACCATTGAGTCATAAATGCTCGATTTTGAGATTTATTCAGAATGACCTTCAAATGCCAAAGAGTTAGTCCTACGTGATAGAAAATCAAATTCGAGGATCAACGTCTTTGACCACGCTGACGCTACGAGCTCAAACGACGAAGATATGGTCAAAACAACGTTGCATCAGTAATGGCGTTCGGATCAATAATTGACCTTAAAAATGGCAATCCAGATCAGGTCATGAACCTTATTTTCCTATTCTACTCGTCGTTCGAGAATTTTGATATATATATTGCACATTTTCGCTTCCAAAGCATTTTCAAAAATCAAAAAATCAAAAATATATGTTTTTCGATTTATAAAGCAGTTTCAAGACGCGTAGCACACGCTTGATGCAAAAAATCATTTTAAAATAAAAATGACACGGGAACGCTCATCACTAAAAATCTCCAGGTCGAAAAATAATTTTTTTGAGGTTTTTAAATCCAATCGCCTTACCGATCCTAAAACCCAAAGACATCAGTTAAAAAAATTAATTGAAAAATTAGAAACCCTAAGTTTCACCATCTTCTTTTTTTTTCCTCTGTCAATCCACATGTCATCTTCTCATTAGATTGGGAATAAAACAAAATAAAAAAAACCAAATAATAAAATAAAAACAAAGCAAAACAAAAAAAGGTTAACTCTCATCTCTCTCGTCTCTCTCTAGTCTCTCTCCCATACGACGCAGCACAATAAACGATGAGCCTGCCCGTCTCCTCCACGCCCGACCACAGACTAAGAGGGTCCCTGCACACCGGACCGGTGCTAACCTTCCAGCGCACCAAACCTAGCTCCAACCTTCGAGTTTCAAATCCATTGTTCGCCTCCCTCCCTCCAAATCTAATCCCACCCAACCAACCCCGGTTCATGCCTGGTCTTAAATCAATTCATAGGATTTTATCCACATCATCCGGTTTTGGGTTTGATCCAACATTCACTTCCTTCCTGGCTAACTCCTCAAGTCCCCAAACATGGGTCATTACACAGAGATTGATTGAAGGCTTTATAAGAGATAACATCAAATTAACATATCTATACAATATTAAGGCAAAACATATGAAGATTGAGTTTGAATGATGTAATATGTGATTTTGGAAATGTTTAAAAAAAAAATAGAGGAAACTAAGAGAGAAGCAAAGATTTTGTAAAGGTTGTAAAGGGTAGGTAGATTATCTTGGTGGAAGTTGGATCCCTCACCTTGTGTAGTATATCTTATTATACTTAAACACATAACTCCATGTGTCTTATTTGTACTTTACATTACGCTATGGTTTGTTTGAACCTATAAGCCATAGATCACCTTAAATCAATGAATTTTTTGACACATGATTTAAAAAGAAACGCTAAGATAAGATATGATATTAAAAGAGTTGTAAAACCTTTGATTGGAATTAGAATACTAGAAATAGTATGATTTATAGGGATTGGTTGTAACCTTTCCTTAAATCACATTATTAAGTTAGATTTGGGCCATAATTGAATATACAGATTCACCCCCTTTTCAGTGTGTTCCACGACTCTTCTTAAGAGGTATTTCAAAAATCAATTTTGCCTTCCAAAATCAAAGATCATATTAAAACCAAACATGTACTAAAAGCATTCACAATATCATGTATATAGTTTAACACAAAAACTTAACTAAATTATAAATTTAGTAAGCCAATTTTTATAACCTCAAATAACATGCTCAATATTTTCTTTTTAACTATTTAAATAAAATATTAATTTTTTTAGGGTTGCGTCAAGCCTTAGTCTTCAACATTGTTTCTCCTGTGAGTTAGGGATATTAGTGCCATCCGGGAAATTTGGCAAATATGTTGATGTTTCTCTTGGTCTCGAAACCTACGTTAAAGACACCTAAAATCGTCTATAATTGTGCCTATGTACCTATTGGTGAGTTCAATCTATGAATGAGCATTGGGGGAGAATCAACATTGGCGGGTACTTCGATGAGGCTGGATCCAGCGTCGGTTGAATGCAAGTATCATCAAGGTAGCAAAGGCTCCCTTATCTAAAGCCAAATCAACACCGCAACTTGTCAGACGAGTAGGAATCGTGAGAGTCTCTCTCCTCCCGCCTCTGGCCACTTCTCAATAAAGACTTCTGTCTCAGTCAAGTAAAACAGAGGGCTTAGTGTTAGAGCATTTGAAGGCAAGGGGTGGGATGCCACTATAATCGTGATAATCTGCTCAACTCAAGGAGTATTCTAACCGCGGAATGCATGGGACGTTGGAGATCCCTTTTTCTAGCGGTAGTAATGACTAGATCTTTCTTGCCATCTTTCAAGATGGAGCAAGAGCTGTGCAACAGAGGCAAAAGAAAGGAGTGATTAGTGGTTCTTCATAAAAAACTAAAAAAAATGTTATTTAGTTTAAAATTTAGGTTAGATATTTTAAATCTTAAAAGACAAATCTATCAGAAATGAAAGCTCATTGTAAGGCTTCTTCCTCCACCATTTTGTTATGTTTTAGCTAGATTTGGCTAATACCCAACTCATTGTGAATGCCTTAAGTCAGTTAATATGCTGTAATGTTTTTTTAGGAGTATGATAGAAACCATTCAACTAGACAATCAATCTTGTGATGAAGCTCATTGTACATAAAACCCTTGAGACAGATACTCTTTTCATCCCACCAACGACCCATGTATAAGACACAAAATAATTCATGGAAATGTTGTCAGTCATGGGGTTCAAACTCAGGTACCAAGACACCTAAATGCTCCCTATTGCCACTGGTGTAACCCGAGGCTGTTTTAATGTCATTTTAGTATTATATTATGTTGCCACTAACTACACCATTATAAAAATATTTATATTTTCTCTTCTTTATATTTTATTATAAACACCATTTAATTATTGTTTAAGATTATTATATACCTTCAATTCCATTAGTCAGTTATTTGATTGTTTTAGTAAATGTTAAACCATCGAATCACTAAAATTGTTAAGGAGTTTTTTTCCAATCAAATTAAGAAGAAAACCTCTCATTAATAAGGGAGAAAACATGTTACAAGAGTAAAACAAGAGAGAACTTTCATATTGAATACTTAGGAATCTGTTGGGAAACATATGATTCAGTGAAGCTGCAACGAATTTCTTTAAGTCTGGAGACTCAAAGATCCAAAGGTACAAAGGTCGAAGAGTTGAACTTTGAAAAAGAGAAAACTGTCACTATGTAGGATGACAAACGACTCGCAGACTCGAAGAGTCGAAGAAGTCGATGTTAAAGATTGACAAGACAACAAGTGACTCAAAAACCTAAAGATCATAAATGAAGAGTCAATAAAAATGCCCCACGAAAATTGACAGACCATAATTTGACCTGAGACTCAGAGACTTAAAAAGTCGAACAGTTGAAGACATGCAATCGTAGATTCTATCAACTAACCATTCCAGCACTCGAAGACGCAAAGGTCGAAGAGTCTGTAAAGACCCGTACCTAGGTGAGATTTAAGTTAGCCCATGAGTAGAGTGAGGAATATCCATTCGGTAGCGTGACCTTAGCGTGAGCGTTTTGAGTTATTATTATTATTATTATTATCATTTAATATAGTGATTTTATATTTTGAGTTTATTACTAAATATTAAGATTATTAAAAATAATTGAATTATTTAAGTATATGAGTTATTATAATAATTGATGTAATGACCATTATTATTAATGCAATTGTTGTGTTTATTATTATTATGGAATTATTAATGTAAGTATTTTAATATTAGACTTTATTGTTATTAACATAATTACTTTGGGTTAACTATTATAATAAATTATAATTATTATTATTTAAATTATTATTATAAAATCAATTAAATATATATATAAGTATAAAAGAGGAGCCTAAACCCTACTTCGTTGTGCTTGCGCAAGCTTGGCAAGAGAGGAGGAAGAGGGTTTGAAGCAGACTGTTATATCAAGACTATAATCAGGTAAGTGATTCCTATTCTTTCGTTGTTCTATTATATGAACGCAGATTGTTAGAGAAAAATACATCCAACCTTAATTTTGTATGGATATATATATATATATATATATATATATATATATATATATAATCCCATGTATTTTGGTATATCGGTCGTTTATATTTCACATTGTAAATATCAGATTGATGGTATCAGTTGGAGAGCTGTCGATTAATTTTTTTTCGGTATTCAAATTATATTCCGTGAGGGCTGGTTTCATCGACAGCCCTCACGCAGCCCTCACGCTCATGGTAGTCATATATATATATATATATATATATATATATATATATATATATATATATATATATATATGCGTGCATGTGTGTTCGTATCAGTCGTGTTTTTTTTATTTATGCCCTGCATCAAGAAAACCACGTCCAAGAGATTTGCAAAGCCAAGTTACCTGTGTCGTCCTTTATCCCGGCCACAACTCTCCACAGCCCTGTACGATCCAATGCATCACAAAGATCTCTCTCTTCTTTTTCTATTACTTTTCTTTTAACCATAAAAAAAGAGACCTTTTTGTGGCAGAACATGAATCACTCATGTCCACGTTTTTTTTTATATGCATTTCAACATTCTGTGTATATTATAATACATATAATATATTATAGGTATGTTATATATATATGTTAAATCGTAGGTATATGTAGTTTGATATTATATACATTATCATATATGTATATATATATATATATACATGCACAAATCGTGCCTCTCAATTTATAAGTGTGTTTCGATATTATATATATTATATTATGTATAATATATTATATATGTTTTATCAAGATATAGAAGTAAAATTTAAATTTGTTTTAGTAGTAAGATATATTAATTGATATGGTTAGTTTAATAATATAAATATTATTCGGGGTTAATATTGTTAATTTAATATCATAAATATTATTTGGACTTGAATTAATTAGTCTAGTTAAATAAATATTGTTCGGACTTTCTATTATCAATTGGCGATTAATTATCATTTATGGTATGTTATTAATGGTTTAATGACTTAAATATTTTGTATGTTATAATACTGATTATTGGAATTACTATTTATTAATTATATGTGAAATTGGTGATGGAGCTGATTGGGTTAACCGCGGGTCCCACATAGGGCTAGCAAGAGGCCGCAGGTCCCTTATATGGCTGGTTAACTCAGGTCCCATATGTGGCGGGTTGTCATTAGGGACACTACAGGTCCCACATATGGCTGCCTGGTAGTGATTTGAATTCCTGGAGTTGGTAGCGGGAATTCCATGGATGGTCAGGCTATCGGTGTGAGATCTTTAATGGTTAAAATGTGATGTGATACCTCACTTGTGATTTAATGAAATTCCTTGGTGATAGAACGTGACACTACACTGGCACAATCATGCACTGATCATATAGACTTAGGAGTTTATGTGACGGGATAGTGGAGATGGGGATTACCTACTGGGCACACGTGCTCACCCTACTTTATTTATATTTTCTACAGGTTATAGGGAATAGCTGTTGGAGCCATAGCAGAGCAGGTCGGGACATCTTTATGTAGGATATTCTGTAGACCTTGTTATTTATTTTATTAATTTATTTTCCGGACTCGGGTCCGTGTCAGTTGTATGAACCAAATTGGTGGGACTATTTGTGAGTTATTTGGTGTGCTGGACATTTATGTGGATTGATTGCATTGTTATACTCATTTATTAAATTTTGGATTTATCATATTGACGTACAATTCTACCCCTGTTGTAGTATTGTACAGGTTTGGATCAGTCACCAACCCCACGACTCCTGAGTGGGCGTGGGGAAGTCGCGTTTCTAGTTCCGTGGGTTTCAGAATTCGGGGGCGTGACAAGTTGGTATCAGAGCGGTCGATTTAGTGGACCTAGCATAGTTGGGTGATTGATTGACACTTTGGGGCTTGGGAGACATTAGGGAGGGCGCCTGATCAACGCAGTCCTTAATGGTGTCCTTGGTTACCTTAGTATCAGTCAGATCATCTTAGGATGCATTGGGATGGGTGCATACATGACATGACATTGCTTGTGCATTTAGGGCACTAGAATTGGTTGCGCTTGATACTCTGATGATGTTTGACCTTATAGCTGTTAAATTTCTTGAAATTGCTTGGAATGATTTGCGTAGTTGCTCGTTAATGACTTACATTATTTTGGACTGACCTGTATTGTTTTGAGCTTATTTAAGTACAATATGATATAGTATTATCTTTCGCTTGATGTTATTATGATGATGTGGTAGGGGAGATAGTGATGATGTCTTTAAAATACAGTTGAAAATTAACTCTGTGTGTTATAGAATAAAATAAATAAATAAATAAATAAATAAATAAATACATAATAATAATAATAATATATAATACTAAATAAAGATAATAATTCTAGATTTGAAATAATAAATAAATAAATAAAAAGAAGGGTGTTACTTTAGCTTGATATTGTAGTGTTATATTATAGATATCGTTTGGTTGTTACTACTTGTTGGTGTTGTGATTGTCATTTCTGACACGTTATCATTGGTTTGATGATTTAAATACTCTGAAATGCTTTATATATTGGCCACTGAATTTAACATTTCTAGTTTGTTAATTTTACGTATGCGAATTGGTGGTGTTTTGGATGTAGAGGTTGTTGGGTCAACCACAGGTCCCACATAGGGCTGGCAAGAGGCCACAGGTCCCCTAGGTGGCTGGTTAACTCAGGTCCCATATGTGGCTGGTTGTCAACAGGGACACTGTGGGTCCCACATATGGCTATTTGGGGAAAAATCAAGATCCCTTGAGGTTGGTTGATGTTGGTGGATGGATGTTTGAAATATTCACTTCCTTGTTAACTTGTGAATGTGATTGTATTTATTTTCCCGTTGTTGTATGTTGGTTGTGTTGTTGGTTGTATGTGGATTCTTGGTTGATTGCTAGTGAGTTAGGATGATGCTAATCCCTTAGCTAAATTGTAATTTTATAATTGCATTGATTTGCCCAGTAAATATTGATGGGTTGTTGGCCTGCTTGTTTGTGAGTCGTTGCTTGTTATTGGTTGCATGTACTTTTGTGGTGTTGGCTCGTGGTGGACCCTACCAGCGGGTGTAACCAGTTATTGATAGGAATTGTAAATATATAATAAAACTACAAAAAATACTTACAGCATTAGTAACAATAGTAAATAAATAAATAAATAACAAATGACCAGCTCTGTGCTAAATATTGTTGTGATTCATGTTGACTCATGTCAATGTGGACTAACACACTGTATGATTGTTTGGATATTCTTTGTATGATATGGCATGCAAATGACATATTGTGGCCTTTCACCCTATTTTGGGTATAATTGTCTGATGTGACATTGTTGGGGATTAATGAACCCTGTGATATTTGGAATTGTGATGTGTGATTGAGACGTATATCATGTTGTGTATTTATGCCAGAGTGTGACCATGGTAGTATTTTCTATTGTTGCCTTATTCCATTTTTGACTAGTTTGTTGTTAGTTATGTACATTATTATTTTGTGTGGTGACATGTGGTGAAATTAGGATGGACCTTAATTATTAATCGTTTGGCTTGATTGATTGGTGGTAAGCATGATGATGTGGAATTGGTGGATGATTTATGGTGGGACTAGCGTGGTAAGCTTTCCCCTCGATGACGTCATTGTGGCATGTTGTGATAGCAAGATTGTTGCTTATTGGTGGACTCCTATCCGTAAGGGGACTCGACTGTGATTCAATGGCATCTTACCCTATTTGATGGAGCATACTTGGGTGTGGCCTTCCTTTCTTACATAGGAGTAGATATTCATATGATGGTTGATATATTGATGTTGTTTTGTTTTATGCTCTGTTTGTGATTGTTATATGGTTGATATATTACTTATAATATGTGATCATGAATTGTGAGGCAATGTATCCTTGTTGCACTTGTTGTGGGCTATTGGTTACATGAGGGTAGGTTGTTGGGCTTTGGTAATACAATATTTAATTGAGGTGGTGTGTTTACCCCGTTAACTGAAATGATAGTGCTTTGATGGATTTTTGGGTTATAATGTTAATCCTTATTGTTTTGGGTTCTATTAGATTGGTTAGTTTTTGTGGTGATGTTGGCACCAATTGGAATAATTTTGAGGGAGTGTATGGTCGGTTGTGGAGTTGTTGGTATGGTGTTGTTTCTTTAACGATTCGTTATGATGGTTATTTGGTGGATTAATTACAAGGGGTTACTAGTAATGGCTCGATATTAGGTATTGGGCGTGCAATGGTTGTGTATGGTGCAATTTGTTGATTTGATAGATTATTGGATATTGGTAAGTGATGTGATCCGGTGATCTATGTTGAAGTGTTAGTTTGCCCATGTTTAGGTGTCTATTTAACCTTATTGTTATGACATTGGTTATCCCTAGTCTAGAGTTCTCATTGGAGTTGGACAAGTTCGCTTGCATTCTAAGTGATTTTACTAAAGATGTGTTACTCGAATATCTAAGCCTTGTTGCATTTGTAAGGGATCATAAATAATTTACGAAGGATGATAACCCCTCCTCATTATGTTGAATGGTTAGTGGATGTGTTATAAGTTCAAGGGAATGTGAATTGGTGAATGTATTATTGCTTCGTAATGATTAATGGTATGTCCTCAAGCATTGTGCTGGTGAATTGTTGGTGGACCAAGCGTTGCCTTAATAGTACAAATGGTTAATGGCTAGGTGGGTTTCTAAATCTACTATGGCGGTTAGGACCCTTATCGTTAGGATTGTTAGTTGGTTCGTTTTTTTTCAAGAACGAAAAGTCCTAAGGAGAGGAGAATGTGAGGATTTTTCTGTGTTAGGAGCGAGTTCACTATGATGAGTACATTGAAATGATTACTCGTGTAGGTGTAAGTGTCTATGAGAATGTTTTGTCTTTCCAAGGACGAAAAGTCCCGAGGTGGGGAGGGTGTCAAGATCTTTTCCATATGTTGAGGTAGATAACCTGGTTGTTTTTGTTTGTTGTGCTTATGGTTGTTGATATTCTTGGTTGCGTGTGATTTGATGAGTTATTGGTTATTTTGTTCATGGGTGTTGTTTTGTTTTACCATGCTAGATGTAGCTAAATTGTGCATTATTATTTTTAGCCTAGAAAGTTTTATAACTTTTCTTTTCGCGGATGAAAAGTCTTAAGGTGGGGAGGACGTAAAGACCCGTACCTAGGTGAGATTTAAGTTAGCCCATGAGTAGAGTGAGGAATATCCATTCGGTAGCGTGACCTTAGCGTGAGCGTTTTGAGTTATTATTATTATTATTATTATCATTTAATATAGTGATTTTATATTTTGAGTTTATTACTAAATATTAAGATTATTAAAAATAATTGAATTATTTAAGTATATGAGTTATTATAATAATTGATGTAATGACCATTATTATTAATGCAATTGTTGTGTTTATTATTATTATGGAATTATTAATGTAAGTATTTTAATATTAGACTTTATTGTTATTAACATAATTACTTTGGGTTAACTATTATAATAAATTATAATTATTATTATTTAAATTATTATTATAAAATCAATTAAATATATATATAAGTATAAAAGAGGAGCCTAAACCCTACTTCGTTGTGCTTGCGCAAGCTTGGCAAGAGAGAAGGAAGAGGGTTTGAAGCAGACTGTTATATCAAGACTATAATCAGGTAGGTGATTCCTATTCTTTCGTTGTTCTATTATATGAACGCAGATTGTTAGAGAAAAATACATCCAAACTTAATTTTGTATGGATATATATATATATATATATATGTATATATAATCCCATGTATTTTGGTATATTGGTCGTTTATATTTCACATTGTAAATATCAGATTGATGGTATCAGTTGGAGAGCTGTCGATTAATTTTTTTTCGGTATTCAAATTATATTCCGTGAGGGCTGGTTTCATCGACAGCCCTCACGCAGCCCTCACGCTCATGGTAGTCATATATATATATATGCGTGCATGTGTGTTCGTATCAGTCGTGTTTTTTTTATTTATGCCCTGCATCAAGAAAACCACGTCCAAGAGATTTGCAAAGCCAAGTTACCTGTGTCGTCCTTTATCCCGGCCACAACTCTCCACAGCCCTGTACGATCCAATGCATCACAAAGATCTCTCTCTTCTTTTTATATTACTTTTCTTTTAACCATAAAAAAAAGAGACCTTTTTGTGGCAGAACATGAATCACTCATGTCCACGTTTTTTTTTATATGCATTTCAACATTCTGTGTATATTATAATACATATAATATATTATAGGTATGTTATATATATATGTTAAATCGTAGGTATATGTAGTTTGATATTATATACATTATCATATATGTATATATATATATATACATGCACAAATCGTGCCTCTCAATTTATAAGTGTGTTTCGATATTATATATATTATATTATGTATAATATATTATATATGTTTTATCAAGATATAGAAGTAAAATTTAAATTTGTTTTAGTAGTAAGATATATTAATTGATATGGTTAGTTTAATAATATAAATATTATTCGGGGTTAATATTGTTAATTTAATATCATAAATATTATTTGGACTTGAATTAATTAGTCTAGTTAAATAAATATTGTTCGGACTTTCTATTATCAATTGGCGATTAATTATCATTTATGGTATGTTATTAATGGTTTAATGACTTAAATATTTTGTATGTTATAATACTGATTATTGGAATTACTATTTATTAATTATATGTGAAATTGGTGATGGAGCTGATTGGGTTAACCGCGGGTCCCATATAGGGCTAGCAAGAGGCCGCAGGTCCCTTATATGGCTGGTTAACTCGGGTCCCATATGTGGCGGGTTGTCATTAGGGACACTACTGGTCCCACATATGGTCGTCTGGTAGTGATTTGAATTCCTGGAGTTGGTAGCGGGAATTCCATGGATGGTCAGGCTATCGGTGTGAGATCTTTAATGGTTAAAATGTGATGTGATACCTCATTTGTGATTTAATGAAATTCCTTGGTGATAGAACGTGACACTACACTGGCACAAGCATGCACTGATCATATAGACTTAGGAGTTTATGTGACGGGATAGTGGAGATGGGGATTACCTAATGGGCACACGTGCTCACCCTACTTTATTTATATTTTCTACAGGTTATAGGGAATAGTCGTTGGAGCCATAGCAGAACCGGTCGGGACATCTTTATGTAGGATATTCGGAGACCTTGTTATTTATTTTATTAATTTATTTTCCGGACTCGGGTCCGTGTCGGTTGTATGAACCAAATTGGTGGGACTATTTGTGAGTTATTTGGTGTCTTGGACATTTATGTGGATTGATTGCATTGTTATACTCATTTATTAAATTTTGGATTTATCATATTGGCGTACAATTCTTCCCCCGTTGTAGTATTGTACAGGTTTGGATCGATCACCAACCCCACGACTCCTGAGTGGGCATGGGGAAGTCGCGTTCCTAGTTCTGTGGGTTTCAGAATTCGGGGGCGTGACGAGTCAAAGTAATAGAACCTCAGGAACTGACAAACAAATTGCAATGAAGACTCGAAGACTCATAGAGTCATAGACTCAGAGAGTCGAAGAGTTAAAGAAAATTGAAAATGTCAGCAACTCATAAATAAATCCAAGACTCGTAGACTCTATATGCGAAGAGTTGGAGCCGTAGAGTCGAAGACTCGAGAGAATCGAAACTCAACTTGCAATTTACTCGATCGGCTTAGAATTATTTATGAAGGGTCGAAGACTTGCGGTGTCGAAGACTCGGCATGTGTTTGCATACCAAAATCACTACTTAGCCTCATAGATAAGATAGCAAGTAAAGGTTAAGTGTAGGTTAAGTAATAGAGTCGAAGGAATATAGTCAAAGACTCATAGATAAGATCGCAAGTAAAGGTTAAGTAAACTCTTCACGATAACCACTTTAAGCGTCAAAGCATAGTGTCGAAGAGTCGAAGACAGACTCAAATATCATAGAGTGAATCACACAACTTAACCTACCTATAAAAACTCGAAGAAATCAAGAGTCGAAGACTCACAGGATCTAACACACTCGAAGCCAGAAGCATTATTGCATACAACTATAGGGTTGATCCAAATCTTTGAGTCCTCAAATCTTCAAGTCACCTACCTTCGAGGCAAACTCATAACACTCGGTATCAACACTTAGTGATATTATCAGCTATAGTTTATGTAGTTTGACCACGTCATTCCGAACAGTCAAGCGCATTTATTGTCGAATTAATGACTGCCAGCCACCAGCAGCAGATGAATGGCGAAGATCAAAAGTACCAGTATGGGCATGCAAATATGCAGTATGGGCAGCGGATCTGCAGGATACAAGCAGATCAACCCATCCCCTGTACTTTCGCATTTTAATGGTGGCAAGTCAGACTGTTGGGATGGAGAGCATCGCGCACATGCACTTTCAACCTTAAATTAATATCTCACATGATTAAAATCATTAATCTATCAACTCTCACCGAAGGCAAGGTCTTGGAACTCCAAAAATAATATATAGAATTCTGACATACATTGAAAGAAGAACTTTTGTAGAATCAACTCAAGAGTTCCAATGCTAGAGAGAAAAAAGGGTGAGAATACTTCTTAAGTGTTGTGCGCGTGAAAAACAAAGAACAAGAACAAACTGTGAAGAATCATTTAACACTTCTTTTAGGAGCTGGAGGTGGTGTAATAGATGAAGAAATAACCCTCTCTTTAGTTTTAGGACTGGACTGAGCTGGACTAGATGAAGATGATAGACTGGATTGAGAAGTTGATGAAGGATATCCTGAATCAATATCAAACTCCACCTATCTTGTAGTACTCTAGTGATCTGTCTTAGAAGAATCATGATAGGATAAATCATGTAACATAGCAGTTTCATCAAAGACAATATTCATGCTAATAATGACCTTCTTGGTCTCCAGACACCATGATTTATATCCTTTAATACTAGTCTTATATCCGAGATAAATGAATTTAACAGATCTAGGCTCCAATTCACCATTATCAACATGAGCGTATGCAGGACAACCAAATATTTTCAAATCTAAATAATCTGCAGGAGTACCAGTCCATACCTCATATGGTGTCTTCTTCTCAATAGCAGTAAAAGGAGACCGGTTAATGAGAAAACAAGCTGTAGTAGTCGCTTCAACCCAAAATGACTGTGGTAACTTTGCATGTGATAGCATGCATCAGACTCTTTCCATGATGGTTCTGTTCATACGCTCTGCAACTCCATTTTGTTGTAGAGTATGAGGAACTGTCAAGTGATACATAATTCCTTTGGGCTTGTAGAAGGTATTAAATTCATTGGAACAGAACTCTAAACTATTGTCTGTGCGATGCCTTTTCACCTGTTTTCCTATTTGCTTTTCAATCATAATCTTCCAGTCCTTGAAAATAGAGAATGCATTACTTTTCTGCTTCAAGAAGAATATCCAGAGCATACTAGAAAATCATCAATAATAGTCAAGATATATACGACACCACCTTTAGAAGCCACTCTTGCTAGCCCCCCAAAGATCGAATAAATATAATCATGAGTTCCTTTGGTTTTATGAATGCCTTTAGTAAACCGGACTCTTTTTTGTTTACCATAGAAACAATATTCACAAAATTGAAGATTGTTGATGTTTTGCCATATAATAAGTCCTCTTCTACTTAATTCAGCCATTCCATGCTCACTCATATGCCCTAGGCGCATATACCATAATTTAGAAATATCAGAATCAGACATAGAAGAAGAGATTGCAATAGCAACAGCTCCTGAAACTATAGAACTATGTAAAACATATAACTGACCAGCTCTCTTGTGACCTTTCATCATCACAAGAAAATCCTTGCCGATCTTGATCACTCCACCTTCACCGGTGAACTTGTACTCTTTAGAATCAAAAGTACTCAATGAAATTGGATTTCTCTTTAATTCTGGAATATATCTCACATCTCCAAATTGTCACGTGGTCAGCCTTTATAGCAGTTTAACCCGTGCGGCACCTAGTTCCCACCCGTACGAAGAAATGCTAGGTCAGCCTAACTTTTCGCATTTAGATCGGAACCCATCGATCCGTTGTAAATCAATTGTGTAGGGAAGTGCTTAGCAGAAGAAAGATTGAACTGAGGCAACAAATGATTGTATTGATTGCTTGAAAGCTTTACAACATTACTTCCCTACATATAGATGTTAACACTTTTCTGGTTATGACACCAGGAGACATCATTTCTAATTGAGCATTAAAATCTCTACAACTCACTCTATAAACTAAGTTACAACACTTTACAAGGGGGGAATACCCCAAAATAGCCTAAGGGTGCTAGGATAAATCTCGGTCCGTGATATTCTCCCCCACCCAATTTCGCAACGTCCTCATTGCGTATTTAGCTTCCTCGAACCCATTAAACTGCTAGATGTAGCATTTGGTCTCTTCCCGGTACTCTTCAATCTCCTTGGAGAATTGCCCCAGATCCTCTTCCTTTTCCCAGTTTGCCTCTTCAACCGGCCTGTTCTTCCATTGGACGTGGTACTCCACTCGGCTTGGATCTACGCCCCTTCTTGGCACAACTCTACGAGAGTCATTTTCTTTATCTCTTTGTTGTAGGTCTTGTATGTTGATGCTGTTGGTGTCTGCACCACCCGCTGTCCACTTGTATATTCCAAGTCTTCATGGTAAGGCTTGAGCAAACTAACGTGGAATATCGGATGCCTTTGTAAGCTAGTCAGGAGGTCCAATTTGTATGAGACCTTCCCAACTCTCTTAAGTACTTTGAAAGACCCCTCATAACGGCGCACCAAACCCTTATGCAATTGTCTAAGTGCTTTGGTTTGGCACGAAAGGAGTTTGAGCATCATCATGTCTCCTTCCTGAAATTCTAAGGGCCTCCTTTATTGATCTACCCACTTCTTCATCTTCTTTGCCGCTTTGTGCAAGTATGCCCTGGCCAGATCCGTCTGTTCATGTCATCCTTTTGCAAACTTGAATGCCACGGGACTCTTTCTAGTGTACCCCCGAGTGATGAAAGTGGGTGTCAATGGTTGCTGCCCAGTTGCGAGTTCGAACGGACTCTCGTTCGTGGACTCGCTCTTCTGCAAGTTATACGAGAATTGGGCTGTACAGCAACTTGGCCCAATCTCTTTGATTGGCACTCACATAATGCCTTAGATACAGCTCTAGTAAGCCATTGACATGTTCTGTTTGGCTGTCTGTTTGTGGGTGAAAACTTGTTGAAAAGTTTAAGTTCGAACCCATTATCTGGAACAGTTCGGCCCAAAACCACCTAGTAAATTATGAGTCCCAATCACTCACGATTGTCTTTGGAATACCCCAGTATTTCACCACATACTTGAAAAATAGTCGGGCCGTGTCATCTGCCGTGCAGTCCTTCGGAGCTGGAATGAAAACTCCCTACTTAGAGAATCGGTCGACCACCACAATGATCGTGTCGCATCCTTCGGATCTTGCGAGAGAACAATGAAGTCCATAGAGATGTTGTCTCAGGGTCTTTCCGGGGTAGGCAAAGGTTTTAACAGTCCCGCCAATTGCCAATTCTCTGTCTTGTCTTGTTGGCACACAAGACAAGTCCGCGTGTACACTTGGACGTCCTCGTAAAGTTGAGGCCAATAGTAGCTCCTTTCCACCAACACCAAGGTACGATCGACTCTAGGATGGCCAGCCCACCGCGAGTTGTGACATTCTTTGAAGATATCTCTCCTCAAACTTCCCCATTTGGGAACATACACTCGTTCCCCTCGAGTATGGAGCAAGTTATCCCTTAGCCAAAATCGCCTCGTCTTTCCAGCCATGACACATTCCACCAAGGACTTGGCTAATGGATCGTGCTCTATTCCTTTCTTCAGTTTGTCTACAAGGGGGAATTGTGGTTAGCTAATGGATGCAAGTTCCGCCTTTCGACTTAGTGCATCGGCCACCACATTATTTGTGCCCGATTTGTACTCGAGCACAAAGTCGAATTCCGCTAAGAGTCTTTACTACCGTGCTTGCTTCAAAGTTAAGTTTCTTTGAGTTAGGAAATAACTCATAGCAATGTTGTCCGTCTTCTCACGAACTTGGACCCAGCAAGTAATGCCTCCACACCCGAAGGTAATGCATAACTGTCGTCATCTCCTTTTCATGCACTGCATACCTCCGTTCGGTGTCATTGAGCTTTCGGCTTTCGTATGCTACAGGATGCCCCTCCCGCATACCTCCGTCTTCGCACATGGTTCGGCAATGCCATCACCGGTCTGTTTGTCACCGCTTGCTTCAACTTCTCGAACGCCTCACGACAAGCATCATCCCACACCCAAGTTTTATTTTTCTTCATCAGTTCCGTTAAGGGTGCGGAAATGTGGAATAGCCACGGATGAATCTTCTATAGTAATTAACCCAACAAAGGAACACACCTCAGGGACTTTCTTGGGCGTTTCCCATTCCTTGATGGCAAACACTTTCTTGTTATCCATTTTCAACTTGCTGCCGCTAATGATGTGACCCAAGAAAGGCAACTCCTTCAACGCAAAGTCACATTCCTCTTTTTTCTACACAAAGTTGGTTCTCCCTTAAGATTTGGAAAACCCGCCGTAGGTGTGCCTTATGCTCTTCTAAGGTTTTGCTGTAGGCAACAATGTCATCATGGTACATCACAATGAATCTGTTCAAGTATGGTTGGAAGAACCGGTTCATTAATGTATAAAATGTGGCAGGGGCGTTTGTGAGGCCAAAGGGCATCACCAAGAACTCGTAAGAGCCATATCTTATGATGCACGCCATTTTTGCCTCATTACCTTCGGCTATCCGCACTTGCCAATATCCCAACCGCAAATCTAGCTTTGAAAACCATCTCGCAGTACCAAGTTGATCAAATAGGTCGGATATGAGTGGGATGGGGTAGTTGTTCTTCACTATTATCTTGTTTAGCACCCTATAGTCAATGCATAGCCGCATCGACCCATCATGCTTCTTTTAGAACAACACCGGTGCTCCAAATGGCGCTTTGGATGACCGAATGAACCCAGAATCCAACAAGTCCTTCAATTGTCTCTAAAGTTTCTCTAACTCCGGGGGTGCCATCTGATAGGGCACTGCAGCAGTAGGCCTTACACCGGCCTCTAATCCGATCTTGTGGTCCACCTCTTGCTTCAGCGGAAGTTGTTTGGGGAGTTCAGGTGGCATAATGTCCCCAAACTCTTCATGGACCATCTTCATTTCGGTTGTGAGCTCCTCCCCAACACTTGGCATTCTTCCTTCACCATGGCAATGAAGGTTCGCTCCTGTTGCCTAACTCCTTTGGACAGTTGGAGCGCCAAAAGAGACTTCGCCTTCAGCTCTTCTTCCCTCATTACCTTCACCATGCACGTCTTCCCTCGTCCATGATACACATTGTGTTGGTGCTAGGAATTGGAATTGCCCGCACTTAGTTAACGAACTTTATTCCCAACACCATGGGATAGTCATCCATCGACACCACAGAGAGATTCACCTTGCCTTTCCACTCGCCGATACTTAGCTCGACACCTCGAGCCATGCCATGGATTGGACTGGCACTAGAGTTCACCGCCTTCAGCCAGCCCTTCTCTTCCTTGTAGACTATCCCCAGTCTACGAGCTTCTTCCACCTTGATGAAGTTGTTGGTCGCACCCGTGTCCACCAAGGCCTTAGTTTCAAGGTTGTTAGCCTTAGAGAGCACGTACATGCACCCCTTCTGTCTTCCGGATGGTGGCCCCTCCACCTTTGCCTTGATTACATTGAGGAGTTGCAAGGAACCAAGTCTTGGATCCCTCGCATCCCGGTCTTCGTCTTCATTGATCATTGCAGAGAGCTTGGAGTGCTTCGGGCACTCGAACGCCTTGTGAGGACCTTCACAAAGGAAACAAGAGATCCTTGGCTTTTCCCCGTCCTTGGAACTATTCGCGAAATGTTTTGGGCAATAGTCCTTAGATGACTGGAAGGGTCTCCCTTTCCCTTCACTCTGGTTGTCTCCCCTACATTTCTCCTTGTGGAACTTATTCGCCTTGGAAGTCAATAAAGAACTGGTGGTCTTTTCCGGCTTCTTGTATTCGATGAGTGATTCGGCCACCGCCATGGTCGACGCCAGGTCCTGCACATTTTTCCGATGCAACTCCAACTTCACCCATTATTGCAATCCTTCCATGAAGGAAAATAATGAATCTTTTGCAGACATATCCAAAATCTCCAATATAAGCTCTAAAAATTCGCGGACATACTCCCGCATCGTGCCTTTGTGGGTCAGGCGCCGAAGTTTCGCTCGGGACTCGTCCTCCGCATTCTGTGGATAGAATTGGGCCTTCATCTCCCGCTTGAAATCTGCCCAATTATCGATGACGCACAAGTTGCACTCCTTGTCGGCATATCGCCGTCTCAACCACACCATAGCTGAATCGACTAAGTATAGCGGGGCGGTCTTCACCTTATTTGCCTCGTCTACGATGTTCAAGGCATGGAAGTACTCCATGATCTAGAGGAAGTTGTCTAACTCACTCACATTCCTTGACACAACATAGGTCTTAGGCTTTGGCACGTCGATTTTGGAGCTGTAATGGCCGCCAATGCCACCTTGGGTGACCGCCATCTAACAAAGAGACCAATCCGCCTTGATCCCTTTGATTTCCTCCTGTGTCTCCAAGATTTGGGACATGAGAGAATCCTTCAAGCCCTTGAATCGAGAGTTCATGTCATCCGTGACGGAGTTGAGAAGCCCTTGCATCCTCCCATAGCTTTCCTCACCCTCTGAGTCTAGCCTTTCGATGCTTCCAGTGTGCTCCTCGATCACCTTCATCTGATTAGTTAACGCCAACTCCATTTTGGCTAACCGACTCTCTAGCGGACATGTTTCCCTCGAAACAGACTTGTCTCTCCTCCGTTCCTTAGCGATTTGTTCCTTCTCGTGGCCTTCGTGCCCACCAACACTAACGACAATAGATCCACCACTTGTCATTTTTGGACTGTTTTGAGCTTTTGATTGTTACACCGAACTTAGCACCAAATTGTGCTCTGATACCACTTATCACAGGGTTAGCCTTTGTAGCAGCTTAACCCGTACGACACCTAGTTCCCACTCATACAAAGTGTCACGACCCGAGCAGCGTGGTGCTGGCGGGATGTTTCTCAGTGGCACGATTTAGGAATGTATTCGTGCTACGTAAAGGAGAGGGGTTGGTTGAAAGCGTAGATGGTACGCAGCGGAAGGTTCCAGGCAGTTCGTGGAGGAAAACGGATGGAACTCCTTCAGAGTTCAGACGTGCCGACCCGGTTAAATGTGGGGAGCACGCCGCTAGTCGAGGACTTGACGTTGAAGAAGGGATTTGGCCATCCTTACACAAACTGGTCGGGAACTGGAGCCGTTCTCCTGATGAGCCCAGTGGCAGGGCAAAACCAGTCTACGTGCGCTTTAACCCTCAAAGGCCAAACATAGCAGAACGTGGAAAGAGAAGCTAAGTGCCGTAATGGGTTGAGAGGCGCAGAAAACCTGAACCCGTGACAAGTGGTATCGGAGCCAAACCGGCCCATATCCTGAAGACTCACCGAGCACTCTCGCGAGTAGTGTGATCCCAAGGTGGGAGCTCACAGAGGTGAGTCGACCGATAGTGTCTTGCACGCCTTGCGTCCATAAAGTTGGAGTATTCTAGAGTGTGATATAGAGTTGGGCAAGGGAGTACGAAGGAGCGCGTCAGAGCGATCTTGGAAGCCTCCTATCCTTTGGACATTGGGCGAGTGGGCGAGCATCTTGGTAAAGGTGTTGCGACCTGTGGGGAAGCGATGTCTAAGCTGTTGACATTGGGCGAGTGGAGGGCGTCGAGGTAACGATGTCATTGCCTGCGGGGAAGCGATGTCGACAAGCGCAATGAGGACGTTGCGAGGATTGGGTGGAGGAGAATGTCACGACCCGAGCAGCGTGGTGCTGGCGGGATGTTTCTTAGTGGCACGATTCAGGAATGTATTCGTGCTACGTAAAGGAGAGGGGTTGGTTGAAAGCGTAGATGGTGCGCAGCGGAAAGTTCCAGGCTGTTCGTGGAGGAAAACGGATGGAACCCCTTCGGAGTTCAGACGTGCCGACCCGGTTGAATGCGGGGAGCACACCGCTAGTCGAGGACTTGACGTTGAAGAAGGGATTTGGCCATCATTACACAAACTGGTCGGGAACTGGAGTCGTTCTCCTGATGAGCCCAGTGGCAGAGCGAAACCAGTCTACGTGCGCTTCAACCCTGAAAGGCTAAACTTAGCAGAACGTGGAAAGAAAAGCTAAGTGCCGCAATGGGTTGAGAGGCGCAGGAAACCTGACCCCATGACAAAAGGAACGCTAGGTCATCCTAGCTCGTCACATTTGGATCGGAACCCATCGATCCATTATAAATCAATTGTGTAGGGAAGCACTTAGTGGAAGAAAGATTGAACGAAGACAACAAATAATTGTATTAATTGCTTAAACGCTTTACAACATCACTCCCCTACATATAGATCTTAACACTTTTCTGGTTATGACACCAGGAGACATCATTTCTAACTGAGCATTAAAATCTCTACAACTCACTCTATAAACTAAGTTACAACACTTTACAAGGGAAAAATACCCCAAAATAGCAGTTTGCTAGGATAAGCCTCGATCCGCGACAAAATGTTTTGACCACACAATCATGCATTTTAATTCTGACTGTACCAATGTCGATAACTTTGCAAAAGGCATTGTTCCCCATAACAACAGTACATAAGGACATAATTTCATATGTTGAAAACCAATCCTGATTGGGACACATTAAATGTGCAACCAAAATCAAAGATCCACTCCTCATGTGCCCTGTGGTCAGAATCAAAAACCATAAGGATCTCTTTATCATTCTAAGTCTCCACCACATTAGACTTACCAGATTTTTCTGATTGTTTTCCAACTCTTTTATTCTTATTCTGTAACTTGTAACACTCAGAAATAATATGAGCTTTCTTCTTGCAATACGTGCAAAATTTATTATCTCTATTTGCAGATGTCGATCTTCTATTTATATTACAACCAAAATTAGGATTGCGTTCTTGTGACCTACCATGAACAACAAGACCTTTTGCCTTTGACTCACAGTTAAAACCACCAATAATCTGCTTCATCTTCTCATGCGAAAATAAAGTCTCATAAACCTCATCAATAATGAGTGTGTCACGACTATGCAGAATAGTATCTCTAAAAGTTGAATATGAAGATGACAATAAACATAACAATATTAACACCAAATCTTCTTCATCATATTTAACTTTCAATTTTAAGTCAGAAACAATATCTTTAAATACAACTAAATGATCTTCAAGAGATGTACCTTCTGTTAAACGATGAGAATATAATTGTTGCTTCAAGTACAACTTACTAGTCAAACTCTTCGTCATACAAAGTTGCTTTAACTTCAACCATAGGGCAGTGGCAGTTTTCTCACGCAACACATCCTGTAAAATCTGATGGATAAATGTAGATACATTTGGGATAGAGCCTTACAATCTTTACGCTGTTTATCTTCGATCGACCATAAAGAGGGCATCTTGTCAAACCCTAAAAGCGCATCATCAAGATCTATCTGTGCAAAAACTGCCCGCATCTTAACCTGCCATTGAGAAAACGTGGTGTTATGATCCAACAACAGAATATCATACTTCATTGTTGCCATTATCAAGAAATCCAATGACGAAAATTAGAAAATCAAGAATCCTATAGCGGCGAATATAGAAAACCAAAAAACCCTAGAGCTCTAATACCAATTTGTTATAAGTTAAATCGAAGATAATAGAAAAAATCAAGTAGAAACGGAGAAAGAATACCAAGATTTACGTGAAAAATTTAAGACAGAAAAAATCACAGATAAATAGAGAATAAATTCACTATTTTATAGGAGTACAACGGATGGCTATGCAACTTATGGCTTCTCTTAATCCAAACGACAGCTCTAGAGTCCTATAAATAAGATATTATAAAATAATTTTTAAATATTTATATTATCCCATTAAATAATACATAAAATACGTATAAAGAAAAAAATAAAAAAAAATTAGTTCATAAATATTACAAATCAAACAGGTGAGTTGGACGGGTATAGATACCCTAGCAGCTATCATTTTTAGTGCAAATTATACACTCGATTTGCGTTTATGCATTAATGGTTGCGCGAAGGGATCAGAGTCTAGATTTTGGGGAACGGGAGAAAGAATAAAATTCAAATATTTATTTAATCATGACGATACCACCGATCTAAGCAACCGCGACTTAAGACCAAATCCCATAACATCTCCATGTTCTCATAGACTTTATTAGTGATTGAAACATTAATTAATTAATGAACTGAATTCCCCATAAATATAATATACTTTTAGGTACAGGTTTGAAAGATTAGGAAGAGAAGCTGGAGGTAGCACGGAAACTGAGGTTCTGGAGCTTTTTTTATTCACGACATCTACAGTGATCGATGTTAAGTGTAGTCAAATTAAGAGAGCTATGAGATTCAAGTTTTTCAGGTCCGGATTTATGAGGAGCAGCTGTTTCTTATACACAAAAATATTAAACATAAAAGTATCACATCGTTCATTTTTAGGTAGTTTCATTTAATTGTAATAAAGTTATTACAAGAAATATAAATAAAACCGTAAAAGATACTTATATATATAAAAACAATTTATATTGTTGGTAATTTTTACATGTTTTAATTATAATAATTTTATTAAAATAAATTAATGATCTCGAATAATTTCAATAACACAAATTTTGATACATATTGAATTGTCTCTTTTTATTTTTATTTTTTTCCAGCTCTGTCAACTCCCATTATTTGTCCTTTTAGCTTTGGTCTTTTAGCTTGTTGATTACCTTTTTCTCCCTTAAAGTTGAGGCGAAGATAGTAAAATTGGAAGACTACTAGAATTGAAAAGTAAAGCATGTATCCAGAAGTTAATAAATTATTCATTTGATGGATGAGGATTCATGTGGAAGGGCTCGCTCTCAGTCTCAGGTTGGTAGACCATAGTAAATTATATTTATTCACAGTAATTACTATAAAGTTGCCTAATTTTGTAAAACTGAAGTACAAGCAATATTTTTTTTCTCTCCCCGTCCTCCTCTCACCAATCCCTCTCAGCTTGAAGTCCGCACGCCAAGGAAAGCCATGAAGAATACAGAAAATGAGAGTAACGTATTGGCGCTATTGAAGAAGAAAAAAAATAACAAAAAACAAAAAACAAAAAGGCCGACACCTAGCTAACCAATCGACAACTCAACAATACATACATATATAAATTTATGCAATTGCATCATGGGAAAGACTCAAATTAAGTTTAAAATTGACAACCAAACAGTGAAAAAAGGAACGTGGAGTCAGTTACACGTCTATATAGATAGCCGTCCAATTGTGGACACGCCTCTTTGACATATAACAAAACCACCAAATGAAAGCACATCTATATGCATGCACAAGCAAGGTAATTAAAACTGTATATACATGGCTTCTTAAAGGCACAAGAAAAACCAGTCCAGCATATATATATATATTATAGATATAATTCATATAAACAATATTTTATCAAAACTATATATTTTGAGCTTCACTAACAAAAATGATTGAGATCCTGTATGACTTTGACATTAATTACGATGATGCGCCATACTAACTTTAATTTCCTCATACACATAAAACTTTTACAAACTTAAGTTACCATGGTCGTTGACATTTTAAATGGGTCTAAATATATATCATTGATTTCTGTTACCTGTCTTCAACGATTTACAATGGACTGATCATGGAGGGTTGATCTTCCGTACGATATATATATATATATATATATATATTTGCATATTTGCGGGTTCAAACAAATTAATTATGGATTTGACCACCGATAGTAGATTGCTTGTGAAAGACAACCTTGCAATTTATGCTTATCATTTAAACAGTTATCCAAAGCTCCAGCCGGGAAAACGATAGAGACCCAACTAAAACTATTTAACGTAATAAAGCTTGGACAATGAAGGTCTGAATATACAATTTGCTAGAATTATAGAAGAATAAATAATTTTTAGGTTTTAGAGCTTATATATCCTCTCTAAATTATGTTTTCCTGGTCGATTCCAAGATAACGCGTTAGAGAAAATGGAGATAAGATAAACACAATACATGAGAGGAGAGAGAGAGAGAGAGAGAGAGAGAGAGAGAGAGAGAGAGAGAGAGAGAGAGAGAGAGAGAGAGAGAGAGAGAGAGAGAGCTAGTACTGCATGCTATAAACGAGATTAGAAGGAGGGGGGACTCCATTCAATAACCTTTCAATAATTAGAAGTTTTTTTAAAAGGTGGGAATTATTATAAGTTAAGGTAATTATAAGCAGCAAACAACGTAGGTATTTATCCAGGGACTTGGATTAATGGTAACAAAAAGTATAAATCATCTCTAAGAAATCAAAGAGGCCAATTCCTATCTTGAAGGTTGGTGAACTAGACTGGTTCGACACTTGGATTACTTGGAAGAGGATCCAAATTCAAAGCAATGAAAAACAACAACAAAAGAACAAAAAATTTGAACTCCAAGCAATCATCAATTGTCGTGTCCCTCATTTTTATTCCACCAATTGCTGATCCTCCGCAGTGAGAAATTAATAAATGGGAGATTTAATTAACTTATATAGATCCTTAAATAAATACTTATCCAAAGTAAGAGATGTTGTCACTTGGATTAATGGAGCTGCTATAGTCGGTACCGGCACTGGCACTGGATGTCAGCGTGTACACGGGAGAGGTGGCCGGGGAAGGCAACGCAAGGGGCAGCGGAGCGGCCGGTAGCGTGGCAATAGAGACGGTCCCGGCTGAGGATAGTAGAGGAACGTTATAGGAAGGAGCGACAATAGTACTGGTGTTGTTAGCTTCCCTGTACTTGTGTTTCAGTATCTCCGCCCTAACGGCGTCGAGCTCAGCCTGCAGGGATTGGACTTGGCGCTGCAAAGCTGAGATTGCACCCATGCACCCATACACTGGATCTCTCAACCTCACGTTCGCCTCGTACACCAGGCTGTTGGCCGCATCCGCTCTTTGGCTCTCCGGAACCTCCTGTACAAACCCAAAATCATACAAATATAACATAATAAACTACCACGCGTGCACCACGCAAGACCATTTTGCGTTTGTCTGTCAACCAGTATATATATATATATAGTGTGTGTGTGTGTGTGTGTGTTAATGATGTAGTTGTCTGTTGTGTTTGTGGGGTACCATGAGCATCTTGGAGACGTTACTGGCGCCGAAGACTTTGTGGACGGAGGCGAACTTGTGGGGTTCGTGAGGGGAGAAATAGGGAGAGAAGGGGCATTCTTGGGCGCAGCGGCGACGGAGGAGCTTGCAGGCGGCGCAGGGGGTGATGGTGTTGAGGGTTCCGGGATGACACCCCAGCATTTGGAGTGATGATGATCTCCTATTTCCGCCGATTCTGGGAGAAGACGCATCGGCTTCTCTCTTGATCTTCTTCCCTATCTCCTCCAATCTATCCCTTCAATCAATTAACAAACAAAACAGCACTTAATTGTGTGAAAATTCTTAATTTTTAATTAATCATAGGTAGGTTTATGAATAGCTAGATCTGCAACCTTGTGCTCCGTTTGTGTGTGTGTGTGAGACAGAGAGAGAGAGGGTTAATATGTATGCTCCTTTTACGTACACATACCTTTCTCTGGACATTCAGGCATGCCGTCTGGAGCTTCAGAGAGAGGGATGGGAGGATAAAAGGGGGAACGGGAGCGAAAGGAGCGCTTGAAAGGCAAGATAATTAAGGGGGGAGAGTAAAAGTGGTCTAATATTGGTGTTATAATATATATATGTGTGTGTGTGTGTGTGTATATGTATGTATGAAGATCTCAGGAAAGAAGGACAGAGAGAGAGTGTCTGAAACGATGTACAAACAATGTTTGATTATGGGTCGATGATGATGTACGAGGATAAATGGATTTGCAGGGTGGAAGAAGGGGCAGATCAGTACTTGAGATAGGGAGGGATGATGATGACGATGACGATGGTGAGCATCAATGTGTAAAGAGAGAGAAAGGACGAATAGTACTCTTCTGTGTCTAGATGACAGCTCTCTCGCCAGTGGCTCACGTGCCTAACTTATTTAATGATAATAAAAATAAAACATCAACAACAAATTTGCACTTAAGGGATTTTCCAACCAATTCACGTTAGTGGTTTTGATTAGAACTATGATGAATCACTTGGAACACTAATATCAGATTTTCTATATAAGTCTGTTTTTTTAAATTTAGAAAAAAAAATTAAAAAGTCATAAAATTATTTTCATGGCAGATGTCTTATATTTAACTTTTTCTATAAGGTTTGTATAGTATTTTTTAATATATTGGGAATCACTATTTATTTCCTATAATTATTAAATTATATTTAAAAATTTTCTCTCACTTCTCTCCTTCATGTTTTCCATAATATTAACTTTTATTTCATATTAAATTATAAAAAATTTATTATTAAATAAAATAAATAATATAAAATATTATTTTAATAATATAAAGTTTGTTTTAGGGAATCTGTTGTGATGTATATTTGTATAGGAAAGCAAACAATAGTTTAAAACTATAAATTTAGGAAACTAATAGGGTAACTGATGTTAATGCTCTTAAAAAATGTCATTCTCACCTGATTAGATGGTGTTAAGGTTCACAAAATTATTTCAGTAATGCTTGACTTAGTCAACCGAAGGCCATCATATGAGCATCAATTTTCTTCATAACTAAACAATAACATTAATGTTATAATAAAGCTCCAAATACAATATCTTAGTTTAGGCTGGAATATTATTATCCATTAACAACAATTATGCTAAACGATGATATCATGGGATTTCGTATTGTCTTCCTAGTATATTACAGTATGCATTAGTAGTTCACTATATGTTATCTCTTGGAGGATTCTATGTGCATTGGAGGTAGTTAGGGCCGGTCTTTAGGAATTTGATGACTTAGGCGAACTTTTAAAAAAGTATCCTTATTTTTTTAATAAAATTTTATTTATTAAATCTTAAATTTTCATAACTTACCTAAAATTTATAATAAACCTAAGTTAAAATTGACAATTATCCATTCAGAACATAATAATTTATTATCTCTAAGATCCTCTCATCATGATAAATATAAATATAAGCTAACAGTATAACATACTTTATTAATCTGATTTGTTCTTCTTTGTCTATTTTCTAAAAGGAAAAAAACTTATAAATACATTAAAATATATTATCTATTTTTTGGGAGGCATGATTAAATTCTAAAATAATGAATTAAAATTAATAGCATAGTTAATGATAGTAAATGATTCCATGGAGTATTCATATAATTAAATACAAAAATTCTTGTAGCAAGATTTGCTATAATACCAGTCTAATTTGGCTTGTTGGATATCAAAAGGTAAGCGATGACCAAGCAATCTTTGAACAGCTAAAGCCTTAGTTATACTTTCATCAGATAATCTCAAGCATCTTGACCTTATGTCTTCCACGGCTGGACCACCTGAGACGTCCAAATGGTTATCTTCCTAACATTGTAATTATAAAGCGAACACAATTATCGATTTATATCATAGCACTACAAGAAAAATTGCTATTAACGACACTTTTTTTATACTTTTAACGACACTTTCTAAAAATGTCATTAAAACCTATTAAGACAACATGTTTTCAAAAGTATCGTTAAATAGCAAAATATTAACAACTCTTAACAATAACTATCATCTATTATTAATAATAATGACACTTTTGAAAAAGTGTCGTTAAATAATTTACGCCACCACGATTTCGACCGCCCAAAATTCCTAACACTAAAATTTTCACCGCACGCCCCCCGCTTATGCTCTATTTTCCATTTTTTGGGGCGTGCTCGAATGAAATCCCTAAGAGTCTTAGACTAAACAATAAAATCCTTAGACGATGAAGACGTCGCCCCCAACTTCCTGCCCTAGACAAAGAAGACGCACACATGCTCGACTTTAGGTCCGCTGCTTTGGTGGTTCGCTCGATCAAGCGGCACAGCGGTGGGGTTCGTTGCTTCTGTCAAATCGGCTCTCCACGACGGTGTCTTTGGTACAATCGGCTCCCTGGTGCGTCTTTGGTATAATCGGCTCCCTGGTGCATCTTTGTTCCTAACCTGTCCTCTCCTCTCCCTCCTGCCGTTAGGGCTTGTCGCCTACTACAGATCCAGCCGTCACGACTCCTCTTGGTGGTTACAGCGCTTAGGCCTTTTGGTCTGTCTTCCAACCTTAGTGATGGCAAAGCCTCCCTACCCACTGGATATTGATCCGGGCATAGGTAAGTCCTCTGTCCCTATTATTTACAGACACAATTATTCACGGAGAATTTGTGGGTACAATGCTTTGTGAGTTCCTGAATGGACCGTGCTGGGATACATTCTCAGGTTCTTTTCATTTATTATTTCTGGTTTGATAAATAAAGTCACGTGTCACGCCCCCAAATTCCAGGGAACCCGAAACTAGGAACATGACTTCCCCTTGCCCGCACCCGAAAGGTCAAGGGGTTGGTGACTAGCACCAATCGAGACTACACCGCGGGTGCTGTCTCAAATATGCAACCCTGTACAGTCATACATCAAGGGTAATCCTGTACTTTCCCATACATCATCATGCATACAATAAGTCAAACAATCATACAGACATCACATCACAAACAGTATGCAAATATAACTGTCCACGGACTCATGTCTGGGATACAAACATAATACAATACACAATACAGAATACAGTACTGTATCATACATCAGAGTAATGGGCACGTCCTCCTGGAAGAAAGTCCTCCACTAGTCTCGGGTCACACCTGAAAAAGGTAAACAACAAGTAGGGGTGAGCGACAAGCTCAGTAGGTGACCCCAACACTCCACATCATGCAGACATACAAGTCTATACTACATGCTCTATGTACTCGTGCACTGTGTAGTGTGCACAATCATCAGGACTCAGCCTGCAAACAAACATCAGGACCTAGCATGCCCACACAGGACAGCTTGTCCACGATCCTCAACAGGATCCCAGCTTAGGGCACTCAGCCCTACCACAGTGCTATATGCCCGGACACAGTCACCACACTGGCCTGCCATTGGCGCATATGCCTGCCACGGCACAACGCAATATGCCCGGCCACAGTCGCCACACAAGCCTGCCATCGGCGCATATGCCTGCCCCATCAACCACATCGCACCATCAGTGCAATCACGGTGAGAACCCAAACAAGTCACGGAGTCCATGCCCCAATACCTCACACCAACATACTAACATGAGTATGGCATGTCATTCTCAACATTTCCTTTAAAACTGTAGCCAGTCTTCACAAGTAAATCCTCAATCCTTCATTTATGAAGGAAGTACCCATAGCAGCTATTTTCTTGAAATCAAAAGTCCCGGCATTGGGTTCTCATATCATAAATAAGATAATCTGATTTTTGGGGATTTTTCTGAGATGTCTAACCCCACTTTCCAAAAATTCACCACTACGAACTTTTGGGTTTTTCCGAGATTTTACACTAAATCCCAATTTTCACATTTTGAAAGAGTGGAAATTAATTTTTCTAGTATTCTTCTTTGAATCCAAATGGGGGTATTTCGTTATTTACATTGTAACTTAAGTATAATACTTAAATGTGGAGAGGCATAATGGTTTACAATGTAAATGTTCAGTGCAGTGCAGTTGCACTGCTGCGGAACACTATTGCGGATTTGATGCTACGGATTTGATGTCATGGATCGATGCTACGGATTATTGCTCTGATCCGGCTCGATCCGGACTAATCGATCCGGACTAATCGCTCCTGGACTAATCGATCCGGTACTATTCGGACTGATCCGGACTAACTATTCCGGACTACTGATCCGGACTAATCGCTCTCGGATCATTGATCCGGACTAACAAAGTTGTTGACTCCATAGTCGCTTAATCGGTCCGTCGACCCTAAAACTCGCCCAGGGTACTGTTCATCGTCGTTTTTGGCCTGTTCTTCGTCTGGAAGCAACCCAGTGACCCCCAGACGCTCATAAACACATGTTTTACGTAATAAACTGTAATATTTACCTCAAAACGCGTCCTAAACGCCTCTAATTCGCACGATAACAGCAAAAAAATACACACAAATCATATATTCATCTAGATCTAAATCTAGACCTCCATGGTTGACTTCTTAACCCTCATAAAATACACACTCATACAACCACAGATCACATATTCAAAGATAGGATCGATATAAGACAGTTAAGGACACCTACCTGGAAGATTATTTGTGATCCACGAGCTCCAATCGCCCCAACATCGCCAAGAAAGCTCTTCACGCTCTTCACCTTCTCTCTCTCTCTCTTTTGCTCAAACACGCACGCACCAATAATTAGCAATTAAAGAGATAAGGTAGTTCTTAATTATATATATACTGTTGCCAATAATTGGCCTCCCAGCAATAATTGACCCGAACGCAATAATTGACCTCCCGAGGTCATGAACTCCAAATTGAGCCCAATTACTGCCAAAACGCTCGAAGTGACGAGCACAACACTAAACAGATATTATCACACTCAAATGACTGCTCAAACGCAAAGTCAACCAATAAACCCCGAAAAGTCAACAATCGGGTCAAATGGGACCTCGACTCGGAATCAGGCCCAAGTACAGTCAAAATGCTCATATCGACGATTACACTACCGTCTAGATAGTTGCATTCCCATAAAATGACTATCTCTCAAAACTACCCAAATATGAGTCTTTACATCACGGGTACTTTCCATAGGCTGTGTAAGTATTAGCATAGGCTACATTATTTGATGATATATTATCCTTGTATGAATGAGAAATCATTGTTAGGATTTGTTGTTTGTAATTCAATATTGAGAGATATCTCCTCCTTCATGAATCTGCTGCAGAACAAGTCCGTGCAGATGCCTTGTGATAACACTGTAATGCTGAATGTTTTGTTGTATTAATTAGTTGAAAAGGCAAATGTTATGCTTCAAAAAACTGATATTATAATGATGTTATAGTGATGTTGGATTATGCTTCCAAAATCTGTTATTTAAGTTACAACGATGTTGGATCACTAGAGTCCCATTGCTTAAGTCAATTTTTTAAATGTGTTATTGGCTTTAGTCCTGTCATAGAAATCTACATAAGTTGAGAAGTCCCATTGGTTGCCAATGGGCTTGAATGGATATCATGCTCGATAGTTGTATTCTTAAGCTACTTTCTCTGTCTTGATCCTGTTAAGCGGGTTATTATTGAGAAGAAACTTATGTGTGAGAGAAATTTAAGCAAGCATGATATTGGGTGTGACAAATTTGTATCAGAAGTATGCCCAAAATTTCACCAATATTTAGTTGTTTTTTTGATAATATCCTTTACTGTAAATTGCTCGGTCTATGCTTGCCCTTGGTGCCTAATTATTTTTGTGGTGAAAGGTTTGGAACTGGAAGAATGAATGTGAGGGAACCATACTAAAGCAACTGAGGCGATTCGGTGCTTCTCTTGATTTTTCAAGTGAGATAAGAGTATTCAAAATTGATTTAAAATGCTTTGTTTTATCTAGTTAAAACAATTGTTGTCTGATGCTAAATTTCTTAATTGTTGTTTTGTTTAACATCTGCCTGTTGCAGAGATTTTTAATGGTAAAGCCATGTCCAAAAGAGATGAAATGTGATGTTGAGGTGAGATGCAAAGATTCTATAACCATTCTATTTGAAATTCTAACTTATTTTTTGTTTTCAGATTCTTATCAACGTCTTGTGTAATAATAATAATAATAATAATAATAATAATAATAACTTAAAAAGCATTTTCATAAAGAATCTACTAATTGTCTTCTACCAAATATATTCTTTTCCCAGTTTTTAGAATTAAAAAATATAGCCCCTATTTATTTTATATACCTCTTTTTCTGTGATATTTTTAAGGGCTTATTGTGTTTGTTATTAATGGGGTTGTTTTGTGTTTTGAGCTATTGTCATCCAACCTCGCTTAATTGAATGCTACATTCTTTTTAAAATGTGCAGCTAAGTTCTTATACAATTAGAGATGCAGAGGAGTAAAAAAACTTTCGTGCCGTCTTAAGGACCAGCAGCCGATTCCTAAAGAAGTTATTGGGGTATCCTTTATTCACAATACAATTCCAGAATTTAACTGCTTCTATAATAGACATGAAATCTTTATGATTATGAGGTATCTTGTACTTACACAGGCAATTTTTTATCATCTGGAGCAAATAATCATTATGAGTTTTGTGTAAAAAATTCCTCATATTTGAGAAATAAAAAAATGGGACTATTAACTATGTACCCAACTTGTAGGTATTTTTAGAGAACACTCATTGCAAGGTCCTATAGGAAGCCATTCGCGTGGGGTCTGAAACTGCATACCTAAATTTAACACTGACTGATACATATAGCTGATGATGACGACTTTTCTTTGTGATAGAACGACACAGCTTACTGCACTTCAGAAGTTGCAGTCTTGAGGAATAATGAGATACATACCTGGGATAGGGGCTACGACGAAGATGGGAATCAAGTCACCTTTCTTTTTGTCTTCCACCTTTAATTTGCTCTTCTGAATTTATGAGTTTTTTAATGATTCTTAATCCAAAGCTTCTGTAACAACGCTTAACTTTCCTTTATGGAAGGTTTGGGGTGCAAAAAAAGGTCCATATGAGTTGAAGCCCACTCTTACCTCTTGTTCAAACGATATGTTTTCCCCTATGAACATATACCCACTTCTTGTCCACTCTTACCTCTTGTAGAAAAGGGATACGAATGAATTATTTTCCTTGATTATAATGTGAAAATTACAACCCATTATATATACAACTCACCCATAGTCTAAATTAGGAATGAAATATAAGAATAGTAACAACGCTAATTAGACGCTAATCACATCAATCAAATATTCTCAAATATTCTAACCTAATTACACAATCAATCAAATATTCTCTAAATATTTGACAACCCATGCCACTGCATTCCAACTCTCCCCCTCAAGTTGGTGCATAGATATCGCACATGTCCAACTTGGATAAAGATGTGTGGAATGAAACACCCGAAACTCCATGCGTCATGATACCGGCAAGTTGATCCGTGCGTTTAATATAGGAAACCTCTATCCGTCTAGAATTAAGATTGTCTTTGATGTAATTATGGTCAAGCTCAATGTATTTCGTCCGATCATGCTAGACTGGATTATTAGCAATTTTAACAGCAGCAGTATTGTCACAAAAGAGCATCATGGGCTTTTTGGGCTCATAATTGAGATCACGCAAAAGAATATGTAACCATGTAAGCTCTTTAGTGGCATGATGAAGGGCTCGATATTCTACTTCGGGATTGGATAATGACACCACATTCTGCTTTTTGCTTCTCCAAGTTACCAAATTACCACCAACATATGACACGTATCCAGAAGTAGACATTCTATCCAATTTGGACCCAGCAAAGTCTGAATTGGTATAGCCCATAATGTCAAGGTGTCCATGCTTAGAAAAGATAATACCTTTTCCTGGAGAAGACTTCAAATATGCAAGAATACGGTTCACAGCGTCCATGTGTCGATCACTTGGATTATGCATGAATTGACTAACAGCACTGTCTGCATACGAAATGTCAGGTCTAGTGTGAGTCAAATAGATCAATTTCCCTACCAACTTTTGATATCTCTCCTTATTTGTTGGAACTTGATCAGTATAGATGGATAGACCATGGTTCACCTCAATAGGAGTGTTAGTCGTTTCACAAGCCGAATTCCAGTCTCAGCAAGGAGGTCCAAAACATATTTCCGCTGAGATAGAAAGATTCCTTGCTTGGAACGGGATACTTCAATTCCAAGGAAGTATTTCAAGGCTCCCAAATCTTTCATCTCAAATTCAGTTGTTAAATAACAACGAAGTTTCTCTATCTCTGTAGGATTATTGCCTGTAACAATCATGTCATCAACATAAATGAGAAGCAAAGTAATATCATCACCACTCCGTTTATAGAAAAGAGTATGGACGGCTAAAGCTTGTTTGAAACCATATGCCTGCATTGAGTGGCTCATGAAACGACCAAACCAGGCTCTAGGGGATTGCTTCAAACCATATAATGCCTTTTTCAATTTGTATACCTTTGCTTCTGTTGGTGTAAAACCAGGAGGAGGATCCATATACACCTTTTCTATCAAATCACCATGGAGAAAAGCATTCTTAACATCAAATTAGCGTAATAACCAATCAAGGTTAGCTGCAAGGGAAATAATAACTTTGACTCTACTCATTTTAGCGACAGGAGCAAAGGTGTCTTGATAGTCTATGCCATATGTCTGAGTGTATCCTTTGGTAATCAATCTAGCTTTGTATCTTTCAACCATCCCGTTTGACTTATACTTCACTGTAAATACCCATTTACATCCTACTGTCTTCTTACCTTGGGGTAACTCAACCATTTCCCAAGTGAGGTTCTTCTCAAGGGCGTTCATTTCCTCTACCATAGCAGATTTCCATTTTGGGTCACCAAGAACTTCCTGAAAATGAGTAGGAATAGGCACAGAGGATAACTGAAGAGCAAAAGATATGTGAGATTTGGATAAACGGTGATAGGAAACAAAGTCAAAAATAGGATAGGCGACATTCAAGGAGGATTTAGAATAACCAAATCTATCAGGCTCCCTTCGATCACGTAAAGGATATCTCTGATTTACTGCATTGTCTAAAGAAACCAAGGTATCAGTAGAATCGGAATCAATAGGAGATGGGACAATTACCTCATTGGGAAGTTGGTCAATCACCGAAGAATCATTCATTGGCATGGTAGTGAGAAGAGGATCGAAGTTGAGAGTAACATTTTTCCTTGTATAATACTTGTCAAACACCGGTTTTTTACTCTTTTCGATATCGGGAGGAGCGACAGATTCCCCCTCATTGGGGTTAGAAGGAGTAGACTCCCCCTGATTGGGAGCAGGAGTGGGAAACTCTCTTTGTGTTGGATCATCCTTATGTTGCCCTGAAATCCATACCATTTTTTATCCATCCATAATTGTTTTTCTTCCTTACTATGAATCTCCCCCGAAAGAGGAAAAAGTGAAGGAGGGCCACAAAAATAAGACACGTATTCACAGAATTGAACATCCATCGACACATAGTATTTCCTCGTAGGAGGATGAAAACAGTGATAGCCCTTCTGAGAATTAGAGTAGCCTAAAAAGACACATTTGAGAGCATGAGGATCAAGTTTATCCCAATGGAGTTTGTGCACATGGACATAACAAACACAACCAAAGACTTTAGAACAGATGTTAAGAGCTGAAGGAATGTGGTAGAATCGGGATAACATTACCAAAGGGGTTTGATACTCAATGATACGAGAAGTTATGTGATTAATAAGGTATACGGCGGTCATAATAGCATCAGCCCAAAGACGCTTAGGAACGTGCATAGACAAAGCCCGAGCCACCTCAAGAAAGTGATGGTTTTTACGCTCCGCTACGCCATTTTGCTATGGTGTGTGAACACATGTAATGCGATGAAGGATACCATGTGTTTGAAAGAAATTAGCTAGAGATTGATTCACAAATTCTCGAACATTATCATAATGAAATACCTGAACCGTAGAGCGGAATTGGGTAAGTATCATTTGATAAAACTAAGGTATGATATTGATGACATCAGTTTTTGATTTCAGCAAGTATATCCAACTAACTCGAGTGCAATCATCAATAAAAGACAAAGTATTTATGGCCTGAAACAGAAGGAGTAGAGAATGGTCAACAAACATCAGTATGAATGCATGAAAAAGGGGTAGGACTTTTATTGAAACTAATTTCAAAAGGCACACGATGATGTTTAGCATAAATGCATTGTTCACATGTCAAACTAGACACAAAAATATGAGAAAATAAGTGAGGGAATAAACGCTCCAAGTATGGAAAAGAAGAGTGTCCTAGATGATAATGCCATAAGAGTATCTTTTCCTTTTGAGATGTCCCATTCCCTCCTGATATTTGACTAGACTTGGTGTTTAAAGCTTGTGCCTCCTCGTAATAGTACAATCCTCCCCTATCTCTACCAGTGCCAATCGTCATCTTCGTGAGATTGTCCTAAAACACACAATAAGTAGGATAAAAGGTTACAGAACAATTTAGCTGTTTGGTAATTTGGCTAATAGAGAGTAGATTATTAGAAAGAGTAGGGGCAAGCAAAACCAAAGATATGGAAAGAGTAGGTGAAAGAGAGACATTTCCAGCCTCAATAATAGACATAGGTGTCCCGTTAGCAACCTGGACCGATTTAATAGATGAAGAAGCAAGAGAAGTAATTAGAGAGGCATTACTAGTTATATAATCAGTTGCTCTTGAATCAATAACCCAAGTGTTGCTAGTAGAGGAAAGTAACGCCACATTAGAATCACCGTCAGGAGGGAGCTCATGCTATGTAGACAGATTAGAACCGCCAGAAATAACCATAGCAGATGATTTTTTGTTGTTCTTCCGCTCAGCTTGTTTGAGCTTGTACCATTCTGGATAACCATGTTTCTTCTAACAAGCGTCCACCACATGTGTAGTACAATTGCAATGAGTACAACGACGAGTGGGAGGACCAGTGGAGGAAGTTGACCGAGGGTTGCTTTTGGGGATAACAAGTGCAGAGCTTTCGGAGTGATCCTCAGTACCCATAGTTAGTTGTCTCTGTACCTCACGGCGCACCAAGGAATATGCTTCTTCTAAGAAAGGTAGTGGTGTTGTTTCAAGGACATGACTAATAACTTGATCCAAGCTATGATGAAGACCTGCAAGAAACACATAAACTCGATCCTCAGCAATACGCCTCTTATGTTTTTCAGAATTAGAAGAACACTCCATATCATTTGGTCGTCGATAATCTAACTCCATAAAAATAGAGTTTAGCTCATTATAGTATTCTGTCAGTGAACGGCCTTCTTGACGCAGTTGAAAGTACTTCTTCATTAGTTCATATACTTGAGAAGAGTCGGAGGCGTCGAGGTAACTACGCTTCATAGCATCCCACGCTTCCTAAGCTGTTCCACACTACACAAAATGTGACATTAGATGGGGTGTCATCCAATTGATAAGCGATGATTTAACAAGTGCATCCTCATCTTCCTATTCATCATAATCGGGATGACTCGTAGGAGGAGCCATCTTCCTTCCGGTGATATATCCTTTTTCTTTCTTCCTACAATATGCATCTCCAAAACTTTGGACCATATGCGATAATTAGTTCCATCTAATATTAAATGAATTGGTGCAGCAGTCTCTTGAATAGTAAGAGGCTGAAACCTATTCTCGCCAACCACAGATTCTTTATGCTCACTCATCCTTCCTTGAAAGAAAACTTGAATGAGGGAAAACAGAATTGTGCACGCAAGAAAAAAAAAGAACCATGAACGCAAGGGAAGAATGGATCCCGTGTGGCAGAGCTGATGACAGCAGCGGCGTCACCGACGACGATGGCAACGGATATAGGGCTGGCAACAACAATGGCGACGAATCCCACATCGTGACGATTATGTTGTTGCGGATCCGATCGTGGCTGGTAGCAGCGACGACGGCGACGGCTGCGACGGCGATGGCGGCAATAGCGACGGTCGGGGAGGGCGGCGACGTCGGCAACGGCAACAGTCGTGGGGATAGGCAACGATAGTTGGAAAAAGACGTAACTTCACAGCGTGAAGCTATGTTGTTGCGGATCTGATCGCGACGGCAGCAGCCAGAGATGACGGCGATGAACGGTGGAGACGGCAGCGGTCGGAGGTAGTAACAGCAGTGACAACAGCAGCCGCAACGTCTAGAGGCTATGAGAAGTCCTCTTTAACGCAAAAGGCAGAGAGGATAGGTCAACTGCTAAAACAGTCAACGACGAGGAGTTCCTCTAGGGTTTTTTGCTGTGATACCAAGTAGAAAAGAGATAGGAATGAAATATTTTCCTTGATTATAATATGAAGATTACAACCCATTATATATACAACTCACCCATAGCCTAAATTAGGAATGAAATCTAAGAATAGTAATAACGCTAATTACACGCTAATCACATTAATCAAATATTCTCAAATATCCTAACCTAATTACACAATCAATCAAATATTCTCTAAATATTTGACAACTCATGCCACTGCATTCCAACTTTTTTGTCTCTCGACCTTTAATTTGCTCTTCTAAATTTATGAGTTTTTTTTAATGATTCTTAATCCAAAGCTTCTGTAACAACGCTTAACTTTCCTTTATGGCAGGTTTGGGGTGCAAAAAAGGTCCATATGAGTTGAAGCCCACTCTTACCTCTTGTTCAAACGATATGTTTTCCCCTATGAACATATACCCACTTTTTGCCAGTGATAAAAGGCTAAAGGTTTCCTTTGTATTTGATTATGCATCTTGCACCCATGTATTGTTTGATCTCATTGTATTCAGAATACGATAACATTTGTAATTTGAGTATTTATTTGTATATTATTATTATTTCTTTGTAATTATATATATATATATATTAAATTGATTTTTTTTATTTTTTAAACTAAAACGACGACCCTTTGAAAGTGCCGTTAAAAGTTTTTTTAACGACACTTTTAAAAGCATCATTAAAAGCGTTTTTAATGACACTTTGAAAGTGTCATTAAAAGTATTTTCAACGACACTTTTAAAAGTGTCATTGTTCAAATTTTTTTAACGACAGGCCGATAGACAACACTTTCAAAATACCTATGATGACACTTTAAAAGTGTCATCTTATCTTGTTTTTGTTGTAATGTAGATTTGTAACTCAATTAACATGGAATAAACAAAAAAATTATTAGATTTTCAGAACACTACTTAGTTGAACATTCGCTGCCGAAACATAGCTCTTTAAATGTGCTGCTTAAGAACATATTATACATTTCCAAAAAAATGGTAATCCTTATGCATATCCCTAGCATAAATATTTTTTATAATCCACTGCAAAATCAATAACTATTTTGATCCTCAAGCTAGGGCACCATGACCAGCTTTTAAATTTCCACCCACAAGCTAATGTTCGGTCATCCAACAGTAAAAACATCAACTTGCAATAAGGTAAGCTAACATTAGAGGCAGTACACAATAAGTGTCATTAATCATTCACAACAAATGACAAAATCTGAGAAATTTCTATGGTATGGAAAAAACTAAAGAAAGACATATTAGTATAATATGCAAATGTTACCGAGCACACGAACAATCTTTGCCATACTACCCCCATTGTCAGAAATAGGGAGAACATGTGCAACATGAGGGGTCAACTTTTTCATCTCTTCAACTACACCATTAAAAGCAGTTCTGCCTGCGGCGTCATTGAACAAACAAGAGTAAGCTTAAAAGAGTCAATAGAGCATGTATGGATCACGTTTACAAGTTTACTTACACAACTCAGAAACCCAAATATCAAATTTAGTAGCAGTTCTTCAAAAGGTTACAACAAAGTTCAAACTTGTATCTTAGCTAAACCCAAGTGCCATCGCATTCATAGTAGCTGATTGAGATTCAAGAAGAGAAAAAGAAAATAGAATTTACCTCTAACTATGACATTGTTGTCTGTGACACGGCAGCGGTGACGCTGATAAGTAGTAAGCAAGCGACGTGGCATTGGCGAGTAGTAAAATGGCATCAATAATCGGCGATGGCGACCGCCTGATGCGATGCGTGGCGTGGGCTGCGGCGAGAAGGCAAAGTGGCATTGGTAGTTGACAATGGCGATGGCGATGGAGCGATGTGTGACGGCGATGGCCCAATGTGCGATGGCGTGGTGGCCCTCGTGGAGGTGGGGCAGACTGCAGAGCAGTGTGGTCTGTGGCGTGGAGTGGACTACGGCATGGATGTGCAATGTGGCGTGGAGATGTGCAGCGTGTATTTGGTGCCTTAGGCTGGCACAAAAATGTGCCCCTAGGCCATGGGTTCAGCGAAGTGCCCTAAGCGATTGCTCATTGGGCCTCCCCCTTGGGCTGGCCCTCCTAATAATAACCAACATAAATGATTCTTCACAATAACTAATATATGTGCTCCAATGCTTCAAAAACAAGCTCATTATCTACCTAATAAAATGCACATTGAAATATTTCCAAACTTGAATAATCATAAGGTTTTTACCTAACCACACATTACTATGTGTTCTTCTCTTGTCAAATGTGAACAATATATAAGAAGACAGCATATATATTACGCTTGCACAAAAATTGTCGCAATGAAATTATCATAAAAAAACTCAAAACTAATATGCATCACAAGATGCTTGTTTTCCATCTCAAAATTATATACAACAAAAAAATTCAACATGAAAACTACCAAAACCCCAATTTTGAGGGAACGGAAACCAAAAAATTTAAAAGGATTTTGTTTTAAAAAAATGAAAGAGGTGTTAAACATAATAAAATAAAATAATAAAATATTGACACAAGTAATATTGACTTGGACAATTAGAATATGAGCATTAAGGGTTTAATCTCACAAGCACCCCATCCTTTGATTTTGATTTTTCTAGAAAAGAATGAGTTTTTATTTTATTTATTATATTTTTTTGAAAATAACTTAACAAATAAAAAGAAAAAGAATTTGAAATATTTAAAATGCTTGTTAATAGCCTTGAAAATGAAAAATTATTAACTGTGCATAGAAAGCAACATAATAGGCTATTCAATTGATGATTTAAAATGAATTAGTCGTTATTATATTTTTTTTGAAAATAGCTTAATAAACAAAAAGAAAAAGAATATTTGAAAGATTTAAAATGCTTGTTGACGTCCTTGAAAATGAAAAATTATTAACTGTGCATAGAAAGCAACAGAAGATTATAGACTATTCAATTGATGATTTAAAAGGAAGTAGTCGTTGTTATTATTAACTGCTGGTGTCATTTATCCAATTTTTGATAGTGAATGGGTTAGTCCTGCTCAAGTAATACCTAAATAGGGTGGGATGACAGTTATACAAAATGATAAAGGTGAGCTAATCTCCACTATAGGATTGTCACGAGATGGCAATTGGATTCTTGTAGAAAAATCCACAACTTTTAAGGTTTGAGTTTTGTTCCATTGGAGAGCATCATTTTTGTCATTACATTTTCAAGTGGCATGTGACAAAGGCCGATTTGATTATTGGTTTGCTTGGTTGTGTCACTATAGTGAAAGACTTTGTGCACTTTCTAACAGCCTGAAAACTCTTGGTGGAATGGAGTGATAAGGGACGTGCGATTTCTTGAGTGAGATTGCCTTGTTTCCCCTACAATGAGGGCTCCAAGTTTTTCTTGATTTTTTCCTTTTGAATTGCGTGTCTACTCCATTGTTCATTAGCATTGATGACATGTTATTGACAAAGTGTGAGGGAAGTGTAGTTGGTAACTTAAGAGTAATCTTATTAAAACCTTATTATGCTTTATATATCAATAATTGTATGTTGTTTGTGTAATTAGGATTTCCATATTCTCATTTGTGTTTTTGTTTTCTTATTTTATACCTTTTTGCTTGATTGTTTGCATTGGTCCTTAATCGGGGATGGGTAAGAGGTAAGTATATGAAATTTTAATGAATACATTATATATATATTTTCTCACATATTACCCATTTTTGATAGCTGATGTTGATATAATTTGTATGATAATATGTTATTATTCTATTGTTTCACTTTCTTTTTGTGTTTTTGGTGTGCTTTGTGTTCTTCTATAGGTTTCTAGTGTTTTATGCCGAAGCAGAGATGAAAAAAGGTAAAACGGGCATCAAACAAAGACGTGCACCTGAAAAGTGGACTCTAGTGGTCGTGGCCATATAATTGGTTGAACCAAAGGAAAACTGACAAAGGGTTCATGTTTTGAAGACTAGAGGAAGAGAATTAACGAATTCACATGTATGACGACCATAATTAATCTTTGATGTTCCTTAATTTTTTTGTAAGACATTATAATTTTTGTCAAATTTTAAATATAACAATAGTTAATTCAATGCCAATTCTATGACCCATTATCAAATGCCTTAATGTGGTTTCCCATTATCCCCAAAGCAATTGTCTATAACGCCCCTCCGTAATTATTTATTTTATTTGTTAATATATCATATATAATAGTTATTTTATTCATTTAATTTGAAAAAGGTTATACATTAATATTTTATAATTAACAATCAAAAGTAACATTAAATATTAAATTACATGACTTTTTTTATAAGTTTTTGAAATAATAAAATTAAAAATCAAATTTAATTTTCAAAACATTCACATATAAATACTTATATAACACAAATATTATGTAATACAAATTCCCACATATCTTTACATGGCGTGGCAATGACATAATTAAATAAGATGAAGTTAGAAAATGAGTTGATTTATCTTTTTCATAATCAATGATGGTTAGAATTGATAATTGAATTTCATTTGAATTCCAATTGAATATTGATTATATTTTTTAAAACATATTGTTGTAATTTTCTACTTAACTATAATAAAATAAAATTTAATTATTACTAAATAATATTGATCCTATTTCATAATACTCATCCAACTAATTTTCTTTTTCAATATATATTTACTTTAATATTAACTATATATAACAACCTATACATTATAATGAAAAAAAGATTTAATTGAAAAAAGAGATAAAGAAAACAAGGAAATAAGGATAAAATTGAAAGAAAAAAGTAGAGTGTGGAGACTCCTATTGGTAGGGTAGACTTATAAATAAACTGACACACTCGACACCTTACTCAATACTCGTTTGACTAATCCCAAATTGATGCTCGACACTAAAAAAACTTATTTGTTATTATTGAAGCTCGCTTAATTATCTAACAATGCATACCAGACTCATACAATTAAGTTTAACAAGGGCATAAAACTATAAATGAACCAAACGTTCATGAACAAGCTCATGTCCAGCTCAATAAAAGACTGTTTATCCTCATTCGTTAAGTGATAGTGTTATTCACGAACAATTCGTGAAACACATTGCTATACTCGCAAACATATTTGCGAACGTTTACGAACAAATGTTTACAAACAGTACGTGGATATCGTTCGTATTTGTGAAAAATATTTGTGAACAAAAAATTAACAAATCAATATATATATATATATATATATTATTATTTTATTAAATATAATTTAATAAATATATACTTTTATATTATTATTAAATAAAAATTTATTTTTATTTATTTGTTTATTATTACTATTATTATAATATTTTCATGGACTATATATAGTAATTGTTTAAACATATTAAATAAAGATAAGACAACCTAATAGTTAATTAATTGTACTTTTTTGATTGATAAGTTTATGGTGTGATTTTTTTTTGCAAGTTTTTATGATTTTATAATTGTGCTCGTAAACGTTCGTGAATAAGTTTGTGAATATATGTTCATGAACAATAAAGTAGAATTTATGAACAATTCATAAACATTATAATTTAAGGTCGTGTTCGATTTGGTTCATTAATGAATAATAATGAACACGTTCGAACACCATATTACTTAGCTTTATTCATTTATAGCCCTACAAGGGCTCATGGGTGCAGTTCATTTAAAGCCCGTCTAACTCATTTAAGAACCAGTATATGATATATATAATGTAATTATATTTTTGAAATATCGTGTGTGTATATATATATATATATATTACTTATTTTATTATTTTTTATTAGCGATATATTAATAATTAGGATTAAGAAATTATTTGCTTTAGCAATATAAAAATTATATTAAAATCTCACATTGTTAAAACTAATTGTTATTTTCTTATTAACTAATATAATCATATTTTTATAATTTTTATAATTTATTTTTTTAGATAATAATATAATTTACATAAAAAAAAGTCCGACTTATACGATTCGATTTGACTCAATTTGAAAAATTAACTTATACGGACTCAAACTCAGCAAAATACTAAACGAAATTAGATTCAATTAAGGATTTCAAGTACAGCTTAAACTAGAGCTCATTTCAATTATTTTTTTCCCTCTTAAAGGAGCTGAACTTGTCAAAGCTCGATTCACTTATAGGCGTAAGTGGGAATGGAAGTATTAGAGCTTAAGAAGGGCTCCTATTTCTCACGTAGCTGTGACATATTTCTCTTAATTTTATTTTCTATTTAGTTATCATTTCTTTATTAAACAAAATTTCTTCCCTTCTTTCCCTAGTTACTTTTTTTAAAAAATATTTAGTATATATATTAAAGTTTAAATCGATACATATTTAGTATGTAAAATTCTATATAAAATATAAAATTGTGATGAAAAACATTATGCCCGTATTATGTTGATTATTATGTTTTAAAATATGTGTAATTTAAATTATATTTTTATTACATGTACTAAAATTCTGAAACAAATAAATATTTAAAATACAATAAACTATAATACAAAATATTATACACATATTATTTTAATCATTTTTTTGAACTTATTCAATTTAAATTATAATAATTATTTTATAAATTCTAAACTAAATATATATTTCGAATATATAATTAATTATCAATTATGAATTATGAAAAATATTTTACCCACATTAATTTAAATTTTAAATTTTATTATTCATTATTAATATTATTTTAAACATCTAAAATAGGCCTTTGTAAACTTTTTTTGAAAAAAGTAGAGCTATATATAATTAGTAATTGTTGGTTAAAGGATAATATATGTAAATTAATAAAGTAAATAGTAAAAAATAGGGAAAACCGTGAGATAAACTTGTTAGAGTATCCACACTAACTCCTCCAAAATATACATTTCTTTAAAATTTAGAGAAAATTTTAACTTTTGGATAAAAAAAACTATATTACATCATGTACTTCAAATTGTAAAATTTAGAGATTTAAAATAGAGATTAAAGAAAGAATCTCCTATTGATCACTATTTATTTTTTAAATATTTTATTATTATATTTCTTGACATATGTGTATTTTTGATTGGTTATAATAAATGAAAGAGATAAAAAATAATGATAATTTAAAATAATAAAAATGAAGATAAAAAATAACAGTCAAGAATAAATAAATATATCAAAATATATTATTTATTCACAAAGATAGAAATATAAATTATATACCCGATGTGAATGTTTTATCTTCTCAAAAGAGGCCATTAGCAATTTTGAGAGAGGGAGAACATTGGCGGCTGTTTTCATTAATGTGGAGTGTAGTTTTAAAAAAGTGTTGGTGAGAAAGGGAGGGAGGGAGGGAGGGAGAAGGAATGGAGAGACTTGACGTATTTAAAGTCAAAGAGAGCGAGGTTAATTTTTTACTAACAAACAAAGCTTTGCGGGGATTCCAAGTTACGGAGTTGATTGGACAAACAAAGCTTTCCGGTCCATGTCCATTTGGCTTTCATCGTTATCTTCCTTGTTTGACCCGGACTCTGCTATTGAGCCTTGTTCTCAATCTTCGCGTACTAATATAGTAAATAATAATACTTGCAAATTTCAAATTATGACGGCGTACGCGGCCAAAATCATATCAATAATAAACCTGTATAATTCTATTTATCTATTTTATGTTTTTTAAATTTTATTTTAAAAAATTTAAATACGTTAAACAAAGCTTCAAACGTACATATGTTTGATTTAAATTATATAACTTGTTAATTTATTTATTATTACTATTATTATTTTAAAATAAAATATTATTTTAAAATACAGAGCACTAGTAATAAATTTCTTATAAAAATTTATTTTTTATTCAAGAAAAAAAATTTAAAAGTTATACAAATCATCCTCACAACATAAGTTCTATATTTAACTTTTATATGAAATTTATATAGTATTTTTCAATACATTAGAAAACATTATTCACTTTTTATAATTATTAAATTATATATAAAATAATTATTTTACCTCTCACTTTTATATTTTTTTTATCATTTTTACTTTCATTTCATATTAAATTATAAAAATTATTATTATATAAAAAATAATAAAAAATATTATTTTAATAATATATAAAGTAATTTAGAAAATCTATTGTGTTATATATTTGTGTAGGAAAATAAAAAATAATTTAAATATGTAAATTTAAAAAATGATTGAAAATCATATATGAGTACCCTAAAACATCAACCATTTTATTTTTTTAAACTTATATATATATATATATTCAAAATCCATCTGATGTGGTCGATAACGCATGCTAGAGTGGCAATCTTGATAAATCGTAATCATGAGGCCGAATATATAATGAACTCACCTATTATAGGGATATTTGAATGTTATTTAAAGTATTCAATAAAGTGTGGAGGAAAAGTATTTAACATTTGTTAATAATATTCAACAACGGATCATTATATATAAATTAATAAGTATGCTATCACCACATGATTACGAAGCTTTATGATACAATTAATCAAAAACACTTTATGAGTATGGAATGTTTTTTCACTATGTCTAACTCGTATATCTTCTTTTATGTTATAGTACTTGTTATTTATAAAGTTAGGGTTCTCTAATCAACGAATAATCTTTGATTTTACTAAATTACACTTTTGTTAACTTTGTAAAGAAATAACTAATTCAAGTAATTAGTAATTTCATATATATATATATATATATATATATATATATATTCTTTCATTAATTTAATCTTTTTAAATTAATAGGATAATTTAAACCGAATAAATAAATATCAATATTATTTATTTTTTAAATCAATAAATAAATATGTTTAATTCAGTTATTCATTTGATCTCATTTAACAAATAATTAATTAAGAATATAATTATATATTGAATATTATTATTTATTTGATCTCATTAAATAAACATACAAACACACCGTATATTTATTTGTTTTATAAAATAACTTGAGAATTTCCTAAAATAAATTTATTACTGCATACAAGAATATATAATTCTAATAGAGAGACCAAATGAACATACATTATCAAAGCTCTAATAATTAATTAATTAATATCATTAATCAATCAAATTATTATTCATTAATTTTAATTTGAGCATGATCAAGGATCAAAACTGAACTTTAAGATTATATAAATATATTTGAAAGAATCTTTCACAAATATTTGTTTACCAGTATAATTGATTGCCATATAATATGAACTCAACTATAATATTCATAATTATAAACGAGTATCAATCGATTCCGTTTAACCTCTCTAGTTACATATTTCTGCATGTTTTATCATTAATTATCCAATGCGCTATTTATTTATGATTCAAACATAATTTAGGATTTATAATAAATTATATTTAATATAGTTACATATGTTTGATTTCACAAATAATTTTAAATTAAACATCATGAGAATATCATTAATTTTTGCTTAACAAATTTGTGGATTCTATTCATTTAATTTGAAGCTTATACTATTTATAGAATTATATCTCCATGGTATATATTGAGGTATTTGAAGTGCAATAAATCTCACTCATTGATAACTAAAAAAACATAAATTATATATATAAGTTAATCAAATGGTTTAGATTAATATTTATACATAAATCAATCTTCAAAATGCAAAGCTCTTCATACAATGAAACATATATTCGTTATAAAGCTTATTCAATATGTTTAATAGCATACTCGTGTCATTATTTGTAAACTCTTTACAATGATCCGGGATTAGATCACTTCTACTGTTAAAATAGTCTGCATCATAATATTATCAAAATAAAGTGCACATGCATTATTTACCAATTATGAACATAATTTATACTTAGTCTAATTCGCGTATCTTTTGTATATGATCTGCACATACTAGTTATGGACTTTAACAAGTATTGGAGCATTATTGTTGTGTCTCAAAATTGAAGAATGTTGAAACTGAGTAAATGACTTCTCATGCTCGCACCTAAAGAATCAAAGGGCTTGTGACTATCATCTAAAGGAAACTACATAGTGGATGTTATCTCAAAACATGCCACCAATACAATCATACAATGAAGGTATTCTTATATATTCCTTGTGAACACAAATCAACATGGATCATATATAAGATATATACCAATCCAGAGTCACTGTTACATATCAATCAATCAAATATACAACTTTTATGGACCCCATGCCCGAAAATAAATAATCTAAATAAATAGAAAATCATTACAGACTAGTATAAAGGGTTTACATCAATATGGGGAAACAATGAGTCTACTTGTCTGTGGCACCAACCAATTAGTCTTTATCAACACCTTAAAAACATGTAAATAGCACAAGGTGAGCAAGTATGCTCAGTAGGTGACCTACACTTCCACACCACCCCACGACCCAATTAAAACCTAGAATCACTATAAGAAATCAGGCATTTAGTAAGACATAAAATGTGTTATCGTAGGATACCGTAACACTTTTTAAGGTGTTAGGTCTGCTTGGCTTATGGAAAGTCTCCCACCTTTCGGTAACACTGGTGTGTTACGATTTTATGTTGCAATAGATTATATAGTAACACATGTTATTGTCATATGGAACATTTCCGTAAGCTTTTTTTAAGCTTACCATAGCACTCTCTACATAATACTTTCTATTGTGTTACAATTATGTGTTGTTGAAGATCATACAATGTGACCTTTTTATGTTGCGGAAAGTGACCAACATACCATAAGCCAAGCAGACCTAACACACAAAAAAGGCTTATGATAAATGATACAAAAATATAACAAGTCTTCTCAAATGCTTACAATTATTAATTATAATTTCATAAATACAATTACAGTTTAAAAACTACCAATATTCAAAGAAACAAACCATTAAAAATATTATTAATATATTTCCACATTGAGAAATAGTATTATGAAGTGTTAAAATCCAAAATAACCAATTGTGTTTAAAATATTTTACAAATCATGATATAAAATTCAAAATGTCACAAAATAAAACCCCTAATGCCATCTTCATTCCATGTCAGAATAAATTACCACACAACTCCATCATTCTACAAGAAGAAAACAACAATAAGTCTGCCAATAATATTATATATCTATATCATGATATATAATAAGATGTTTAAGGTGTAACTTAAAATAATCAGATGTTTTAATATTATATAGACATTAAAACGTATCTAAGGAGTTACTTATGCTTCAAATAATGACATACCGAAGAACAAACTATTAGTTTCTTAAAAATAAGCTGGAATACATAGAACATAAAATCAATTGAACCATACCTGACACCATAAGCCCCAACAAACGTGCATAGTCCAATTTGAGAGCAAATCTTCTAAGGTTATGCCAATTTAATAAGGTCAAACAACCCAGCCAGTGTTTTTTTAAGGGATATCAGGACTCAAAAGTAACATTGATGTAACCAAAAAATTGCACATAATGAAATTTCTCATAAATAAATTAAGTCAAATTAAATATGTTAGACTTTATTATTACCTAGATAACAGCAGATCCAAAATTCTTTGTCCATACTCTTCCATTACTACTTTGAATTATTGGCTAACGACTCCAGTAGCTCCAATGGCATGGTTTATCATGGTAATGACAAGCTACCATAAATAAACACAAATGCAAGTAGAGAAATATAAGTCTAGACATTCTTGTCTTCAAAATAACATTAATATTTGAAGCACATTCATTAAACTTCAATAACTTATCAAAGAAATCCAATGGATATAATATCATAACTAAAATTTTTGAACAAGAAGCATGCTCTCCTACAAAATATATAACTGCCAATTATAACTAACAAAACATGCAAAGAGATAATAATAGGATTGCAACCAAAAATATTGAAATATGATGAGGCAAAAATCGATGAGATTTTTGAAATGTTGATATTTTACACATGGAATTCAGTACATGTTGAAGCACTAGCCTTTGAATAAGAAATCATTAATTGTTTTTTAGAAAGGACACAATATATTAGAGGCAACAAAAAAATAAAGTGCATTAACATACGATGCCACTACAACATTGGGTAACAAAAATGGCTACTGTTAATCTAGGGAAAGTTTACATACTGTTGGGTCTACTAACAGTGAAGTTCAAGAATCTGCGATTGTTGAACATGATATATTTACTATGGATGCATGATTTGCACATTGATAATCAACCACACTAACCGTAAATGATCTTGCAAGCCAGAAAACTTTCAAGCAACTCAAAAGAAAGTGTTGAATTATCACTAACATTGAATGACTTAAAAACATTTTCAAGGACAAAATTAGAAAAATAAAAAAAGAACAAGCAAGGATAAATATTATAGATGTTTAATCAGTTCGGTAAGTGTAGCAATAGTTGAAACTCAACCATGAATTGCATGTTGCTCTCTTCATCATCAACATCTTGTCTTCTATTTCTGATGTCAGCATCTCTTTAGCCATTCTAAAAAGGCAAGAAAGAAATAACAAAATTTAGGCGGTCATATTTAAGTGTTTAATGGTGCTAGTCAATTTCAACCACTAACATATACTGAATTTGCTATAAAAGCAAGGAGATGGGAAATGTCTCTTACTCTGAATGCTTGAAGACCCTTTACACCTTCTTGTAGAGTTAGAATTGGTTTGCATTCTCGGTGGCATTGTGCTCTCCTACTAGGGGAAGGCAATGCCAAGATGTCGGGTATTACAACCACAATGCCTGTGAAAATGACCCTGTGAGAGCAAATGCATAATACTATCAGAATAACCAAATAACCAAAACCATAATTTTCCCAATCCCGATTTAATTATTATTAATTTTCCCCAATAAACAAATTTTGGCCTTGATAAAAATAATATAATTTTACAAAGTTTTCCTGAAACAAAATTAGAGAAGCTATGTGCTAACCAATTTTTAGATTTATTTAATTATTGTTCTTTGTTGTATTTAGAACACTAGTCCCAATTAGATGAATTAAAAATAATTCATTCAACACAATGATAGCATCAGGAATAATAAAACATTTAAAAAAAGCACAATTTCATTGTATGTAATATTAATTATTATTTTTGGTAGGTGATAGGAAAGGTGCTCCAACAACCCAGAGTGTCACCAATCACCACCCACCAAACCTTTTTCTATAGCTGCTTCAAGCCACCACCAAATCTTCATCATTCAACGCACCCGTTTCTTCAACAACTCTTTTCTTTATTCAAATAAGCGCTACATCTGTCCAAAATAGTGTGTTTATTTATTTATCATCTCATTGAATCTCTAATCACAAACGTGAGATGGAGGGTGGAAAAATTAGGTCAAATAGACATAGTAAAACCTCAACATAAATTAACCACAAAGATTACACATCTGAATAAAAAATTATACAAATTTATGATCATGTCTTACACTTAACAAACACAGTAGTTGCTACTCCGCAACTAATGAAAATCTATATCCTAATAGTATTATGTGTATTACAACCACAATACCATATTTTTACTTATATCCTAATAAGCAAAACCATATACTTTCAGATATCTTGAATTATAGTAGTAACGTTTCCCAAAAAAAATAATAATAACAACTAACTATTTGTACCATATCCTCCTTCATTTTGACAACATATTACCACTATTCCACTTCCACAAAACCCTAGGTCCTCAAGTCATCTCACCTTCAAACCATCATATTTGTACCAGTGGAAAACAATATTCAATTGTACACATTCACCTACTTCATAAGTATTGACTATAAGGAAGATAATTAACCTTAAAGCTACAACTTCATTATGTTATGAAACATTAGACCTTCAAAGCATTTCATCTGTTGTTCATCGTATCAGAATGCATTAAATTTCGGAAAGTTTTAGATAATATGGCATATTGTTTCTACATAAAACATAATGTAAAATTTCAACAAAGTGTGAATAACTCATATAAACCGAGAACTAGGGTTTTTCGTGCTTCTTGTTCGGTGGTGGTGGCTCCTTCCCTTTCTTCTCCCCTCTCACAACGGACAATGGCCGTTATGGCAACTTAGAGCATGCCCCCTTGTTTCCTTCAATTCCATGGCCTCATTGTAGCCGACATGTCTTAAACAACCTCATAGTGTATGAACACCAGAGTCCCATTAGTGGTGACTGGGAGATCGAGAGTGACCTTGTTCTCCACCTCAGCCTTGTCTTTGATTTTGAGAGTTGGGTTCGAAGAGGGGGAGGCTTTCTTGGGCCAGGTTGTTACTAGTTGGATCCGTGGATAGGGATCGGGAGGGGAAGATTTGCTGCGGTTCAGAGGGACAAGGATCTGAGAGCATCGGTCTCGACTCCACCGATTTTGTGGGAGATCATCTTCGTAACGTCTTTCATTTAGGGTATAGGGGAAGAAGATGATTGATCGAGTAAGAGAAGTGACCAAGAGAGAGAAGAAGAGGAAAGTTGGAGTGTGGATTCAAGTGGCGCAATACCAGAAATCAAATTTAACGGCGTGCACCCAAAAAATGCACTAGGGCGCGATGTGAATTATCGCGGGCGATAATACTATACTTTCATTAAGATATCCCGCTCTCCACTGAGCTTGCTTTCACATTTTTTTTCACCTATGCTAATACTTTTTCTATAGTGTTACTATTTAGTGTTATGGTAGGGTTGATTTTTTGTAGTGAATATACATGTTAGTGTATACATATGTAGTGTAGTATTCTAAACTAGCCATTTAACCCATCAAAACAAGATCAAAACATATATATAATATCAAGTATGTTTATAATAGTTAATATCTATATCAGCATTGGGACTTCTTTGTAAGCCATATGGGTTATCTAATAGCTAACAACCAAACTATGCAATTATCACTGTGATAGCCAATGCCAACAACTGAAATCATCAATGGTATTGAAGTGGGTAGCCAGTGCGCCAACTCTCAAAATTACAGTCGAAATTTCTCATTTGACGAGCATGTCATCACACTGATATTTGTTTCTTAAGGCTAACTCTCAAGACCCCAAACACGAGTGTTGGTCCCAGAGAGCCTAGAGGGGGGTGAATAGACTCTTTGAAAACTTTTTTTTTTTGCTCTTTTGGCACAACAATTAATCTGGTTAAGAGAATGAATCAATGCGGAAGATAACCATATAGTGGAATTATTTTGTATTATTATCAAAAAATAATTACAACAAAATGAGTAGCAGATAAAGATATTTGCATAAGCTTGAATCTACTGAAAGAATATCTCCCTTTTGTTTATAGTTATGCACACACTAGCCAAAAGTTCTTAAAGCACACTCATACAAATATACAAGACTCTATTTATATGCATCCCTTGGAGACATTCTTGGAACTGATCATCTTGGTTGTTGAGCTTCATCATTGATCTTCTCGGAAAATCCCTCTATTTCATCATTGCTGAGCTTCATCATTGACATTCTTACAAAGTAAGGAACAAGTGACGATCCTATGTGTAAGGAATCCGAACTTTGTTTTAATGCTATCCGAACAAGTGATGATTCTCGGAAAATCCCTCTGTTTTAATGCTATGGATGTAGAGCTCAAGATGTTGAAAGTATAAGTGAATTAGCTCTGTTTTGTATATTTCCAACTACATTGAGGATCGCTCCATGCATCCATGTGATCCACGTGTAAGATGACTTAAATGTCTTTAACAGAACGCTTCTTACATTGGGACACAGCGAGCTAATGAGTTTGAACGCGCTGAGATGATGATGAAAGTAGTTGGAGCAGTATTGTCTTACTCCATCATAAGGTTCCTTACTCAGTGTTAATGAAGTGTTCGGATCCTTACTCCGTGTCAGTAGTTGCTTACTCCGTGTCAGTTCAGTACTCGGATCCTTATTCCGTTGCAAGGTTCTTTACTCCGCGTTGGTGAAGTGCTTGGATGTCTTATTCCGCATCAAGATTCTTTAATCCGTGTTACTCGAATGCTCAGATCCCTTATTCCGTATCAGCGCTTCTTTACTTCATGTCAGCGTTTCCTTACTCCATGCTGTCATCATCGGATTTCGTCCGGAGGGAAACCCGCTTTTAGGGATGTGGTCCTCCCACCCTTCACCCGAATGGTGATGAAAAAGTAACAGAGTTGCCACCAACTATTTTTGGGGTGCAGTTGGTCACCTAAAATGATCTACGTCACTAGAACTGGGTTCGAAAGTTAATTACGTGTGAGGAAGGTTTAGCACCCCCATAACGCCCTTTCGGTACCTATCTTAGGAGTGGGAGGTTTCTAACTTGCTTTAACTGTCGCTTAAGTGTAGCTAATCTAAAAGTGATGTTGAACTTACATATGGACTAAGAGTTTACCCTTTTTTTTTTCTAAGTCATTTGTTAAAGTTAGAATTAAGTCTAATTTGTCCTAAGCCTCTAAAGGAAGTCTTAGCAATTTAATTTTTTTCATTTTTCAATTATTTATTGAAGTTAGAGATTAAACGTGATTTATCCTAAGCCTTTAAAGAAAATCCTATGATTATTAAAGTTCAAAATTGCTTCTTAAGTCATCCTAAAGTCCAAAGGAAACCTAAAGTCAAACTTATTTTAAGTTCTATGTTGACGTTCTAATTTAAGTGATTACAATGATCCTAAGGAAAAGTAATAGTAAAAGGAAAAAACCAAGTATTAAAAACACAAGTGGTAAAAGGTTTTGTGTGTTTGCTTGTTTTTTTTTTTGTTTGAAAAACTCCTTTTTCTTTATTTGTTTGGAAAACATTTTTTTTGTTTGTTCTCTCTCTCTCTCTCTCTCTCTCTCTCTCTCTCTCTCTCTCTTTTTTTAATTTGGAAAACTCTTTTTTATCGGAAAATATTTTTTGTACCTTTTTTTGTTTCATTTCAATTTTTTTTATTGGAGAAAAGTTTTCTTTTTTTTTTTCTTTTTTTTGTTTTGTCTTTTTTTTTGTTTTTTGTTTTTTCTTTTTTTGAGAAGATGTTTTATATATATATATATATATATATATATACATATATTTAGAAAACATTTTTTATTTAGACAAAACAAACACAAGTGAGGTGTGTGATAATGTGCCATCCACAAAATGAAAACAACCTTTCCCTCTCTTCCTCTTTTTTTTTTCTTTTTTTTACTTTGCTTTTTTTTTACAATACTTAATTTACAGATTACAAAAAAACAAGAAAAAGAAAAAGAAAAGAGCACAATGGGTTACATGACCCATGTTTACAAGATTACGAATGGCCGACTAACATCACCCTAATAGCCAATAAAATTTAAAATAAAAAAATAAATAAATAAAGTAATGAAAAAAAATACATGATAAACAAAACAACCTAGACACCACGAGTTGACCCATTTGAAATGTTTTCGTTTTTGTCCGTGTGGGGATTTAAATCAAACAGAAAGGCCACAAAAGAAATATATACAAACAGCCCGAAGCACATCGAACACACAGTAGAAACTAGGAAAGAAAAGACAAGAAAAGGAAGAAGGAACAACAGTAAAAAAAAGTGGCTTATTCCCATGTTCGAGGAACAAAACAAATTAGGTGAAGGCAAATCATAAGCAACACGCTGAAACGAAACAACAGTCACCAACAAAACTAATCCCCAACAAGACAGTCACAAAAAAAAATCACCAGGCATTTTTCTGTTATCCCTTTTTTTTTTAAAACACACTGAAATAATATGACCATTTTTTTGTGTTTTTTTTTGTTACGAACATACTACTGAGACTGAACAAACACAAGCCGCCTAGATTGGGCAGCCCAAAAACAAACCCAATAGACTAAGACAACAACATGAACTGGTGAAGACACAACAGCATACAACAATCAGAATCGTGAGGACAAACTAAACAAAACAGACACCAACAAAAATCAATCACCAGTCATGTTTTCGTTTTTTTTTTAACATACTGAAACAAAAGTCATTTTTCCTTCCTCTTTTTTTTGTTTGTTAAGAACCACAACACACAGCAATCAAAAAAAAAACGTAAAAACAGAGTGGTAGTTTCACTTTACTCCTTGCTGAAAACAAAGACCTTAACACTCATTTTATCTTTAAAAAAAAACACCTTTGAAAACCTGCATCTTATCAACCACAGCAACCTATTGCATTTAGCACAAATGAAGAAACACAAGTTCGTTCAAAACTTAGACAGAGGCATAGCGGGATTAACAACCAACACACAAGACTGACCATGCAAAGGCAGACAAAAATGAATATAAACCAACCACTCAATCAAAGAGGTCTTCTCTTCATTAGGACTATGAACTGGGATGTCCCCTTGCGAGTCCCTCGCCTTCTACCTCCTTCCTCTTCAATCCGTCAGAATCGTGCAAGGACAACGGCAGGCCTCGAGACTTTGGTTCACGCTTGAAAGGGGAAAGGACTTGATGTCGGATTGGGCAACCGATGGTGTGACCCCAACCAGTGGAAGGAGAGCGACCGTCAGACTGATTTGCGGCCAGGGGGTAAAGGGCTGAAGAAGATGAAGGGTTGGGTTTTTTTAATTGGAAAGAGAGAGACCATGGAGGACGGTTTTTATGTGCTTCGTTCTGGATTTTTCGGAGGAGAAGAGATGAAGATCTTAGTGTTGGTTTTTATTTGGATCAGATTTTCGGGGCAGGCCAGCGTGAGGGAAAGAGAAGGGTATGGTACTGGTTTTTCTCAAGAGTTCACGAGAGGAAGAAGAAGCCGAGAAGGAGAGCAGTGATGGGTTTTTTTTTTGGCGGATCCCCCCAGGAAGAACTCCTCTCCCCTCGTGCGGATGGTCAATTGCCATTATATAGGCTAGGGATCGGTGGTTTTGAATCGGCGGCTTTGAATCGAGGTTAGGTTAAGGTGAGGTTTGGTCTGAGGAAGAACCATGGTTTGAGAGCTGGGTTTGGTGCGCTGGAAGGCTGGCGCTGGTATGGGTTGTGGCTGACAGGCATGGCCGGACATGCAGGGGACCTCTGATGCAGTGGTCAGGCATGGAGGAGAAGACTGCATCGCTGCTGCGTGCGCAGTCGTGAGAGAGACGAGAGAGCGATGAGAGTTGACCCTTTTTTATTTTATTTTGTTTTTATTTTGTTTTGTTTTGTTTTGTTTTTTTGTTTTTTTATTTAACTAGTAATATGGTGACACGTGTGATACACATAGGCGGGAAAAGAGAGGGTGGCGGCTAGGGTTTCTAACTTTTGATTTAGGTAGTTTTTCGCTGACGTCTTTAGGTTTTTAGACTCGGGATGGCGACTCGAAGTTTAAGAAATTACGATAAAATTATTTTTGGACTCGGGACATCGTGATGAGTGACCCTGTGTCATTTTTATTTTAAAATGATTTTATTTTCGCGCCAAGCCTGTACTGCGATTATTTATTATCGAAAAACTTAATTTTTAATTTTTATTGAAAAAGACCGAGGGAGCGAATAAATACAATACATATGTCAAAATTCTCAGAACGACGAGTAGAATGAAAATATGAGATCCGTGACCTGATCCGGAGTACCGTTTGAAAAGTCAATTACCGTTTTAACCATCGTTAGCAGCCCGAACGCTATTTTGACCATATCTTCTTCATTTGACCTCAGAATCAAGCGTGGTCAAAGACGTTGATCCTCGAATTTGATTTTTTATTGCCCAGGACTGGCTCTTTGGCATTTGGAGATCTTTTTGAATAATTTCTTGAAATCGGGCATTTGTCGCTCAGTGGTCACGACTCTGTCGTTCTGTAAAAATTTTAACAAATCGAGGCAACACGGAGGAAAATTGAATTTGATAAAATACATCCAACCCGGACAAAAATGGGGTCCAACACATGCGAATGAAGCGCTCAGATCCTTATTCTATCTTAAGGTTCCTTATTTCATGTTAGCGCTTCTTTACTCCGTATGAGTACAAAGTTCGGATTTCTTACTCCATATCAATAAGGAGTGTCAACAGGATGCAGATTGGCTATCTTACACAAAATATGGATTCCTTACTCCATATCACTCGTAAGCGTTAAGTTAAAGATAGGATGCATAATCCTGATCCGGACCAATGAGAGTGTCGATAATCGACTTGATAAATAACTAAGTCAACACAAGATATGAAGTAAGAAACACTTGACTTAGTTATTTATCAAGTCGATTATTGACACTCTCATTGGTCCGGATCAGAATTATGCATCCTATCTTTAACTTAACGCTTACGAGTGACGATCCAATTAAAGCTTATCTTCTGCAGCAAGTTAGAATAGATATTGAAAGATCTTAAACTAAATTACATAAGATTTTATGAACATCATTCAAATTTTGGGTTCAATCCAACAATGAGTCTTTATATCTTTGCCCCCTTAAAGACTTTTTATCTCTAAAAAGACAACTCAGTAACTAACCCGACCACAAAACCAACATAATTGGGTGCTACTGCAGTATAGTACTAAGAAGGGTACTAACATTAACTTCATCATTGAAAGTCATTTATATTAATTTCACCATATGAAAGTAATCTTATATTAATTTCACCATATACGAAAGTCAACTTATATGAATCTTTCTAGGACGCCATAACTCCCATTTGAACTCGAATCTACCGTTTTACTATATGCGTAAACAATACTCTATACATGAACAATACATATACATAAAACCATAATACTCAAGAATAAAATCTTTTTGATATGGCATATCAGACACTGCTATAGCCATATAACATACTCAGAGTTTCCAAGAGAATTTGAACTTAGAGCTCTGATACCAGATGTTGAGGAGAAAAATAAAATGAGGAAATAAAATTGGACATACCGAAAACTTTACATAATTCAGAAAAATCCTTACGACCACATAGCTACTGCAGTATTTTTTTATTATGAGAGAAACATATATCGAGTGAACAAAACTCATATTGTTGTTCAATTCAAGGCAGAAATGTCAGCTTTTGTGGGATAATATCCATTTCAATATAGGAAGTTGGTTTCACATGTGATATGATATTGTGATTTAGCCAGATAGACTTATGAACCCTTGCAAGGGTTGGTAAGACTCTCGTGCTCCTATGTATTTGTCATCAGGACTGCTAAGCTCCTATGCAAAACGGCATAACACTCAGATAGTAGGCTAAGTCTACAAGAATTCCCAAAAGTGAGACATAATCAGTGGACTCAAAATTATCATGGCCAACTTGGGTAGGAAATGTTGCATGTGTGGAAATGCAACATTCGCTTGGAAATGATATAGTAGTAGCACCATAGTGGTAGGATGTCCTCTACCTTCTAGTGCAGATGGCGATAAATGTGTTTAGTTGTTGTGTGGACCAAATGAAAGAAGAAAAGTGTAGGCTTATGAAACTAATAATTACATCAATCGCAATATAGAAGAACGAATGCATAGTAGAGAGTGGTAAAATTAAATTCCTGGAATCACATTTTCTGTTCACAACTAGAAAAGCAATTTTTCAAAACTTTATTTGCCAACTTGTTTCGTGCTATTTTTATTCAATTATAATCTATTAAATCAATTTAAAAGAAACCATTCGAAATTCTAGATAATTAAGGGAAAGACAAGTCTTAATGTTTGCCTTACTTAAATTGACGCACAAGATCTTCATGGGATGATAATTGGAGTCTAAAATCTCATCCTTATATTAATTGACTGTGCACTTGCAATAGTGGTAACCATAGTTGACTGCCTTTTGGCGTGTCAACCATAGTGGTAGGATGTCCTCTACCTTCTAATGTAAACGGCGGTAAATGTCTTTATTTGTTGTGTGATTGTTTTGTTGCATTGTCCCCTATACGAGTATAAATATACACTTGACATGTAATGTTATAAAGGCTTTGGGATGGACCTGAAAGACTTGATCTCTATTTGCTCACCGGCCCCTCTTATAAAAATTAATATATTTTAGGTGCTAACTAATGAGTTGAGGTGGAGAATACTATATGTAGTTGGACATGTTTTCTTTTATGTTTTTGTTTTTACTTTATTGTTGAAAACTTCTTGACCATAAAATGAGCTTTTTAAGTTATAATGATACTTGTGATATTTTATTTGTGGTGTTAAATTTGTGATTTGTTATAGGTGATCATATGTGAGTGTAGCTGTAAACAAATCGGTTATGCATGAGGTGATAGTAAGTGTATTATAATCTTGTTTAAGTGTTTTACACCAGTTTTTGATTTTTTGGATGTAAATATATACTCGAGAGAAAAATTTAGGAACGTGACAAGTTAGGGCCTCATGTTACTCTCAAGCGGTTGCTGGTTTGGGGTCTTGTCTTCCTTTTTCTTTATTTTTATCTGTCTTCTCCGTTTCCTTTGTTCTCATATTATTTACCTGTTTTTTTTTAACAAAAGAAATGAGAAAAATAGACAGCATTTAATCCCAGTGTTGGCTACATTATTTGCCAACGCGAACGTGATGTACGTTTCTCCAAATGCGGAATTTAAATTGGTGCCACTTTCACAGAAAAAATCTATGTTGAACCTTGTTTGGTCAATTCTAGAGTTTCAGTAACGGTGATAGTTCACTTCTTACCCTTTTAAGGAAAACATGAAGCGGATGAAGTCAAGCAGATTAATATTTTGCACATGCAAATTTTTGTACAAAATGAGATCGACCGGAGGCATGTGCAGCGTGCACGCGGAGGGGGGTGGGGGGTACGTGCTGCGCTGCGCTGCGCATGCACATGATTTCCAGCCTTTTTCCTTCCGTCAAATTCGCGTTAAAACGTCTCTCTCATGAAAAGAAATGTTAAATATGTAACTCTATTCAGGGTAATATATTACGTAGAATCTTAAAGGTAACAAAACAAATAATAAAGAAATTCACTAAACAGATCAAAAAGCCCAACACGCCCGGATATTCAAAAAAAGAAAAAAGAAAAAAACCCTCAGATAACCAAGTTTCAGCTCAGATACATCACTCAAACGACTTTGCTTCAGATTTTAGCTTTCTCCAAGGAAGTAGAGCAGTTGTTTGTTTATAGGCCCAAATTATCAAGCGCTTGTTAGAAGGCCCCCGGCCCGGCCCAGTAGAACACGCACCGACCGATCTGCATGCCCCGATTCACCCGCAGCAAAATAAGCAAATAAATAAATAAAAACAATAAGAAAGAAGAAAGAAGATGGAAGATGGAAGGCATGAAATACCTTTTAAAGTGGACCCATCAACTCATGAGCCACAGCGAGTACTCATTTATGGCGAAGCCTCCATAAACCCCCCCCCCCGGGACTGTTCATCGACGCTTCACGAATCCACCTCCGACGGTCCAGATGGGAGACACGTCTTCCGTGGTGCAGCTCGCATCGCGATTGCAGCGCAACTGCTTGACCCCCTCAACATTGATTGCGGACGCAACGTGCCGTCCACGTGCGTACGTACGCCTTTGGGACTTTGGGAGTGCTTCCTCATTAGTCATTTTACGACTCTCCTTCACACACACAATCACACTTCACTCAGGATGTCATGCGTGATACGTGTTCCATTACCCCCCTAAAACAATGCACGAGCACCACCCGCCCTACTTATTACTTAATGTGTGTGTGTCCAAATCTTTTATAATTAATTTTAAAAGACCCTGTTACGTTACTAAATGTTTGAATTATTAAAAGTTAAAAACCCCTCCCCCATTCTTTTAATTAATGCTATGCGGTCGTCTACTTGTTCGTTGAGATTTACGGATCTCTAGATCTGAACCCAAAACAGAAACACACACACACAGACACAGAGGGAAGATAAAACACGACACGTCCGTAAACGAGCCAGCCTTGAACCTCGGACCTCGGACCTCGGAGAGTGAGCGGAATATGGTTACCGCGGAGAGTTCGAAGAATCGTCGACCACTGCCGATCACCATAGAGGACGGCGCGCTCTCCAGGCTTCTCTCCAGGGACGTCTCCGCGGTGAACTCCTCCAGCCGCCGCGTCTACTACGGCGGATCCCCTGCTGCCGTCCCGTTCCTATGGGAATCCCGCCCGGGGACTCCCAAACAAGCATTCTCCGACTCGTCGCTGCCGCCGCTCACCCCCCCTCCGTCGTACCAGGCCACCACCTCCCACCATAAAAGGTCTCCTGCCAGCGGCTGCGACTCCAAGGCCACTCCCTTCCTCCACGCCATTTTCCCCGGGCTCTCCCGCACTCGCCGGAGCGGAGGCCGCCGGCTGTCGTCTTCTTCGTCCTCCTCGACTTCGTCGTCCTCGTCCCGCTCTTCGTCCTCGGTTTCGTCGCCGTCGTTATTCGGCGGCTGCGGTTCGGAGAAGAACATCCCGTTCTCCCGCCCGCGGAGGTGCTACGGCGGAGACGTCGGAGGTGCTGCCTCCGGCCGCGTGTCCCCCATATCGACCCTGTGCTTCGGCGGCGGGGATGTTGGGTGCGGCGCCAAGTGCAAGAGCAGCGACGGCGGCGGGGGGTTTCGCGGCCGGCGTTACGTGGCGAACGTGAAGAGGGCGCTGTTTTTGGCGGTGGGTCATGGATCGGGCTGAGGTCGTCGGTCGGTGGGCGGTTGATTCAAAGGTACCGAATGCTTAATTAATATATTAGTAGTCCTCGTTCAAATTCTATTTTGTGTCAATTTCCGGTTTGTTTTCGCTGTGGGCTTTTTGGGGCCACGCGATTTGATGTGATTTCATTTTAGGGGGTTGTGTTGTGTCATTGTGAACGTACACTCTACATTCCTTCCATTCCGGTGTGAGATCATGTAGCGTTTCTGTGCTCTTGGGTTGTCCCTGTATAAACTGTTTCGTTAATTTTGTGCTTCCTCTGGCTAGTTAGCTAGATTTGTTTTTCATTATTTCAAAAGGATGAGTAGATGTAATTACTGGTGGTTTACATGCGGTAGTACCGTGACAGTGGAGCCAATAATAATCTGTTCTTAATAATACTATACACATTCAGGCAGAACTAAGGAATGAGTATAGCTAATTAGATCAGATTGCTTGCGCTTTTCACTATTCAAGTTTAGCTCAGTGATTGCAATTTTATGTAACTTTGTTTTTTTGTTTTTTTATTTAATAAATTGAATTATGTTAAATTGACATGTATTTGATATATGCTCGCGCAAAATTGGAGCATAATTTTATTTTTAAATGTCAGAATTGAGAAAAAAGAAACAGTCAACAAAAAGTTAAATAGACGGTTGTAAGTATACTAACTGATAAAAATATTATTCAGCAAGATGATTTTAAGTTACTCGTTACTTTATAGTCGTCGCCTTCAGTTGTGACGTAAACGTCCTTCAACTGCATGCATGGGCGATGTCTACGTGTCCAAGCATGAATAAATGCAAGCTAATCAATCATACTTAAAGCATCTTTAATCCTATAACCCTATGCTATTTATTCTAATATATGGGGAGCTAATTATACAAATTAATTGTTTCAATTATTACTCTAGATGCTTTCTAAATTAGATAACATATATATATATATGGATGTTTAATTGCTCTCTAAATTAATTTTATGAATATTTTAATATAATAAAACATTAATTAGTTATATTAGAAAAAATTAGTTTGCTTTCACAATACTTAAATAATCACACACTAAGAACAAGTAAAGCTCACTCCAATATACACACAGACCAATGATGCACTAATATAAAACAAGGATAATTTTGATAACTTAATAACAATAGAATAGTGATCAACTATTACATTTTCAATAAAGCAAATGATAAAATAAAACTACACATATAGAAAGTGGATTACGTCAATCTTACTTTGAATTTATTTTCTTTATCATTTCTATAACATCTTTTATCTTCTTCCTATCATCTTTCTCTTCTTTAGGCTTTTCACTTATTATATGAAAACTCTTTTCCAAAATCTTAAAAGTCTCTTTCCAAGACCCCTAAAACGTCCTCTCAAATATCTCTCCACGAGACATCTGAAAGACTCCATCTAGAGTTCTCTCATCTTTCTTTAGTATTTTTCGATAAACTCCCAAACATTCCAAAATGTGTTCCTCTTTTTTTCCCAAAAACACTCCAAAAATGTTGAAGGCTCCCCCTAGCTCATTTTTTAAATCATCTAAAGGAGCCCCTGGCTCAGCCACTCCCATCAATCAATATCTTTTGAATAAACATGGGCAATAATCGTGAAGATCAAGGCCAATTTACATTTGAAGAACTATTTTCAATCTAAAATTTATAAGCGTAGTTCTTAAGCTAATGTAACAGCCTTCCTTGTTTTATTAATAACTCTCTCATTTCATGATAAAATCAAACATAGACCATTGGAATGGTTAGTTAACTTCCAGATCTTTCATTTGCTACTAATTTGAGATCAATTAGATCATATTAAACGAGTTTTGAATTTTTAAAGCCGCCCGATAGAATTTGATTTTCATTGTGGACCTTTGTCTTGTTTTCTGCAATTTCCTCATTAGATTATCCAAATCAGCTGATTAATTTTTAACAAATAATCAACTCAAATACAAATAAAAAGGGGCCAATTTAATGTTAATTAGAGCTCTACAAACAATGTTATGATTTTTTAAAGTTAGCAAATAGAATTTGCAATTGAGAGTTTTAAATAAGAAGAGGTTCAAGTTCGAAGGAGGACCCAACTTGAATGACGTCATCTAAAACAAATTCTTGTTTGGATTACATCATTCAAACTAGTTTTTTTAATAAAAAAATCTATAAACATGATGCATATACAGTAATTCTTGAGTTACCGTTTGTTTAATGAACAATAACCGAGAGATTGTTGTACATTATTTTAAGAAAATCATATATCCACTTATATACATAGACATACATATGGTTGAAATATAAAAATTTGCCAAAATTAGAAAAACTGGTTGATAATTAGGCCTAAAACACCGACTCAACATTGGCCTTTGTTGACCAACGCTGACATAGTGTTGACTTTTTACAAGCTAACAATATTTTATCCATAACTTTCTCTCATTTTTTTTATGAAATCAAAAGCAGTCAAGTGCATTGTTCAGATAACTTCATCCTCTATCATCTATAATTAATTTAATATAAAAACGATCATCTAAAGGAAGTCATTGATTAGGATGTTATCCATATGTTGACCACTGGTGTCTATTTGAATTTGAATATGTAACCAAGACAAAATATGGTTCGACAATTGCCATTCTTTGTACACCATTGTATGCAAACAATGTGCATGGATAAAAGATTCATTTTGGATGGATTGAATCACCTACATGCAATTACTTGATATAATAGGTTGTGTTGCTACATTACTAAGAATTAATTGTTGAAAAGGCTTTGTTGCATAATTTGATATTTTATGGCTCCTTGGTTCACCTTGACTTTTAACTTGCAATCCTAGCCAACTTAAAAAATAAAATGGCATCATAAACAATTTATAACTTAACATAGCACCTTGGCTAGACATAAAACTTAAAATGTTATCCTAGCCAACTTAAAATGACATCAAAAATGGACTAATTAAAACTTAAAATGACACCTTGGCTAAACTTAAAACTAAAAATGGCATCTTAGGCGACTTAAAACTTAAAATGGATTCCTAACCAGATTTAAGGAATGGTACCCAAACCAATCTTGAACTTTAAAATGGAACCCGGCAAGGCTTAAGGAATAGTACCCTAACCAACCTTCAACATAAAGATAGGACCTTTTTCAGACTTAAGGAATGGTACTTTAACCAACCTTGAACTTAAAATGGCAACTCGATTAGAGTATTTAGCTAACAATAGCTTCAGGCCCTACAAATACAATTTATATAGGACCTACCAAACCAGTGCCCGAGGTTTTGGGTGAAGATTTTGCTTTAACACTAAGATGGAGTGTCAGAATTAGAGCACGAAGCATAGGAGTAGTTCTACACAAGGCCCTATGCTCATGCCCGTATCCAAGCCTGTTCTCATGCCCATGGTGAGCCCTTGCCTATGCTTGTGCCATTCACCATGTGCAACCCACTACCCACACTATATGCCTTGTTCAAGTCGCCAAGTCTTTTTTCTCTCTTCTTTCTTTCTTTAATTCATATTTCATCTAGAAATCGTTCCTTTTATCTTATTTTCATATTTAATTCATAGTTTATATTAATTAGGATTAAATTGGTCTTTTTTCTTAGTTTCTTAATTGTAACAAGTTTTTGATTCCTAGCTCTTAGGTGTGCCTATAAATAGGCCTATGAAAATTTTACATCCTCTCCTTGGATTTGTTTTTTTATCAACAAATAAATATAAAATATGGGAGTGATATTTTGACATAATTCAAAAAAGTAAGTAATAAGTCTAAGAAAATAAAATACATATACATATTTTTTTAGATTTTTCTATTTCTAGTATTAAACAAAAGGATTCACAAATAAAAGTGCTAATGCTACAACCAATCCATAAATTGTTAAAGGTTCCATAAAAGCCAGACTAAGTAATAAAGCACCTCGTATCTTACCCTCTGCTTCTGGCTGTTGTGCGATCTAGTAACAACTTTATTTATTCAAGTTGGCTTATATTAATTATAAACTCTCAATTAAAGTTTGTTATTATATTTTGGATTTTCCAGTTAATTACTTGAATTACTTGAGCTAGAGTTTGAGTGCTTAGCTATCCTCTCTAGATTATTGTTGAATCATAATCAAAGTTCTTAATAATTTGGTCCTTTCATTGAAAGATCCTAATTAATATTTCTTATGAAGTTATCAAATTTATTAAGAGATCCTAATTAAGATTTCCCATTAAGTTATCAATTTCATTGAGAGATCCTAATTAAAATTTCTCATTTAGGTATCAATTCTATTGAGAGATCCTCATCAAAATTTTAAGTAAGGATTCATTTTTTTTTCTTTTGTGTTCTTCATCAAGATAACGAAGGAGGCGACTAATATGAACAAGTTGCGGTTTGAAGCCTTGGAGCATTCTGTAATAGAGCTTTCAGTGGCAATGACAAAAATAGCTCAATCACAAGGCAAGACCAATTAGAATCTCAATCGTGTACTTGTACCTAATATGGGCAAAGAACTAGCTAGAGGCAGAAAACTCATATAGATGACCATATATCACGACGATCTACATAGAATACTGATAATACATCGTGCCCTGAAGACGAACCCTACCATGGCTGGCCCAAGCATGGTGGTCGTCTATAGCTAGGATCAATGGTTGTTGAGTGGTGGTTGCGTGAAAATACAACCCGAGGAGAGGTCAACGATGGCTTCGAGAGTGTCCCCTTTTATTTATTTTAAAATCTTTTTTGTTGTTTTAAGACCAAGATCCTAAAAACTCCCTTTTTCTGAAAATAAAAAAATATAAAAAAAAAACTTCTTTTTGAATAATGCAAGCAAACACTCATAGATCAAGACTAGGTACCAATTGTAGGCGTTGTGGGGGTGCAAGAGTTTTTCTTCCTCCCCCACACGTAACCGACTCTCAAACCTAATTCTATGAAACTGTAGACCTTTTCTTTTTCTAGGTGCCCAATCACACCTCCAAATTGTTTGGTGGCGACTCTGTTTTTCTTTTCTTTCATGGTTTGTGTAAGCCTTGGGCAAGGATGACTCTAAGATCAACTGAATGAACCGGCATTGGTGTCCTTTCACAAGCCAGTATGAGCCCAGTCAAAAATGGGTGATGACACATATATATTGTGATAACTATATATATATATATCATATATATATATCATATATAACATAAGTAATATGATAATTTTTAAGTATGTAGAGTCTAATAGCTAATGCTATGGAGTTTGTTGATAACTATATATATCATAGATAATTATTATTTACTATGTTGACATAATTAGTATATGTACTTAAAATCTAACATATAAATAATATTAGTAGCAATGATGATAATGATAATAATAATAATAATAATAATAAATAGTACATGTTTTATTTTAAAAATAATATCAATTATAAAGTATATATATTTATATTTTAATAAAAATAACATTTAAACGTAGTAATACTTTTTTAATATAAAAATATAAGTATATGTCTAATCAAATATATGATTATTTCAATTACATTAAAGAAAATATAACATAAGTAATAACTAAGTAATATAATTATATAGTATATTAGTATTGATGTAATGACCCGTGTTTAGAGATTTGAAGAGTTAGTCATTTGTGCATTTGGACAAGGACTCTTGTCCAGAAGGTTAGCAAGAGTCTGAGGGCGCAGCGCCTCAGCGAGGTACTCGCTAAGTTAGATTTTCGTGCGAAGGCTTGGTCAATGCAGCCTTGGTCAATGTGGGATTGGTCAACGTGATCGACCTGGCGTGGTGAGTGGTCGATGGGGTCGAGGTCGACCAAGAGCAGTTTCTCAAGAGCTTGTTCATGTGTGTTAGTTGACGCGAGAGATGGTCGACCTGTGGTTGACATGAGGTTGACAAGGTCGACCCAGCTAGAGATCGACCTTGTGCGATGTGAAGATTAGTCGATGTGGGTGTCTAGTCGATGCGAGAAAAGGCAGTCGATGTCGACCTGCGACAGCATATTTTTGATATATTTTCTAGTTTGCGATTTTAGGGTTTGGGGATCATTCAGAAGCCATCGAGAGAGAGAGAGAGGAATCGTCGTCGGTGAAGATCGTTGCCGCTGCATTCTTGGAAGCGGGAGGCACCTTTGGAGAGGAGCAAGGAGCAGGAGGATCTTCCAATTTCAAACCCTAATGTAACCAAATTCAATGTAGGGATTATGTACTCTTGAGCCTATTCTAGGGTTAGGTCATAAGGTAAATAATTTATGTATGTATATATGTACATTCATATAGGTGTGATCTCCTATATGAATGTTGGCCTTCATTGGCATGTTATGCTTATGTATATTGATGAGTCCAGGGTTAGTGAGGCTTAAGGGTTTGTTTGTGGTGTGGTCGTGTTCGTTTGTGTTAGTACCATGGTAGTCTCGTGGGAAACCTTGGGAACAATCGGGGGGTTGTGGTTGGGAATATATTATCTGAACTTGACCCAATTGTGGCTTATGTGTTAGATGTTGAATATTTATGCTTATTGATGTGTTATGAGTATGTATCATTGTGTAGTGCTTGAAAATGTGTTGTGTGGCTATGGAACCGGGATAGCCTGTGTGGCTGTGGAACTATGGTAGCTTGTGTGGTTGTGAATGTGGTGGACTGTGTGACCGTGGCAATGGTTGTGTTCGCTGGTGTGGTTTGCTTGTGTATTGCCTTAATTATAAATACTGATTATAACTTGTTTATGTATTATTGTCACGACACTGCACATGCACACTCATCATGTAGATACTAGGAGCATGGGATGGGTTAGGGAGACTTGATCCCTACTGAGTTGTGGTTGCTCACCCCTCCTATTATGATTTGTTTTCTTTTCAGGAACCTATAGGCATTAGGTGGAACACCAAGGTGGAAGACCGAATTTATTGTTTGATTGCTCTTCTTATTATGTTATTTTGAGGAAACTAATGTAACCCCAATGGGGAATTGATGTAAAAGGAATTTTGAATGTAATAAAGACATATGGTTTGGCTTGTGGATATTTGTTGTGGTTGTTTGTAATGTTTCTATGTAGTACTGTCTGACCTAAACCTCTTGCCCACCGGATGGGTAAAGGGGAGTCACGAACTAGTTTCCTTGGGTTGGAAATTCAGGACGTAACAATATGGTATCAAAGCATGGTTTAGTTGGCCTAGGGTAGTAGGCGGATTGGGTATCTTGAGTCCTTTGGAGGAGCCTGGAGGGACATGCCTGATCAACGTGGTCCTCTTTGAACCTCTAAGGTGTACTTGGGGTAGTCCAGTCCTGTGGTAGGATTTCCATGCATTGGCATTAGGGCACTAGTTGCATTTGTTGTTTATGTGTGATTGTGTGGATAACTGTTATAAAGCTTTAAATGTAAGTTTTAAATTTGCATCTCTGATATTTTGTGATAACTTGTGCATGAATGCACAGTAAATAACTTATGGTATTGAGCTGTGTGCTTGTGGACTTGATGCTTGTGCAATGTGGTTTAATGTGGTTTAATGCATTGTGTAATAATTGAATTGAGAGGTGGGGTAGAAGTAGTGAGACTCGATAGATTGCGAATGCGTTTTGACGATTGTGTTCCTTACTTCGTGTAATAAGAATGTCACCGAGGAGAGCAGCTCGTGCGTCCGGGGCAGTGGCTGATGAGTCATCGACCTATGAGGGGCCATGTGTGGGACAGCCCACTGGAGGAAATGAGCTGTTGCTAGCACAGCTGCGAGAGGGCATCTAATAAGAAGTCCAAGAGCTGAGGGAGGGCATCCGGCAAGAGGTCCGGGAGGAAGTACGTCATGAGATGGCGGCACAACAGGTGGTGCTATGAATACCTCCAGTGAGGCAGTCACCTCATGAGCATGAGAGTTGTGTGGGTTGGGTGCAAGAAGCTGGTGCCCCTGGGGAGGGGGGGGGCGGTGGGTCTGGGGGTGTAGATGCAGGCTGGGGGGTGGGTTGGGTGGGGGATTGGGGTGTGTGTGTGGTGCTTTGTTTCCAGGCCGTGTTGGCTTTGGTGGGAAGTGGCAAAACAGGGTGTCTCAAACGGGTGGGTAAGGGGCTGGTGGTTGGGTCGGCTTTTGGTTGGGGGGGGGGGGGGGGGGGGGGGGGGGGGGGGGGGGGGGGGGGGGGGGGGAGAGGAGGGGGGGGGGGGGGGGGGGGGGGTCTCGGGCGTGGTGTGTGGGGTGGTGGGGTGGCAAAGCTGGGTGGTTGTCTTCTCTCCCTGTGGCCTTCCTTGGGGCCTTGGGTGGCCTTTGGTTGTGGGTGGTGGGTTTGGGGGCTGGGTGTGTGTGGCACCTGTGTTGAAAAGTGTGGGCTCTGCCATGGTAATAAATGGACCTGGGGGTGTGTCGGGGGGGGGGGGGGCGGGAGGGGGGGGGGTTTGGGTGATTTGTTTGTTTAAGCTTTGTGGGGTGTGTGGTTCGACCTGTTGGCTTTGGATAAAGGAAAGGCGGCTTCATGTTGAGGTAGTAGGTTGTTTGAGGCGATGGTATGGGCGACCCTTGAGTGCCGCGTGGCGTCTGGGGTGGGCGTCCCCCTTCTCGAGGGTGATGGGCAGGGGTGGCCTTCGCTGGGTGGTGGCTGTTTGGTGGGGCGTGTGCTCCCGCCTGGGTTAGGTGGGTGTTGGTTGGCCGCGAGCGTCTAGTGTTGTGGGGTCTGGGGGTCCTGGGGGGGGGGGGGGGGTTTTTTTTTGGGTTTTGGGGGGGGGAGGTGGGGGGGGGGGGGTGGTGGGGGTGTTTTTTGGGGGGGTGGGGGGGGGGGGGGGGGAGGGGTGGGGCGGCCCCGGGTGAGTTCTTGGCTTGGTGGGGTTTGGTGGTTTTGTGGCTTCTGGGTTTTTCCCCGGGGGAAACTTTGCTGAAATGTAATGGGGTTTTGGGGGTGTTTGGGGGGGCCCCTGCGGTGGTGGGACGCCTGCCTTTGGTGCCCCCCCCCTTGGGTGCGGGCTGGGTCCCCCGTGGAAGGTGGGGTACAAGAGTCCACTAGATAGCGTGCCGATTCATCAAGTCGAGGATGATGTGGTGATGAGGTTCCAAACGGAACAACCACCGAGATTCAAGGAAGAGATGGATCTAGTGGTGGCTGAGCAATAGCTTAGGCAAATTGAGCATGTGTTTTCCTTTCTCCTACCCCGAGAGGAGGATAAGGTGAGGTTGGCTATCCGGAAGCTAGAGGGTAATGCCTTAGAGTGGTGGCAAGGTGTCGTGGGGAGCCGCACAGTGCAGTTCATGATATGGGAAGAGTTTCTGCAACTCTTCCATGATGAGTTCTGTTACGTATCATAAGATTTGGTGAAACTGCCAATAATATTTTTAAGTTTGGAGACTCGAAGATCTGAAGGTATTAGGGTCGTAGAGTCGAAGTTCGAAGAAGAGTAAAACTATCACTAGCCTGAATGATAAAATACTCGTAGACTCGAAGAGTTGAAGAGTTGTAACTTAAAAGTGACAGAACATAAGTTGACTCGAAGACTCGAAGACTCGAAGACTCGAAGAATGCGAAACTGAAGAGTCTCCAAAAATGCCTTAACGAAAACTGACAACATAAATTAACACAAAGACTAGGAGACTTGAAGGGCCGAAAAGTTAAAGTCGTAAGCAGAATCTGTCAACTACAAAATGTGTGGAGACTCGTAGACTCGAAGGTCGAAGGTTAAAGAGCCTAGGCCTCTCAATTACATAAACTGACAAAAGAAATTATAACTGAGACTTGAAGAGTCATAGACAAGTAATCAAAAGGAATTGTCAGATCATAAATAAGACCAAGACCCAAAGACCTCAAAGGCGGAGTCATAGCTGGAGAATCGGAGCAATAGAGTCAAAGACTCAAAGAAATAGAGACTCAGTTTGCAATAACCCAACGACGACAGGCTAAGCATTAGACATTGAGAATGGGAGACTCGCGGAGTCGAAGACTCGCAGGGTCGAAGATCCAGCATAAGTTCGTAGACCAAAGGAACAAAAGGGTCGAAGAACATCTTAGTCCTCCAAAGCAAACTAAGTGACTCAAAGAAACAGAGTCGAAGACTCAAAGCTAAGACAACAGGCATAGGATATGTATGCTCGATATAAGAGTCACTCGAAGAGTCGTAGCAAGGGTCGGAGACTCGAAGGGTCGAATACTCACTTAACACAGAGTGAACTATTAGACTTAGACTAACCTGTAATCTGCCATCCACGAAGACTCGAAGATATAGAGTCGAAGACTCGTAGCTAGTAGTGTGGCAATACACTCTTAAGAGAAACCGCTCTAAGCTTCGCAGACTCGCAGAGTCAAAGATCATTTTATAGAGTGAGCTTGTCATCATCTGCAAACTAATACCCACAAAGACTCGAAGAAAACCAGAGTCGAAGACTCGCAGAATCTAATGTTGTTAAAGCCTGAAGTATCATTATACATTAAAAAAAGGCTCAACCCAAATCTTCGAGGTAAATCTTTGAGTCACCAGACCTTCGAGGCAAACTCACAACCCTAAGCATCTTACTTAGCAATATCTTCAGCTAGGGTTTGTACAGTAAGCTGCGCCTTCCTGAGCAGTTGAGTGCATTTATTATCGCATTAACGACTGCAAACTATCATCAACGGATGAACGACCAAGATCGACCGTACCAATATAGGCATGCAAATACGCAGTATAGGCAACAATCTGCAGAATCAGAGCAAATTAACCCATCCGCTATACTTCCGCATTTTAAGTGGTGGGAAGTCAGACTGTCGGGATGGACGACAAGGCGCACATGCACTATAACCTTAAAATATATCTCTCAGATATTTAATGAAAATAATACGAGAAAAACTCTCACAGAAAGCAAGGAACATAGAACACAAGATATAGAATTCTGACACGCATTAAAAAAATAACTCTTGTAGAATCTAAGGGAGTTCCAATGCTAGAGAGAGAAAGACTCTGAGAGAAAATTCATCAAAGTGTTGTGCGTTGTGTTGAATGAAGAACAAGATCATCTTGAACGATCAATCATACACTCTTGTTCAAATAGATCCTGCACAATCATCTAGTCTACTTTCTGTGTTGTTTATCCACAATTATTATCTATCCTTGAACACTCCAAACGGAGTCGATCTGTCCATATTGATATTCATAGGAATATTCATTCCATATCTGAGGTCTATCCCATCTAGAGCATTTATTCTCATCTCAGATTTGTTGGATAGTCATTAATCACTCCTACTCCATATTGTCATCTTCTCAATTAATATTCATAGCATAGTCATCTCTTGAATATTCATATACTAGCTTACAGTCTTAGCTTCTGCGAAAATAGTATATTCACCCCCTCCCCCTCTAGACACACTTTGGGACCTACAATTGGTATCAGAGCAGTTCTACAACTCTGTAAAGATCCCTTGACAGATATGAATTTCAACAGCACAAATCCCGTTCCTGAGCAAGCTCAAGTTCCAGTCGAGGAACAAGAAGCCAGTCGTACTTCAGTAGTGGAATCAACTAGAGAGCAAGAGCAAGAAAAACCTAGCACCAACATAAATAAGAAAGAACAAGAAGACTTCTATGACCAACCCCACTCATTGGATTTACAAGGTCAAACATTATTTTGAGTTCCAGCACATCAGTCCACATTAACAAGTGTAACTTGCTTCATTTCGCTTGAAAGGGTTAGCCTTATAATGGCACAAGTGGTGCAATAAATTCAATGGACCTATTTTATGGAGTAAATTCATCAAGACATGAATCTATCGTTTCGGTCCAACTAACTACGAAGACCGATCTAAAGCCCTTACGAGACTCAATCAAACCGCTTCAGTCACCACCTATCAAGAAAATTTGAGAAGTTATCACAATGAATTGATGACTTGCCTAAACATTACCTTGTTGTGTGCTTTGTTGCAAGTTTGCAAGATGAGGCTCAGTTGGATATGTGAAAGTTAAGCAATTGCGAATGCTCTCAGATACCATTGGAGTGGCATGTTTGATTGGGGAGTGCAATCTTCTATAAAGGGAATCTCATTCGTTAACTAGAGCTGTCACACCCCCCAACCCTAGGAAATCCGGAACTGGGAACATGACTTTCCCATGCCCGCACCTGAGTGCAAGGGGTTAGTGACTTGCACCAAAAAGGGGCACACAACGGGTGTTGTACAGGATGTACATGTACAATCATACAATAAAGGTATTCTTGTACACTCCCAAAGATATGCAACTAAATAAAAGTCATCATCACATAGCATACATATCATAAGAGCAAATCAGTACAATAACTACATACCCATGTCCGAGAAGAAGGATAATAATAAGAATACAAAAACAACCAGTCAAAGATAAACATAAAAATTCCCCTACATCAAACGGGTCTGGTCAGCTCAACTGCAATCCCAATAGCTTCTGCATGCTAGAACCTGAAAGACATGACAAGAATGTAGGGTGAGCACAAAATGTCCAGTAGGTGACCTACGACCCCACACCACTCTACCAACTCATAAACATTTAGGATTACATATTCTGTGTATGCATGTGCCAGTGTAATCTCCTATACATACAAATGAAAGCATAACAACTCATAACAATATCTATAAAATCAAGCCAACGCAAAGCAGTTGATATCACATTTTGTCACATTAACACTCAAAATAATATTTATAAACCTAACTAACCTGTAGAATGGTAAGCTATGGTCGATCTCATAAAAACACAGTTAGAAATTTGTAACTTAGTAACACTCATATTGTCTAAGCAAATAGCATGCAATGAAATTAAATAAAAATAATAATAAAGAAAAATAAAATAAAATAAAGGGATCCTAGAGAAAAACAAAAAATAAGAGAATAAAAGTCTAGGGGCGGAGGTTCACCAGAATTTCCAATTCGTAGTCATATGGTTTAATTAATTATTCATATTTATTCTTTAACACGTGAAGATGGATGATGTTAATGTAACTACCCACTGATGTCATGTAAATAACAGCATGCCTAACCCTATCAATGTTTTACTCTCGTGGCACACTGAAATAGGTTTAAACCCATTAACAATTAATCAACCATGAATCCCCAAAGGATCATGGTCTACTTTCATAACCCGTGTTCCTAGGTTCTATTTTAAAATTCCGATATTAAAGTTTACCTTTCGGTCCATCCTCTAATTATCTAAGTCGTGCAATAGATTCATGACTTCCATAGCATGTAAATATTCCATAAAATGAAATCATCAATGAAAGAGATAAAAATAATTAAAGAAAACCCATACAATCAAGAAATTAGAATTAGGTTATCCCCAATCCCTAAGAAAAATGGATTATCCCATAGAAAACTGAATAAACATATATATATATATATATATATATATATAATATATATAATTAAGCCATAAAATTAGGATTACAAAAGGGAGGGAGGAAGATGAACCAACTTGTTATGAAGGCATACAAATAATTTCCCTCCAAAACCAAAAACTAATGAGTTATCAAACCAATTTTACATGAAATTCTCCAAAATCAAAAGAAAATAGGTAAGAATCCAACTTAGGATTCTTGGCCATCAAGAACGGCTCCCCAAGGGTTAGAATCCCTAAAATTTACTCAAACATGATCCTTATATACCTCTCCCAAAATTACATTAAAAAGAATTAAGAAAATAAATAAAATAAATAAAAATAGGCTAAGATCAGTGTCAAGGTCGTGACCCAATAACTCATAATGTAATGATAAAATCTGTGGGAACGTGTTGAACAAAGAGAGTCACGACCACACATCCTTCAGTCGCAACTAAAAGCTTCTCTCTAGGTCATGACTGGATTTGCCTACATGGCCATGACTACAATCTCTAGGTCATGGCCATAATCACTTTTCAGTTATGACCCCAAATCATGTTAGCAAGTCACGACCTCACACCCCAGGGTCGTAACTCCTGGAGCATTTTCATTTCCATTTTTGTTGTGTTACATTCTGATTATGTCTAACAACCCTTTGGAAGCTCCATTTCGATCCATATTGCTCCAAAAGCCTAAAAAATAATTTAAAATACACAAAATACAACAAAGCACAATAAAATGCTAAAAACACACATTAACCATATAAAACATAATTAAAACACACCAAATACTCTCAAAGCACATTAAAAATAAGGGATGAACATGTGTTAAATATGTATATAAAATAGGTTCATCAGCATTTCAACACACAAATACCATCACCTCCCTTTCTCAACTAATTAGTTCATGCAAGGCTCTCAATGCTTACCAACCACATGTGGGAACATGACATCAAAAGCCTGCCACATATGAGACCTCAATGCTATCAACCAGCCATATGGGAAACCTCAATCTTTAACCAGCCCTATATGATTAGTTCATGCAAGGCTCTCATAACTTACCAACCACATGTGGGAACACAACATCAAAAGCCAGCCACATTTGAGACCTCAATGCTATCAACCAACCATATGGGAGACCTCTACCTAACCAACCCTATACGGGACCTCAATTGATCACTCAATCAAACCAATAAAACCCCACAATCAAAGCCTACAAACACCATAAAGTTCTAAACCCATAAATGTATCCATACCAAATAACATTTCATGTTAATAGTAAATAACAATATTTCATACTTCAAAAAAGATGTAAGGATTTTTTTATACACAAAACTTGGGTTAGGAAAAATAATAGGAATAACACAAAAGGACCAATCCCAAAAAACTTCTTAGAAACTATGCCTCGAAACCCTGCCCCGAAACTCTGACCCGAATATCTGCTTCAAAGATCCTGATTAGAAGATGCTAACTCAAAGATCAATGCCTCAAAGATTCTGACTTGAAGATGTTGACCCGAAGATCTAACTCGAAGCTACTAACTAAAAGATCTGACTCAAAGTTCCTGACCCCAAGCTCTTGGCCCTTTAACCTTTTGATCCTTCGACTTTTTAAACCTTCGACCCTAGATCCTTAACGTGTTACCAACTTAACAGTTTTCTAAGGTTACTGTTTATCTTCGTTTATGCCACTTTTTCATCTACAACTAACCCAACGACCCCCAAGTCCTCACAAACACACATTACTAAATACACCTCAATATGTGTCCTAAACATCCTTAAATCACAAAGTAACAATATTAATATATATATATATATGTTGGATCAAGCCCAGAATTTGGATGATGCGAATAAAACCCTATGTAATTTGATTTGAGACATTGCATGTTTTATCTTAAGTCATTGCAGAATATATGATCTTAATCCGGACCTTTACTCATGAGAGCAAAGCTGAGGACAGGATACATAATCCTAATCCAGACAAGAGTGAGTGTTGTCAAACACTTGGTAAATAACCAAGTCTACACTTCATACGGTATAAGGATCATTCGTGCGGACTAAACACTTAAAGCTACGGAATAAGGAGTCCACGTCTTAGAGTTTAAACGGACTAAGTCAAATTGATGCGGAATAAGAATCCTAGTTTACATCTCGCACGGAGTAAGAGAAAGTTATCGCAGAATAAAAAGCTAAGTCTTTCACTCAAGCGGACTAAGAACAAAAAGACACAGAGTAAGGAATCCGAGTCTTCCATACATGCGGAGTAAGAAACGACTTGTGCGGAATAAGGACCCAAGTCCTTATTCGCATGAAGTAAGAAAAATAGATGCGGAGTAAGGAATCCGAACCTTTTACTCATGCGGAGTAAGGATGCGCTGATACGAAGTAAGTCATCTGACCTTTCAACTCATGCGGAGTAAGGAAGCGCTGATACAGAGTAAGCTCTATGAACTTCCCGTTCATACAGAGTAAGGAAGCACTGACACGGAATAAGGATTCCAGTATCAAACTGACACGGAGTAAGTAACTAATGATACGGAGTAAGGAACTTTACGACGGATTAAGAAGACGCTACTTCAACTTATCATCTTCGCATTCAAAGTAGTCAGCTCGCTGCGTCCCAATGTAAGACAAACTCATTAATAACCTAAAGCATCTTACATGTGGATCACACGGATATGTGGACATAACTTTAACTGCACTTGGGAACTCACAAAGACACTTATGCCTTACAAACCCAAGATCTTGAACTACACATCTACAGCAATCAAGGCAAAGAGATTTCCGAGAAACAATTAATGTTGCACGTTGCTCGGGAGAACAAGTTCTAAGAATGTTCCCAATGGATGATTATATATATGAAAACTTGTATATTTTATAAGTAACACGCGAGGTGTGATAGAATATATATACGTGCATGTATGTACAAGAGCTAAAAGAGAGATCTTATTGGCTAGTGTGTGAGTTATTTGTAAACAGAGTGTTAGAGAGTATTACAGTAGATCGAAAAGCTTTATAAGCTTTAATCTGTTCTGTTTTTTTATAATTGTCATTTGATAATAAAACAAAATACTTCCACTATCTGGTTATCTTCCGCATTGATCTTATCTCTTAACCAGTATTAGCGTTGCGCCAAAGTTAGAAAAAAGTTTTGATAAAAGCCTATTTACCCCACCTCTAGGCTTCCAGGGACCAACAATATATATTTAGATATTACAACCATCTAGATCTAGATATAGATTTCCATGGTTGACTTCCCAACCTTTATACAATAACTTGATTATAAAACCCCCAAATCATAGAAACACATACCCAACACTATATATCATATTTAACCCCCATGTTATCTACTTAAATCATAAGATTCAACCTAAAATTAGGTTTTCCCCCAAAACCTAGGGTTCATACCGAATTTCATAGATCATGCCGAAATCATACATATTCCAAAATAAAATCAAGATAGGAAGTTTAGGAATACCTACTTGGAAAGGATTCACGGATCCAACAAGTTGTATATATGGCCTTGACTTCCCAAAATATCAGGCTACAAGCACTTGGGTTGTTAGATATATGGCCTTGGCTTCCCAAAATTTGGAGATGTGGGACAAGCTTATCTCAACGATATCTCTCTTTGTTATATATCTAACCAGTTGGAGATACATCTATGAAATCGGGTTGCCACTATGTGGGCTTGTCATGGAATTTTTTCTTACAACTGCCCCTCAATCTATATCTTGAATGGAGATTACACCGGTTCGATATCATGGTCATATCGGTATTCTTTTAAACAATATTTAGCTTTATTGTTAGGCTTTTAACTTCAATTGATATGCCCATTTTTTTAGGATGATAATATTAAGCATGTATACAGATTGTAGGCTTTAGGGTTTTGCATAGAAGGTGTTCGATGAAATGTTTGAACCAAAAGTGATTGCTAAAAGAAATTTTAAAGATGTCACAAATGCTATTTAGAGATAAAAAAATAGTTTGTCGTTAAGTTTTATCTGGAAAACAAAGTTAATAAATACATATAAGCAAATGTCCTAAATGGTATTTAAGGATGGATAAAACCTTCTCTATTTTTGTCACAAAAAAAATTAGGATGGAAATGTGGTTTCAGTCTTAAAATTTCCATTTGTGACGGTAACAATCAAGATGACTTTGGAAGGTTTAAAGTTGTCCCAAATACTAGTTAGGGACAAAATTGTGTCTTTATTAGATACAATTTTTTGTCAATCTTAATAGTTATTTTTTTAATGGTGAATTTTGTAATCTCTAACTAGTTATCACACTCGAGCATCTAGGATGTCTCCCGATGGTGTGACCCAAATTAGTGTTCATGTTACTTGAGGAGGGGTAATGTGGAAAGCGTAGCTAATGCGCAACGAAAGTCTCCAAGACAAGTTTGTGTGAAAGAAACAATGGAGCTCTTTTGGAGTTCAGACGTGATGACCTGGTTAAGTGTGGGGAGCACGCCACTAGTCGTGAACTTAACGGTGAAGAGGGATATGGTCATCCTTATAGAAACTAGTAGAGAATTAGATTTATTCTCCCGATGAACCCAAGACAGGATGAAACCAGTTTAGGTGTGCCCAAAGTAGTAAGCTATACTTAGACCGACCTTTTCTCATAAGACGACTAAGCATTACATTAGTGTAAAATTTGACCCCGTGATAGATGATTTCAAAACAATCCATCTTGTATCCTCAAAATTTGACAAAGCACTCTCGCAATTGGTTGGCGTTGTAGAGTCTGAGGACTTTGCAAGTCCCACATCGGCTTGGGAGGAGAACAAAGCGTGCCTCTTAAGAGGACATGGAAACCTCTCCTGGCACGAAGCCTTTTAGGGTGCCTGTGTGGCACTACCAAGAACAAAATCGAGATTGGGCTTGGACCCTAAACTGGACAATATCGTGCTACAGGGGACTTGGGCTTTTACAAGCGTGGTTCAAAGGAAGGATGGGAGCCCACGGTGGAGGTGGGTCAACTGATAGGGTATTGCATGCAATCACGTCCAGTCTTACTGAAGTACCCAAGGTGCGGTACAAAGTTAGTGAACGAGAGTAGCAAGGAATGCGTTTGATGATCTTGGTTCCTTTGAGCTCAAGTCACGCAATAAAGACATTGCGAAACCGTGTAGGGGAGGATGTCACGCCCCGAGCATTTGGGATGTCTTCTGGTGGCGCAACTCAAATTGGCATTCGTGCTACTTGAGGAAAGGCAATATGAAAAGCATAGTTGTTGCGCAAGGAAAGACTCTAAGACAAGTTTCCTGTGAGAAAAATGATGGAGCTCCTCGGAGTTCAAGTGTATCGAAAAAGTTAAGTGTGGAGAGCACGCCAATAGTCATGAACTTGAGGGTAAAAAATAGATTTGACCATCTTTACACAAACTGATTAAAAATTGAAGCCGTTCTCTTGATGAGCTCTAGCGATTTAGTTTATTTGCATAAAGTTTTTTTACAATTATATATTTTGCTTCATCCTTTGGTTGTATACGAATTTAGCTTGATAAATATTTTAGTCAAATGTCTATTTAGCTTTACTCATCATTTGCATGCATCTAATCAAACTTTAACTAGAGCCTTATTAATAATTTCAGGTGTTTGTACTTGTACCCTTTCTTTGGTAAGGTATAGAAAAGGGATAAAAAAAATTAGGTGGAAAAAGAGGGGAAGAAAAAGGAATGAAAAGAAAAAAAGTAGATTTTTTTTAATAGAATTGATTGGTAGCGATAGAAAAGATGTAGAAAAAATATTTTTAAAATTATTTAATAGAAAAAAAACAAAAAATATATATAATTACATTAAATACCTTTTTATTTATCAATCTACCTCATTTCCCAAAGTAATTGTACGTGTGCTTGTTCATCTTCTCTCTCTCTAATATATATATATATATGGCATCAACCCTCACCCCATGAGTAGTATTAATGTCGATGGGTTAGAGCTCATCAATTTTGAGGTGGTGGATCCGGATTTAGGCAATCTAGGCTAGGTGATCGTTAATTCATTATGGTGTGGGAGGAAGAGGAGGAAGGGAGTCTCATGCTAGGGGTGACTTCCATGCCACCTCAGTCCTGCGTTATCGAGGATTGTGGCTGAACTAACAGATGTATAAGTGTCATCATCTGCAACACAATCCAGCTACATAAATCCAGGAATAACAACATCATGGAAAAAAAATTGTTTTTTGTAAAATTTTCATATATAATTATATTGTTTGCTATGTCATAAAAATGTACTTATTTTTTTCCTACGTTATTGAAAAATGTAATATTTGTTGAATGTTACTGTGTATATTGTTTCCAGCCACATAATTGGTTTTCTGTATTTTTTTTATACTGTCCGTTTTCCGTGAAAAAATCATACTTATCGAACAAAAGAGTGTTTGAGTGAAAAACTCTACAATTAGATTACTTCTGATTATTAAAGATAAACACCACGTGCATTGTTTAAAATTAATATATATATATATATATATAAAGTAGTTAAAAAGGAAAAAAAGGTAAGTAGCATTTATTCTCACAATCTGACCTAATTTTATTGGTAGCATTCGTGTTCCCATATTGTCCTACAATAACAGATGGGAAAAAGAAAACGAGCCAACCACAAATTGGATACACAAATGAGCTTTCACACTTAAACTTAGGTATCGGAATTCACAGGTCTAACATGAAGGTGTGGTGGGGTTTCGGAATTAATTATAACTGTGTAGGCCGATAGCAAGATTAATCCATCCGGCAGTAACATCTTTTCTATTGCGCTGTCTGTCATGCATGTCTCTCTATTTGGTGATCAGTGGCGGCGTGGTCTTTGAATAATTGACTCAGCAGTATAAGAAAATTTCAACGCCGACATACGTTACGGTTGATTCCATTTTTTCAATTAAATTAAAAGTGTAACTTCTTTTCTACTGCGTTGTGTGCTCCGGATTGATTCAGTGGCGGCGGCGTGTGTAAGTCATTTATATAATTTAATCAAATAATTATTTTTTATAAATTATAACCATTCTAATTTTATACTATAAAAAAACAGATTTAAAGTTTTAATATTTTAATTTAAATATTAATTTAAATAGTATATTTTTTCTCTCCTCTCTCTTTCCATATTGGCCTCGGCTCACACGACGCACGCCTATCACGCCTCTCCTCCTCTCTCTGGCTACCGCTCATGGCTCTCTCTCTCTCTCTCTCTCTCTCTCTCTCTCTCTCTCTCTCTCTCATGCCCCTTCCCTGCCGCAAGTTCTTTCCCCTGAGTTGACACAATTAGCTTATTATTTTATTATAAAATAATTTTCGTTAATGAAATTTACTAGTTAAATTTGACAAGTCATTTAATCAAAAGTTAAATTTATTATAGCAATAGAGAGCTTAGTGCATGAGTTTTTTTTACCTTTTAGATATATTTTGACTAAACTTAACTTTTAGCTAGCTAGTATGAGTGCTCTAATGAGCAATTATATACTTGACTCTATCCAAGAATAAAAATAAATTTCATGCAATTATATTTTTTCTCGTGTATTAAATATACTATAGAGTTTAATTGATGTCTTTTTTTGCCATCGCATAATATCTTGTCGTCTAAGGTTTTGTCGTTGTTAGTTTACGTGACAGCTAAAGCCATTACCCATGGATTTATTGTTTTTTTTCTTTTTACATATTGATGCCTCTCTTCTAGTCTATCACTAAAATTATGATTTGGATGGAAGATTATTTTCCATACTTTAAAATAGGGATGGCAATGGGGCCATCCGCGATAGTAATCATGTATCCCATCTCCCATTACCCCAAGAAACTGTTAGACTAATTAATTATTATTTATTATGTTTACATAATTAATATATGTATTTAAATATAATAATGATAATAATAATAATAATAATAATAAGTACGATGTTTTACTTTTTAAACAATAGTAATTACAAATATACGTTTATATTATAATAAAAAATATATACTAGTAATATTTTAATATAAAATATAAAATAATTAGATTAATTTAGTTTAAAATTTATTAATGAACTAATTTGGAATTAAGTGATTCAATCAAATATTATTTAATTGAAAATATATTAATATTTAAACTAATAATACCATTTACATGGTTTACTATAAAATACTTAATATCAAATGTCAAAAGGCTCAAAATTCACTTTCATCATGCATGACTCATATCACGTATGAAATAATTTATGGATAATCATATTAATTTCATTCAAATTTAATTTTGAATTTATTAATAGGTTTATTTAAGACTAAATGATTCAATCAATTATTATTTGATCGATAAATGCATTAATATTTGAAATAATAATATTATTTACATAGTTTATTACTTTTAACATAATTATGAAACCCATAATATCAAAAGTCAAAACTCATTTTAATATTAATATATTATATAATTATAGTAAAAGTCAAAAGTTAATTGTCACGCCCCGAATTTCCAACCCGAGAAAACCGGTTTGTGACTCCCCTTTACTTACCCAGTGGGCAAGGGCTTGAGTTAAACAATACCACAAAGAAACATTACAAACAACCATAACAAATGTCCACAAGCTAAACCACATGCCTTTATTACATTCAATTTCCTTTTACATCAATTCCCCATTGAGATTACATCAGTTTCCTCAAAATAACATAATAGGAAAAGCAATCAAACAATAAATTTGGTCTTCCACCTTCGTGTTCCACCTAACGCCTGTAGGTTCCTGTAAAGAAAACAAATTATAACAAGGGGGTGAGCAACCACAGCTCAGTAGGAATCAAGTCTCCCCAACCCATCTCATACTCCTAGTATCTACATGATGAGTGCGCATGTGCAGTGTCGTGGCAATAATACATAAACAAGTTATAATCAGTTTTATAATTAAGGTAACACACAAGCAAACCACACTAGCGAACACAACCATTTTCACGGCCACATAGGCTACCACAGTTCCATAGTCACACAGGCTATCCCTGGTTCCATAACCACAAAGGCTACCATAACCACACAACACCTTTTCAAGCACAACACATCAATAAGCACAAATATTCAATATCCAACACACAAGCCATAATTGGGTCAAGTTCACATAATGTATTCCCAACCAAAACCCTCCTATAGTTCCCAAGGTTTCCCGTGAAACTCTACCATGGTACTATCACGAACGAACACGACCACACCACGAACGAACCGTTAAGCCCCACTAACCCAGGACTCATCAACATTCATATAAGAGATTCACACCTATATGAATTTACATATATACATACATAAATCATTTACCTCATGAACTAACCCTAGAATAGACTCAAGAGTACAAAATCCCTACCTCGAATTTGGTTGCATTAGGGTTTGAAATCGAAAAATCCTCCTGCTCCTTACTCCTCTCCAAAGGCGCCTCCCGGTTCCAAGAACGCAGCGACGACGATCTTCACTGACGGTGATTCATCTCTCTCTCTCCTCTCTCTTCTCTCTCTCTCTCTCTCTCTCTCTAACGGTTTCCGAACAATCCCCAAACCTTAAAATCACAAAACAGAAAATATATCAAAAATACGCTGTCATAGGTTGACATCGACCAAAAACACCTGGGATCGACCACATCGACTGCCTTTTCTCGCATCGACCAAACACCCACATCGACCAATCTTTACATCGCACAAGGTCAATCTCTAGCTGGGTCGATCACATCGGCCTCATGTTGACCACAGGTCAACCATCTCTAGCATCGGCTAACACACATGGAAAAGCTCTCGGGAAACTGCTCTTGGTCGACCTCGACCACGTTGACCACATGTCGACCACACATCGAAATTCTTCTCGCATCGACCAAACTCTATGGAAACTCCTTTAATCAGCATTGACCACTCATCACGCCAGGTCGACCATGTCGTCCAATCCCACATCAACCAAGGTTGCATCAACCAAGCTTTCGCACGAGGCGCTGCGTCCTCGGACTCCCGCTAACCGTCTGGACAAGAGTCCTTGTACAAATACACAAATGACTAACTCCTTAAATCTCTAAACACTAGTCATTACATCCTCTCCTCCTTAAGACTTTTCATCCTCAAAAATAAACAACATGCCAACTCGAAATGCGAAGAATAACAAACATATGCATCCCATTATACATAACCATAGAATACAACACACAAATGGGTCATACATCACACACGTCACACAACATGACTCATATCTACACCTCAAAAAAGTATAGCAAAAGGCACACATGTTTCCATTATAAGGAAAACATGATGGCATATCTAATCACCATCGAACAACGCATATAATACAAATCCTTATGTCTCAACACATATTTCAAATACAAATACATGTCTCAAATGAACAATAAACAACAAGCATATAAAACCTCATCACTATCTCTTACCCAAAAGCCACCTCCCTCCCTCAAGATTGTTCGTCATCGAACAATTTCAGGTACTATTCACGCATCAACTGGAGCGCAAAAGCCATAGTGTAGTTTTTTATCCAAAAGTTCAAATTTTCTCTAAATTTTAAAGAAAAATATATTTTAAAGAAGCTAATGTGAATGTTATAAGCAGAGACGGAGTTGGGGGGACCGGTAGGGGCCATGATCCTAGATTGCGTCATCAAATATGGGAATATGATGTTAATCATCGAGATAAAATTCAAAGAGCTTATATTAAAGTTGGCTCGTACTGACCTCCAATCTCGAACTACCCAAAATTTGGAAAAGAAAATCATCTTCATAGCTTTCAACCTGCATGGTACAATCTATTTCCTTCATGACTTGAATATTCATGTGAGAAAGATGCAGCATTTTATTTACCATGCTTTCTTTTTAATAAGACATCTCGGTATGCAACACAGCGTGTATTCACTATAGATGGATTCAGGAATTGAAAAAAGGTTAAAAATGAAAAAAATTATGCTTTTCTCAGTCATATAGGGAAAGATCCTAATTCATTTCACAGAATTATTGAGAAATCATATGAAGATTTGAAGAACCAATCATAACATATTCAGAATGTATTTGAAAAGCTCACTTCTGAACAGATTACAAACAACCGATCGCAGTTGAAAGCCTCAGTCAATATTATTCAAGTGCTTGCATTTCAAGGTGGTGCTTTTAGAGGTAGGGATAAAAGTGTGGATTCAATAAATCGTGGAAATTTTCTAGAGATATTGAGTTTGACAATGGAATATAATGAAAAGCTTGCTGAAATGACTGATCAAGGTCCAAAGAATGCTACTTACACATCACCAATGGTGCAAAAACAAATTTTACATGTTTTTTCTTCTAAAGTGAAGAAAATAATCTGTGATGAAATTGGGGATGCAAAGTTTTGCCTAATAGTTAATGAAGCTCGCGATGAGTCAATAAAGGAGCAGATGGCTATAGTTTTTAAGATTTGTTGACAAGAATGGTTTTATGCAAGAACGCTTTTTTGGCATTGTTCATGTTCCTGATACTGTATCATTAACCTTGACAAAAAGGAATATGTTTTGTATTATCTAAACATCAACTAGACATTCAAAATATTCGAGGCCAAGGATATGATGGTGTAAGTAACATGCGAGGGGGGTGGAATGGTTTGCAAGCTTTGATTTTAAATAATTGTCCATATACTTACTACATTCATTGCTTCGTGCACCGTTGCAGTTGGCATTAGTGGAAGCATCAAAAGAAAACATTGTTGTTCATCAATTTTTTTTACCAATTTGAATGTTGTTGTCAATTTTGTTTGTGTTTCATGCACTCGGTATGAAGATTTGCGAGTTGCAATAGATGCTCAAAATGCTTACATGATTTCAATTGATGAGATAGAAAGTGGAAGAGGACTAAACCAAATTAGTACGCTACAACAAGCTGGAGGTACACGTTGGAGTTCTCACTTGAAATCAATTTCTAGCTTGATCAAAATTTATAGTGCAGCTTGTAAAGTTATTCTTAAAATCATTGATGTGGGGACTACTTCTTCCTAATGAGTAGAAGCTGATTCAATTCATCATGTAATGACTTCATTTGAATTTGTATTTATCTTACATCTGATGAAAGATACTATGCAGATCACTGATCATCTATGTCAAGCACTGCAATCCAAAACTCAAGACATTTTAAGTACCATGCATCTTGTTTCATCCACTAAAAAAAATATCCAAGGATATAGAGATGATAAATGGGAAGTTTTACTTAACAAAGTGAAGTTATTTTGTAATAAACGCAACATAGATGTACCCGATATGAATGATCGTTATGTTCAGAGAAGAGGTTGAGCTCGTCATCAACAAGCTGACTTTACAATTAAGCACCATTATCGTGTAGATATTTTTTGTGCTGCAATAGATTCTCAATTGCAAGAAATGAATCATCGATTTAGTGAGCAAGCAGTGGAGTTGCTTATTCTTGGGTCAGCTCTTGATCCTCGAGTTGCACATGAGTCTTTCCGAATTGATGACATTTGCCAGCTGGTAAATAAATTTTATCCAGAAGACTTTACCAATCTTGAAAAAAAACAATTGGAAATAGAACTTCTGCATTATAAACATAATGTGGTTCAAAATTCAGGTTTTCAAGGATTACTCAATATTTCTGAATTATGCCAATGGTTAGTCGGAACCGGTAAATCAATTATTTACCAACTTGTTTTTAGAGTAATTGTGTTTTTGCTTACTCTCCATGTTTCTACTGCAACTACGGAACAAGCATTTTCTGCTATAAATATTATCAAGACTAGGCTTCGTAACAAAATTGAAGATGACTTTATGGCAAATTCTCTGATGATTTATATTGAAAAAGAAATTACTGCAACACTTAGTACATATTCAATCATAAATGAGTTTCGAGATATGCAAGCACGACGTGTTGCATTTTAATAGGATTTTGAGCTGAAATTTAAAATGTATTGTGGAACAACTATTTATGTATCTTTTTATTTTAATGTTTATCTTTATGTTGAAATTTTTTTTAATTTATAACTCCCCCCCCCCCCAAATTAAAGTTTATGAATCTTCCCTCGGCTATAAGGCATTTAACATTAAAATTTTTTTTTGGTTTTTCTGGGGAAATTTGGGTGGGAAACTTTGAATTTTACTCATATTCAAGAACAATTATCTAATATGTTTATTATATATATATATATATATATATATAATTCTATTATTCTATTATTTTTGTAAGTTCAACGACAATCATGTTATGTAATGGTCTTTTTGTTTTAAAATACTTAAAATATAAAGAATGACAGTCTCAATTATACCATGATTTTTTTTAAATATTTATGTCCATATATCAAATTTTAGGGTTATAATTATAATTTGACGAGAGACATTCAGAATTATTAAAAACACAAACAAGTGGAAAATTTGATAGCGTAATTGATTGCCATCATTAAGTATTATTATCATAACATATAACTCATGATGCCTTCGCATTTATTAAAATGTCACATTGCTCTCCTGGTAGAAACAATTTAATGCAGAAAGGCCGGGCTGTAGTTAATTACCGCGAGATCGCGTCATTGCTCGTTTTATGATATCAACTCAACGATGTTGTCAGGTGCATGTGCATGGCCCCTCTTGTCACGTCGTCGTGGATACGAAGTCCACCACTGAGTCATTATAAAATAAATATAATGGGGACGTGGGACCGGCCCTTCAAACCCAGCGATTCTGCAAAAGCAGTCCAGGCTGGAGATCTGATTTGGCCCTTTGTTCTAAGCTTTTGCAGTGGAGGTTATGTCAGATTATTTTTTACCATTAAGATTTTATATAATACTTAATTATATTTTTTTTACCATTAAGATTTTATATTTATTTTTTTAATAAAATTTATATAATACTTTTAAATTTATTAAAAATATTATTTACTTTCTATCATTATTAAATTATATAAAAATATTTATATATTTTTCTTTTTATGTTTCTTATGACTTTTATTATTATTTCATATTAAATTATAAAAACATTTATTAAATAGAAAATAATATAAAATATTATTTTAATAATATAAAAAATAATTAAGAGAATATATTATAGTGTATATTTATATAAAGTATAAAAAATAATTTAAAGACGTAAATTTTAAAAAAAATTGAGTAACTAATACGTGCACACACACATATTATTGGTATGTAAAAAAAGTAAAAATTTCATCTAATTTGCATGTCAACACAACCAATATTAATAACAATGCATAGTATGCTTTTTAAGTTTTAACAAATAAAAAAACACACATACATATAGAATGGTAGTGTAACACAATAAATAATTTTTTATCTAAATTAATTTTAGTTCAGACTTGATTATTCATAAATTAAAACATAAAGTAAACCTTTGGCTTTGTCCAACTTGAATGCACTTTGCGGCTTTGCTCATCACAATTTTGCGCCAAATCACTTGCAACACCTCGATATTTATTTTATGATTTTATCAAATTTTTATCAATTTTTTCATTTATTTATTACTGATCAAATAATTCTTTTATAAAAATTCTTCCAATCTATTTTTCTCAATCAAAATTTGATAAAATTTAATTTTATTTAAAACATAATTTTTAATGAAAAATATAAAAATAATTTAAAAAACCAATTAAAATACCAAAAAACTTAGAATATTTTTTGTAAACATCAAATTTTAAAATGCTATGTAATATATTGTGCATAACATCTGGATTTTTATATTTTATACTCATATTTCATCAATTATATAACAAATAAAGCATATATATATATATATATGTGAACCAGTAATTACTAATTTTGAAAAACTTAGTGCACCTTTTACCAATTTACAAAATAATACGAAAAAGTTATTATTAACCAATTTATCAAATTTATTGGTGAAAATTAATATATATATATATATATATTTAATAAATATAGGGGGTTATCAATGAATGTAGTTTCCTTTTATGTATCATGTGATTCATGTTTGTTTCAAAGTTGCATATTCTATTGAATTTCACTACCTTAGCCATATGATCCAGAATGAATATTAATAAAGTTGATGGCCGAAGAGCTAAAAAGTAAAAATCTAGAAACAATCATGAATACAAAATACATTTAAGTAATACTTGATTGTACTTCATAAATCAGTCATGAAGAATGAATTTCACTTGTGATACGATACTTGGGTCTTTCAACAAATCACATATAAGTCAAAGAATGTTTCATAGAATTCTTAGTTGTTAATGAAACTATTGTGCATGGACTTTTTAATGTGCTCGTTGCAATTTGGAAGGATCTTAAACTTGATTTTGGTGATATTGGAGGGCAAAGATATGATAATGGTTCTAATATAAAGGAAAAAACAAATGTGTACAAAAAAAGTGAAAGAATTGAATTCCAGAGTTTTTTTATACTGTGTGATTGTCATAGTTTTAATCTTGCTCTTTATGACATGGCCAGATCTTGTTCTAAAGCTACATCTTTTTTTGAGTTGTGCAATACATATGTCTTGTTCTTGTTATCTACAAAGAGATGAAAAGTGTTCAAATTTCATGTGCAAAATCTTACAATGAAGCTACTTTCACAAACACGGTGGGAAAGTCATGTTAAGAGTGTTAAAGCAATAAAATAATATGCTCCACAGATACAAAATGCTTTAGTTGAGTTGACAAATATGGAAATAGATCTAAAATTAAAGCATGAGACTGAGTCTATAACAAATGAAATTGAGAATTTTGAGTTCTTAATTGTAATGATTATATGGCATAATGTGTTATTTGTTGTTAACAATGTTAGTAAAGCCCTTCAAGCTGAGGACATGAATATTGATGTTGCTACTCAGAAATAAAAAGAGTTGTTATCCTATCTTGGAAAGTATAAAGAAGAGGGATTTATGGAAGCTTTAATTGAAGCTAAAGAAGTTGTTAGAGATTGAGCCAATTTTTCATGAAAGGCGTACCATTCATAGAAATAAACAATTTGATGAGAATGCACATGTAGAAGTGGCACATTCAATATAGGAGTCATTTAGAATTAATTACTTTTTCTATGTTGTCAATCAAGATATTAATTCAGTTAAGGCTCATATTTCCCATCACAAAATAAGTAAACAGCAACCAACATTTTTAAAATAGAAAAAGAATGCACTATCGGCTGCCGTAGTCAAATATTAAAAGAAAACAAAAATAAAAATAGAATAAATAAAAATAACAGTCAACTATATATAAAAATTATATACAAAAACATATATACAAATACTATATACAAAAGGAATTGTAATGGCTTTGCACCTCAAGTAATGGATTTGGATGATGGTGATGGTTTTTAATTGAATATACTCTATATGAACTATGCACCTTGTTATGATTAAAAACCCAACTCTCTAATGCATTGACCACCTTCTCTCAAGTGATATGGTCACGTGGCACTCTAACGTAGGAGATGGGTGACTATTTAGGTTTAGGAGTCATTGAGTCTCAAACTAACTCCTCACTAGCTAGCTTTAGCTCGATTTCCTAGGGGCAACTCGAGCTCTTATAACTTAAGTCTTCCCTAGTTAGGTTGTGTAATATTTCTGATTAATTACTTCACCTTTTATAAATTTCCAGTATATCCAGAAAAATAATTTTGTCTTTGCTGATTTCCTGTGACAAGGAAAAAATTCTTCTCATTGGTCAACTGGAAGCAAGTTTGCCAACCGAGTGCTGAAGGGGGTTTGGGTGTAACTCACTTAGGTTCCTTAATGAAAGGCTTACACTCAAAGCTGGCTTGGGCCTTTATTTCCAGCCACTCTCTATGGGCCCGTATTATGAGGACCAAATATGGTCATCCTAGCACTGTCGCTAGCCGTGCACCCCCTCCTGCAGCCTCTCATTGTTGGAAAATGCTTGCTCCTCACCTTGACCATATCCTTCATAATTCTTGTTGGATTGTTGGGTGGGGTGTTATAGACTTTTGGCATGACTGATGGTTAAACGTTATTCTTCTTGAGGGGCATCAAGATGCTCTTCCCCTCCCCCTCTGCAATATTGGATTCCTTCTTCTACTCCTCTTGAAAGCTTGGAATTCCTCCAAAGTATTACATATTCTGATTCTCCGGATAAACTAATTTTTGAACGGGGTAACAGGGGTCACTTCTCCATCTATCAGGTTTATGATGATATCTTGCCCCGGTTCGCTCCTCTTTCTCTTTTTCACAAAATATGGCACACCATTCACTCCTTGAAGGTTAACCTCCTTTGGAAAACTGCTCATCGAAGGGTTGGTCTTGATCTCGTCTATAAGTAGCGCGGAATATCCATGGTTTTTAAATGTGTTTGTTGTTCCTCCCCTTAGGAGGAGTCTTTGGATCATATGTTTCTAAATGGTGAGCTGGCCACCTTCTTATGGGGATACTCTGGCAAACTGACTGGTTTTATTAAATCTCATCAGTCTGTTCCCCTGTTTCTGCACTCCTGGTTCTCGCACACTGCTCTGTCCAGTTAAGTTGGCCTTCTGCACATCTGTCTAGGGGGTCTCATTCCATGGTTCCTTTGGACCTCTAGGAATGAATATTTGTATGAAAATAAAGCTATCAATTACAACGCCATTGTGTCCTAGATTACCCCTGTGGCGACAATTGTGCTCTCTTCTCACAAAATCACTGCGATTCCCTCAACTTATGAAATTCACCACCTCTCCTCTCTATACTTTCCTATTCTGAATTGTTAGGTATCAAAGGGCCATTGGGTGAAATGGACTCCCCTCGGGCATGGTTACAAATTGAATTATGATGGATCTTCTCACATTATACATGTTATATGATAGGATAAAAAGAAAGTGTTCCAATACGACAATAGAGAAAAAGTCCTAACACACTCTTTCTCATGCTTTAATAATAGTAAACAACAATGACAACATGTACATGTTACCAAGTGTCGGCACAACATGTAAATTATGAAAGAGAATGTCTATTGTGTAGCATTCGTACACTTAAGAGACATGGTATCAAGTGTCAGTACAACATACTTTGGGATACAAACATACAAAGCAAGTAAGAGCACGCGCCAAAGCTGTACATGAAAAAATAAATTGATATCAAATATACAACTGAAATAACCAGTAAGAGCAAGCAATAGGTGAAGCATAACACCTCATTCTTTCCACAATATCCAAAAATACCTGTGTCAAGTGAATGTTTGAATTCAGTAGTGTCACCATCATAGTAAAATCACACATACACAGCCAAGGCAAAGCATAACACTTCATTCTTTCTATAAGCAAGTCCCTTTATTCGCCAGCCTACAAGACCCATAACTTGTTATATAGTAGTATTGGGAACAGGTCCATCTGTGGGTCCTAAAACAAAGAGCAAAAGTCTTTATTTACACTTGGTATTAGAAAACTCATACCAAGTGTGTTCAATTCTTTCATTTGATCAAGCTCGCAAATTGTGTTAATCTCATTATCTGAAAGAAAAAACATAAAAATATAATTAGTCATTAGCGTATAAGCAGAAAAGCTAGTGTGCTTGTAACTATAGAATGATGTGTATGCTAGGTTAACAAATTAGAGTTAATCATATTCATAATGTTCTTTGTCTAGCTTAAGCCCTTCAACAAGCATTTCTGGGTGGTAATATAGTATTCTTTTTCTTATCTTTATTTTTGGTTATTTGTTATTTCAATGTGTTGTTTTTAAGTGTAAGTGGATGGTAGAAGAATCATACTTGCTATTATATAATAAAGTAAGAATCAAAAGCATTATTTTACTATAGGCCTATCAATGGGTCAAGTTCAGGTCGAAACTTTCCTGATCGGACCGAGATTACTAAGGATTATTAAGGTATTTGGGCTAGGTTCAATATTGCTCAAGTATTCAAATAAATATATATATTTAATCAGAAAATTATTAATTTTACTATAAAATACCTAAATTATTATATTTAAATAACAAAAAATATTAAATATATTATATATAATCAAGATTATATTAATTATCACGTTAGTGTTAGTTATATTATGTCACATTCCGAATTTCTAACCTGTAGAAATCGGTTAGTGAATCCTCATGCCCGCACCCGAAGGGACAATGAGTTGGTGATAACACTGAGAAAGGGACCTTAGCACGGGTGCCGTCCCTTATCCATACTACACATATAGTACACAAATACAGGAATCTCATTTCGACCCATAATACAAACACACATACATACATGTTCTTTCTCCTACGGGGTTACATCATAATTTTTACAATCCAACAAAACAAACAAATACACACAAGGTCTTCACCTCCTGTGAACCTCCTAGCTTTTGTAAGCACCTGAAACAAACAAAGACAAACACAATAGGAAGGGTGAGCAACCATAGCTCAGTAAGAATCATATCTCCTTGACCCATCCCAACTCATAAACTAGTGTAAGCATGTGCTCGTGTAATGCTACATATACATTACCAACTAAATCATGTACTCACATATTAAAGTACAAAGCCTCCAAGGTAATTCCAAACATTGCTCATCAGGCTCAGTATTGCCTCTCAGGCCTCAAATTACCTCTCAGACACAGTATTGCCTCTGAGGCTCTGAACAAATCTTGCCTCTGAAGCCCTCAATAGTATCCTCCTAGGCTTATCAAGGTAGCCTCATAGGCCCACATGACCACTTGGGTTCACAACACTCCTTCCATAATAGAGACCAGTCTTCACAAATCTATCCTCATGTCTTGACTAAGAGAGAGGGTTTTCGTAGAAATTATTTTCTTGAAATAAAAAGTCTCAGCATTGGTTCTCCATATCATAACTAAGATAACCTGTTTTTTTGGGAAATTTTTCCTGAGAGGTCTAACCTCACTTTCCAAACAGTAACCTTGAACCAAAACTGGATTTTTTCAGAATTCAGTGCTAATTTTTAATTTTCACATTTTAAAGGAGTGAAAAATGATTTTCTAATACTTTTCTTTGAATCCAAATTGGGAGAGAGAGAGAGAGAGAGAGAGAGAGAGAGAGGGTATTTCCTTATTTACATTGTAACTTAAGTATACTACTTGAGGCATAAAGGTTTACAATGTAAATGGTCCAGTCCAGTGAAACTATATTTCGAATCTCCCTTCACTGTATTTCGGAACTACATTTCGAATCTCCCTTCGAAACTACATTCGAAACTACACATTCAAAACTACCTTTGAACTTTCCTTCGAATCTCACCTCAAGACTTCTTTCGAATCTCACCTTTAGACTTCCTTCGAAACTACCATTCGAATCACATTTGAAACTTCCAATTCCAGAGTCGATCTCATCGACTGTTCACTGCCTTGTGGCTCCCTCGAGTCCTTAACCTCACAATTTGCTAAGGTTACTGTTCATTGTCATTTTAGCCCATTTCTCGTCTGGATTCAACCCATCAACCCTTAAACCCTTTAAAATCTCATAAAACTCATACCAATACTACATATTAGGTTTTCATCACATGTGAGTGAAGAATGAATTCCTACCTCGAATTTGGGCGATTTGAGTCCGGATCGTCTAATTCCCTTTGCAAGCTCTTGGTTCCTCCTCAAACATTCTCTCTCTTTCTCTCTCTTCACTTACACGCACACACAATAACAAAAATAAAGGTTCCTCCCCTCTTTTTTCTATTTATACTTCATTTAATTACTTAAAATATCAAAATTACCTTCACATGCTTGGACTCCAAATTAAGCCCAATTAATGTCGAAACGCTCTGTTTGACGAGCACATTCCTGTTTAGAGATTTTTATCTCTCGATATGCATTTCATCACATGGCTATCTCCCAGAACCTCAAACACGAGTTGTTACATATTAGACCTGATAAATGAGTCGAGTCAGGTCTAGGTCTAGACCTTGCCTGTTGATAAGCATACTCCATCATTTAGACGATTCCTTCTTTACCCTCTTTTACTCTCTCTCACTTGTACTTTTATTATTATCATGCACAGGGGAGAATGCATGATTTAAGTATAGGGAAGTGGTAAAACTATTGTGCATAATTGTTTGTGCTAATTTTGAGTTGTAGTTTGTTTTTATAACTATGCAATGCTTGAATAATGATTTGGAATATTGAATAATTGTGCTATGCTAATTAGAATAAATACCCACTTTATTCACTACTAGAATTCTAAGTTCTCACACTTGATTGAATTAACTCATACTTTTTTCCTTGCTTTGGAAATGTTACATGATTTATGATTTTGGCTATTTTTAAGTTGTGTGTGAGGTCAATATGATGTGTTGTCAAAAACCTCATACATCATTACATATTATGTATGCTACTATTTGAGTTTTCTTATAGAATTGATACCTTTAGGGCTCATTTGGTACATGGGAATGAAATTGAAGGAAATAGAATTAATATGGGAATGATAATTGGAATGATTCATTACCTTACCCATGAATAGAGATTTTTTTGTTAAAATTATAAAACTATCCAAAAAAAAATAAAGACCACCCCCTATGACTCATCGTTACACATACAAAGTCGCCCAAGGGGCAAAGGACGGCCGCGGGGGGGGGGGGGGGGGGGGGGGTCGGGGGGGGGGGGGGGGGGGGGGGGGGGGGGGGGGGGGGGGGGGGGGGGGGGGGGTGGGGGGGGGGGTTGGTGGGGGTTTTTTGGGGGGGGGGGGGGGGGGGGGGGGGGGGGGGGGGGGGTGGGGGGGTGTCTCCGGGGGGGGGGTTGGGTAAAGTCCTCCCACCGCCTCTAGGCCCTCTCCGGTGCGGCTTTCCTCATACAAGCAAATCGATTGGTCCAAGGACACCTCCTACAAGTCCCACCACCAGATCAATCTTTCACTTGTGGGCTACCCCATCTGGATCAAATCACTAGCAGAAGAATCATCAGAATCACAATCGGAAATCAACTGGAACCTTCTAAGAGGACTAATAGAAAATAAACCTTCTGTAGGCACCGGAAATAGCAGAGTTATACTGAAAGGGCCAAGTCTCGGTCAGGAATATATAGAGAGAATCATTGACTAGAACAATTACACAAACTTAACGAACCAAAATCCCAAATTCTTACCTCAAACCCAAGAACAATCCATCCTTAATTATCCATGAAAATCCTCCACTTCAAGAACAGATTGCTGATCTGTGCGCCGCCATCAAAGAAACCCACTCAAATCGCCGTGTCTCTATCGCCGAAAATCACTGCTCCTCCTATCGCCAGAACCTTCGGCCCATGCCGCTGCAGCACCAGGCCACCACCGAAGCCTTGCCGCCACCGCCCGTGCCCGAGGCCGCCTCGCCGCACGCTTCAGCAGATGCCGACTGTCCGTTGCCTCGACATAGCGCCGTTCTCCATCGAGCCATCACCTGATGCCACAACCGCCCGCCGCTGTAATGAAACCCCTGTCGGCCTCCTTCGCGCCGCCGCTTCATCTTCCAACACTGAGCGGCTGCTACAGATCAGGTTGACGAGGTAGTCGGTTACTACGCATCATTTTGATGGTGTACGCGGATTGGCGGCTGATAATAAATAAATAAATAGCTTTTGCTTTTAAAAATGACCTTGTAAAATTCAATTAGAAACAAATTAAAAGATAAATAAATAAAATATTATTTTTTATATCAATTTATTTTTAAAATTTTCAATTAAATTTGTATATAAATCCTGATCATCAAAAAATTTTACAAACATAATAGATACATTATGAATATTTCATATAACTATTGATTTTTAAAATAAATGTACCCATGATATTAAAATAGTCAAAATTAGCATATGTTGGTGGTGTAAAGGGTGGAGTATTTTTGGATAAGGGTATTTTCATTAGAGTCCTTAAGTTAGGTTAAATATAATCTAACGGTCGAGATCTTATTGTGCCAGTTAAGCCTTATTGTATTGGTTTTGCATAAGGCTATAAACAAGCAAAGTAGTAAGATATTCAAATGTATTCGCCATTATTCATTAATAAATCGAACATAGGCCTTAAACTATGATATTCATAAATATTTATGAATAATTGTTTACAAACTTATTTATGAACGTTCACAAATATAATTACAAAATCCTAAACATTCTTCCAAAAAAATTCAAAGCATAAACTTGTTCAAAGAAAAAAACAATTATTGAATTGTTAGATTATGTTATATTTATTTAATATATTTAAATAATTATTATATGTACTTTATGGTAATATTATCATAATGGTAATAATAAATAAATAAATAAATAGAATATATTTTTATTTAATAATAATTAAAAAATATATATTTATATTTTATAAAAATAACTTTTATACATAACAATTAATTTGTTAATCGAATATTCACAAACGTTATTCATGAACGTTTAATTATTTACAACCTTAATTAGTTTGCATATATCACAACCTTCTATATATAATAGCTCATATTATTTTTTTTACTTAACTATTTATTCACTACACTCGGTACATTTAATTGAAAGTACAATTTGAACCATTCGATCGTAACTATAAACACACTTGCAATTCATTGATATACTTTTGCATATATTATAATCATATATATCACGAACATAACATAACTTTGAAACCTCCCACAATTGCAAGCCAATATTTATGGCCAATTTTGGCTTTATTTTTATTTTTGAAAATAATTCTTTAAAATGTGTATTTAAAATAAATTTCGTCAATAAAAAAATAGATGTATTTGGTTGAATATTGGGAAAAAAAATATGTGTGTTTGGTTGGAATAATATTTATAGACTTATTAATGGAAAAATTAAAATAATGAAACAAATATTTTAATTTTATTTTCAAATGCCAAAATTATAAACTGTTTTTAAAATAAAATTAATAAAAGAATCAAGTGATTATTTTATATATATATATATAGAGAGAAAGAGAGTGTTCTGATATATTGCGAACGTACGCACTACATTCTTAACGTGAGAACGTTAACATGAGCTGTCGGATTAAACGCATAAGATTTCAGCCGTTAGATTAATTAATAAGAAAAAAAACTAACCCTGCTTGCTTTGTCTGCGCTACGCTCCGTCTCTTTATCTCTGTCTCTCATGCGCGCACTCGCTCTCTCTCAATCAAGCACGATTCGCGTAGCCTCCCTCACCCGCGTCACCCTCTCTCTACTCGATTCGCGTCACCCTCTCTCTACGCGATTTGCGTCGCCTCCCTCCACCCCCATCGCCCCTCATCCACGCTGTCTCTCTCTCAATCGAACACAACGATCCAGAGGGTATGCTTTAATTTCTCGTCTTTTTCCTATTATTCATTTATTTTGGACGAATTTTTTACCTGTGTTATTATATCAGTGGTTCTCAAGAAGATGTACATTCTCCATCTGCAATTTTGCTAGTTAACTCTGTATACCACATGGATCTTCTTGCACAGATGTGTTATCATAAGTTGTTTACTGATATCATGTTTAATTTTGCCTTCTAATGCCTACTTCATAAATTCAGTTCTCACCGGTTGTTTATTTTCCTTCAATTTAATGTGAATACTATTTGGAGTCTGAAGATTATATTCTTTGGTTGGTATAAGTGAAATAATAATATGTTTTTCCTGTCCGGGTAAGAACACCTTCCCTTTTTCTTCTCAAGGCTTGTTCTTATCCTGTAAATTGGTTCACGTCTGTGTGTTGAAGTTTGGGTTGGACCAGGATTTGCATGTTGTCAATGGCTTGGTCTGGTGTTATTCTATGTCCAACAACATGGTTGATGCCCTCCTAGTGTTCGAAGAAACTCCTATGAGGAATTTGAGGATATGGACGGGGGTGGTTTGTGGGTATGCGCAGAACGATGGTTCAAATGAGGCACTGGTGATGTTTGATCGAATGGTCGAGGAGGGGAGGGGTTTGAATTGAATGGTCCGACATTTAGCTTCTACTTTATCATGTTGCGATCGATCTGGGTTTTTGGAGCTCGTGGAACAAATTGATGTCTTCATGAAAGAGAAGAGCATTGAAGTGGGACTTATTCATGGCACTTGGTCAGTGCATACGCATACAAAGAACGGTGCAATTTGGAAAGCTCAAAGGGCGTTCGTTGAATATAGCAACTCTGGATGCGATGATGTCACGTAAAAGAGGGACAGTCTCAAATGAAAAAAACATATGGCCATTGCACAGGGCAGCCAAGGCATAGTAGTGTTTGTCTTTCTTCAATAATTTCAGTCAACCTCATTTCAATTCAATAAAGCAAATTCTAAACATTTCAATTCTGGAGTTGTATTATCCCTAAAAACAAATAAGTGATTGGATTAGGGAAAATGGGGAAGAAGATGGTAGCAAGGTGATAAAATGAAATTAAATAAGGTCTATGTTCTTGTTTTTTGTCTGTTATAATTATATAACCTTTATTGTCATAATGTGTGGTAGATATACCACCCATATTATAGTTTAAAAGGCCGTGATGCTCTTGTGGGACAGCAAGCATATTATTACATTATATTTGAATCTGGGGTCATGGGACTCTTATGAGATTTGGCACCTTAGGACAGCAAGCATATTCCTACATTTTATTTCCTTATTTCCTGAGATTTGAGACCTTAGGACAACAAGCATTTGTGGGATTTGGGATTTGGTGGTGAATGCAAAATACTACATAAGGCTGGAGATTAATTTTATGATCTTACTATATTTTATTTTCGTAAATGTTGATGTAGAATGCAGAAATTCTAATATTGCAAAATGTAAAATATACTAGTGTTTTAATTTGGGATATTGCAGAATGCAGAATTCTGCATTCTTAAATTTTGATATCAACATTTTTTAAATTCTAATATTACAGCGTTTTTAATTTGGGATACACTACAATGTTTTTTTAAATTCTACATTTTTTAATACACTACAACGTTTTTAATTTGAGATATCAGCATTTTAAATTTTGATATTTTGCAGAATGTAGGATTCTGATGTGGCAGTTTGCAAAGTGCAAAGGGTAGTGTGGAATGTGGAGTTGTGGAGCTAGAATGTGGACCGAGTTGAATTTTAATTTCTTTTAAAAAAACCATTGAACATGATGTATTATATGCTAATTTGAAGGGAGGCTATCCGCGTCTTTTACCTCATTTCACTGTAATTCGTAGGTTTTCTACCAATTGCATGAATATCTCATTAAAGAATATTATTTCATTTTATCTCATCAAAGTAAATACACAATATTATATTGTATGAATATCTCATCAAAAAATATTATTTACAACAATTCTACTAAAACCCCTCAGCAACTTTATCAAGCTATAAGCTTGGGCAGGTGAGCTAGGATACAAAAATGTTCCAACAACATTATTTTCTCTTTAGAAATACAAAATTTTACTACATAAAAATCCTACACAAAAGAATAACAATCTATGACACTTAAAAAAGGAAATGCTTTTTGTGTTGCCATGACACATTGTCCATTTTGTTTGTGTGCCTCCAAAAAATCCAAACAAAGCTTCATTAAAAATCACTTGATGAGCAGTTGGCTGCCTTTGAAGTGTATATTTTTAGCTTCCCTGATTACATAACAAATTAGTGAGACAAATTCACAAACTATGTAACCTAGAATCGAAGACAAAAATGATAGCTTACAAGACATCGCCAGCAAAATATATAGATTGTCAAAAGAATCCAAAGCAGTATCAAGATCTTTATCAAAACATGAGTTCACAGTTTGTGACACATCTCCAACCTCCTTTTCTCCTTTAGACCACCAATACAAACTAAGAAAAGCAAGAAAAAATCACGCATGCATTGTGGTTGGTATCTGACCATCAAAGTTTACACTATGATTGGCATTAAGTACATATATTATAATCTCTTTGGAATCAACAGCTATGTACTTTTCAATAACAGCTTCAAGGTTCAATGCTTCGTCCTGAAAATAATCTTAAAAAATAAATTTTAAAAAATGACAAGAATAATTTGGGACTTTATATTAACGGTAGTTATTGTCCACGGAGCATGAAATTTCATTCTATCTATTACATACTATTATTGATTCACCAGTAATTCAGTGTTCTCTAAATTTAAATAAAGCATCACCATTTAAAATGTCCCCCGCAGCTGGACAATACAATTGATTAGAGACTAATATGATTCCCGCACAGGAAAAACATATTATCATTTCACTTATACCAACCGAAAAATATGATATTCAGACTCCAAATAGTATTCACAGAAAAGTGAAGAAAATAAATAACTCGTGAGAACCAAATTTATGAAGTAGACAAGCAAAATTAAACAAAATATGATAACACACATGTGCAAGAAGACTCATGTGATATATGGAGGTAACTAGCAAAATTGCAGATGAATCATGTGCATCTTCAGGAGAACTACTGTCTTCTTGCAAATAGGAATATATGCTGATATAATAACACAGGTAGAAAATTCATCCAAAATAAATGAATAATGAGAAAAAAGAGAAATTGAAGCATAACCTCCTTGTTCCTGAACTTGGCGGTTTTGGAGCCATCGCCTGAAATAAATTATAGACCCCAATAACTGCTCCATTAATTCAACAAATTTCGCAGTCGCCTTAAGAGTTTCGCCAACAATTGTTGACAAACATGGTGGCGGAGAAGATGACGATGTGTACGAGGACGATTGTGCTGTTCGATTGAGGGAGAGAGAGCATGGACGAGGGGCGACAGAGAGAGGCAGCAGCAAGCGCAGGTGTTGTTCGATTGTGTGTGTGTGTGTGTGTGTGTGTGAGAGAGAGAGAGAGAGAGAGAGAGAGAGAGAGAGAGAGGATGAGGGGCGACAGAGAGAGGTAGCCCAATTAATTGAGAGAGATGGCGACGCGGATCGTGCTTGATTGAGGAAGAGAGCGCATGAGACGCGGAGCGTAGACGCAGGCAGAGCGAGCGCAGAGGGTTAGGTTTTTTTTTCTTATTAATTAATCTAACGGCTGAACTCTTATGCGTCTCATCCAACGGCTCATATTAACATTGTCACGTTAAGAGCGTAGTGCGTACATTCGCAATATATCGAAACACTATATATATATATATATGTTATAATAACCATATATGACTGGGAATCAATTAAGACAGAAGTATGATTTTGTTGAGACTGCAATTTCAAGTGAAAGCATACGCTTCAAAAACACCATCAGTACCGCATCATTGCAGTAGTCGCCCCACCACTCACCTCACCTCACTTCAATGAATGAACCTCTTTTGCTTTCCGTCTCTTTACTTTCCTGCTTTCCCTTCAATCCACCCCCCATTCATGGTGTCTGCAACACACACTAACACCCACAACCAAAACAAAAGCCAAAAAAGGAAAAAGAAAAGAAAAGAAAAGAAGATGCAAAAGCTTCTCAAACCTTAATATTAAAATAATCTACTATACCATAAGACCACTCACTCACTCACTACTAGTAACCTCAACCGCTGTTGTGCTCACAATGGCGGAGACTCAACACTCCGCCACAGCCCAATGCCCCTTTCCCGAGACCCCCGAGGCCGTGGAGCGTTGGACCAGCCGTACGATGATGGGCGGCAGGGTCGAGATCGACACGTCGCCGGCATTCAGATCCGTTAAGGAGGCCGTGTCCCACTTCGAAGGCCGCGCCCTCTGGAATTGGATTTCGCTCCACATGCTCCACCAACAGGGTCGCGTGAGTTTGTTTGTTTGTTTTCTTGCGCGCTTATTGCTATGATTTACATGAAACGCATAGCTTTTCATCCCATATTTTGACGCTGTCGTGCTGATCCTGTTTCATTCATCCTTGCTTTATAGTTATTGTTGTTCAATTCCAAATGTGTTCATTTGACAATGTAGCGTTCGTATGATTGATTGTTAGCAAGCATTTTAAGATTTCGATGCTGTTGTCTTCCCCAAGGGGTGTTGGTTGAGTAGTAGCCGGCGAGTTGTGGCTTACGGTCGGTCAATAAGACTGACCATGCCCGGGTCGACTCCCACCACCTACATTTCTTAATGAATTGGGGTGGGTGGGTTATAGTTCTCACCCTTCGAGTTCGCTGATTAGTGATTAGTCTCCTTCTTTTGGGTCATGTCCGATGTTTTCAACAAACATTTTAAAAAAATGTTAGTTTGCTAGTTTTCCGGACAAAAAATGTTGCCACCATTGAGAAACACATGGTCTGGGCAGGATGCATGTAAGGTGTATGACATAAGTACGATGGGGGAACAAGCTGCAGAGTTGGAAAAGGACCTCGCTGAGAAAGAGCAAGAGACTTTACACGTCTTGAGAGAACTCGAAAGGGCTAAAAAGATGGTAGAAGGCTTGAAATTCAAGTTACGAAAACAAGTGTCTACCGACTGCATGTCAACGCCTAATTTGCTGCCGAATTCTGATCACATTTCAAGGCCTTCTGCCGTGCGGATGAGTATTACAAGTCCTGAGATTGTCACTCCTCGTGGGTATCGAGAGGGAGTTTGTTCAAGCCCGTTTAATTGTGGGTCTACGTCCCCCAAACTTATCGTAGCTGAGCTGAAGCAAACAAAAATGAACCTTAGTAGAACCACCGATGAGCTCGCTGTTATTCGGGCTTCTGTCCAGTCTCTCAATGAGCAGATGTTGAAAGAGAAAATCTCAATGCGTGACACCCATGAAAAGTTTGCATCGAGTTCTGTGGGGTTTGTTTCACCCCTCAGGGTGGAGGTTGGTGCAAGGAGTCCAAGTCCCCAAATGGCTCTTCATGAGGCAGAAACGCGAGGTCTCCCGAATTTGGCAAATATTTCCGTGGAGCTACGACAGTTGAATTTCGCGGCAGAGCAGTTTATAAGAATGGCTGAGGCGGCAAAATGTGAAGTTCTGAGGGCAATGTCAGAAATTGAGCAGACGAAGGCGGGTCTGGAGACAGCAGAGATGAGGTGGTTCGCGGCCAAGAAGATGGAGGAAGCAGCGAGGGCAGTGGAGGCTGTGGCTATTGCCGAGTCAAAGGATTTGTCCAACAATGGGAGGAACTCATCGGCTGCAGTTCCCAATGGAAGGCTTGATGATGGCATAACACTCTCTTTCCAAGAGTACTCTTTGCTCACGCATAAGGCTCGGAAGGCTGAAGAGCTGTCCGAGAAGATACTGATGATGGGCCATATTGATGAAGCTAACAACAATTCTTCCGAACTGACTATGCTGAAGAAACTGGGGCGAGCCACCCAGGAGGTTGAGCTCAGTAGAGGGGCCCTGGAGGAGGCTCTCGACAGGGTTGATGTTGCAAACTTAAACACAGCGGCAGTACTCAATGCCAAAGAGAACCTTCAGCGGTGTTGGGAACAAGAGAGTAGCCAGCCAAATAGGATTCCTACCAGGCTCAAGAACTATGTGAACATTGCAGAAAATAGGTATGTGAACCGATCAAAGATGTTAAATCACGACTCGAAGCCCGTCTTGAGGCCATCAATTGCGTTGAGGGATGTAGTTGGGCAAAAACAGGTTTCGCCTGAGGGTGTTGGGGTAAGGAATAATCAAAGGGACCCTGTGGATGGACAGGCGGTGCCTTTGAGTGAGATGCTTAGGCTACAAAGGAATGTCATATTGGCTGCCCCGGGAAACCATGGGAGGAGGAATGGAATTGATGATGATCAGAAGCATTTCTTTGCTCTAAGGAAGAGGTTCGGTTTCATCCATTTATCACTCCCCCTAACAAAACAGGGAAGAAAGAAAAGGGAGGCTTCAAATTCAAATCCAGCGTCACACGGAGAATAGACGGTGTTTGTTCCTCAAATGTCTGGTTGAATACGTACGTCTCTTAGGCTGTGTGATGATTGGCTTTGGTATTATTGTCGTTGGTATTTTATATGTTGATAGTCATGTTGTGCTCAAATCCTACTTATATCTAACGCTTTGTTCTTGAGGGTGCACTATGTTTAGTGTTTGGATAGAAGTTTGGAGAGAAGAAAAGGTTGCCTGGGGTTAGCTTTGTAGAAAATTGGTTTGTCATCTCATCTACCAAAAACTCCCTCTGTTTTTGGCCAGTGGTGGCGGTGCATCGTGATTGTCTTTTAAGATATAATCACTTCAATTTTATTTGATTAGCCAACAAAACTGCTGAATTTTATTTTGAGGATTAATGGCAATTCAATATAATATAGTTTTTAAATAAACCACAAACGATGAAGTCTTTCTCTCTCTTCATTTCATTTCCCATCTGCTCTCCTAAAAAAACCTGCTCTCTCTCTACTCCTAAATTCCTCTGCTCTATCTGCTCCGAAACTCAGCTCTCTTTGCTCTCAAAACTCTTCTGCTCATCGGCTCTTTGTTTGCTCTGCTGGGATTTTTAAATATTAAAAAAGAAATAATAGAAAAATATCTTTAAATAGAATAGAAATTGGAGTGTATCGGTGCTGATATATAAACTTTGGGTTTGTTGCCAGCAAACTGCTATTATGAGTATAGCTTCTGATTTTCATTCTCCAATGCTCCAGTTGATCCAAGTAAAAGACCAACTTAATGGCTCGTTTGTTATATCTTTTTTATAATTTTTTACTCCTGTCTCCAAGACATTTTAATCTGATTTGAATTCAATATTGTCCAAAAACATTATGTTTTGTAAGAAATTATATATATATTTTTAAAAAAATGTGTTGGAATCAAATTTGATAATAATAATAATAATAATAATAATAATAATAAAAGAATATGATGATCACTTGTAAGAAGAAAAATAAATAAATAAGCTCAAGTTAAAAATAGGAAATAGCTTTAAAATATTTTTAAAACCAGTTATAAACCCATACTTTTTTTTTTTCAAACCGCGTTTTGAATCTCCTTTTAAATTGAGGTACCAAACCGGCAACTAAACAGCGCGTTAAATTAGCTCACGTCCCGTTATCTAACTGAGTGCTGCTTTTTCTTTTTGGACGCGACATTGGCCATGGCCCATGACCATTCACCCTCTCCTTTGACTCTAGGATTCGTTTCCGTCCTATCATTCCATGCAGGTGGCCCTAAGCAAAATTCAGTATGGGAATGGGAGTCCATGTCCATTGTGGCGAAGTGACTCTGCCTTTTTGCACGATATTTTATTTACGGAAAAAAAAAATTGGAAGCGCGGCCGGTGGCTTTACCTTGAAAAAGGTAGCTATTCCATGGCACATTTTCCGTGGACTACTTGGCTAACATTTACGCGTCAAACACCACGAATGATCGTGCGTGTGGACTGTGGAGTGTGGACCTTCATCTGCTTACTTATTCCCATGATGCCATTTATAGAGGATGTATTTATATCCCAATCCTATCAAGTTACAGAGCATTAAATATTACAAAGAGCTGATTTACGTGAGGTTGAAGTCTTATATATGATAGTTTTTACCGGGTTAACTATTTTTAAAAATGAACTATGTTTTCTCAATTTATACAATATTTTAATTTTAATTTCTGCTGTAATTATCCTTAAACAATAAAATTAAATTAAAACAATGAAAGAACTTGGTGGGATATGAGCTGCGTACATGAGTATTTTGGATGGTGTAAGTAAAATTTGAAAATTGGTCTGTCTATTTTTTAAAAGTAAATTTATTTAAACTATTCGAGATTATTTTAAAAGTAATTAAATGAGTTTTGGTTTTGGTTTTTATTTAAAAGCCAAATGAATAGACAAGATTTGCATAATCAATTTTTAATTATTATACAGCAATGTTATGTATAAATGTTTAATTATAACAAAGATAACAATATTATTGTTTTTGTTATTATTACAACCGATTAATGGCATGTAAACATATATAAAATATGAAAAATGATATTTGCAACCGGTGGTGTGTGCCCATTGCATTTTGACCGGAGGAGGTAGAAGCATGACATAAAATCTGAATTAGAAGGTGAAAGAGTGTATTTTTTTGGAAATCGGAGAGCGGCAACCGCCCTATGGGTGTTTGGGCACTATATCCCTCGTCCATACCTACGAATTAAAAAAGGCTCAAATCGGATCATTGTGCGCAAAGTTATAAATGTTTAAAATTTTCGTTGGAAATTAAAGTTGACGGAACCTAGAAACCCATAAATGTGCTCATGAGATAGATGATTAATGCCTGCTCGAGGCTTGATCAACGCCTGCTCGAGCAGAGCTCAGCGTCTACAGCAGACGCTGCTCGAGCCCCTACTCGAGTGGCACCTGCAGCATATGCGCTTGAGCCCCTGTTCGCATCTCGCTCGACGTCTGCTCGAGATTGAGGCTCAAGCAATGATCCGGGAGCGCGCCGAAGCATGACAAAAAATACTGATGTAACTTATTCTACATCAGCTGGAGACGCAAAGATGCCGCAATGCCGGTTGTACTTAACAGTACTCGTAAAATATACGATTTCAATATATATGTTGCTAATTTGTATACTATTTAAATTTGTTCTTATTTATTATAAGTGTAAATCAATTTCAAAAGTTATAAGTTTATTTGATGAAATGTATTAAAATGAATATTTATTGTATTTTAGATATTATACTATGGTATAATTATTTTTATTTTTAAAATTATATTTCAAAACAGTTTTCAGGAGTTTTTGGGCATCTTTATTCATTTTAAGGAATTAGTGGGCCAATTTGGCATTGCTATTGGGAGGAAATAAGCAGAAGCAGCAAAAGCTATCTTATAAACTTAAAAAATACTTATAAAATAAGTTTTTGTCTTTTTTTCAAGAGCAAAAGCAATTTAAATGTTGCTTGTACAAGCTGCTTTTTCATGAAGCAGTATGAAAATTTTAAAATATCAATTTAACTCTTCTATCACGTCACGCAATTTGGGCATAGGGAGGTTGGAATGGGGTGGGGACGACATGGGATGGTGATGGGGGCCGACAAGGGCGGGGATAGAGAGCACAGGAGGGCAGGGATGGGGATGGAGGGGGGTGGGGGTTGGCATAGCGGGCCGACGGTGATAGGGGGGTAGGATGGAGGGAGGGGTAGGGGGTAGGGGTGGGGTTAGTTTTTTTATTAAAAAATATAATACAATTAAAAGTATATTTGTGTATTTTACATCTTTACAACACTTTCATTTTTAATTTATCGAACACTTATCATCTATTTTTAAAAATTAAAGTACTTTTAAAATTATATTTTAACAAACACTCACCTAATCATTTTTTCAGTACAACTAAAAGCAGCTTTTTCTAAAAGTACAACATTACCAAACTAGGCTAGTGTGATTTGTGACTTTTGTTGACTAATTATAATCATTTTATGTTGCTTGTAAATGTTATGTTATTTATGGCTACAATATAATATTGTGACATGTGTTTGCTCATCATGGATGTATATGTTTTCAAAGATATGTTTAGGCTATGCTAAGGCTATTGGTTGGTCTACTAACTATTGAACATATGAGATGTTTAAGATACCTTGAATCAATGCTTATATATGGCCATTTATGACTATTGAAGAATATTATGGCATGTGCATGCTCATCATGTCATTATATGTTTTTAATGATATGTTTAGGCTATGTGTTTCTGGGCATTGACTATTAAACATATGACATGTTTGACCTATCTTGAGTGACTTGATATCTAGATCCATGTTTTAATATGTTATGGTTATTACCCTTAAGCAGGTGCGTTTAGGTTGATAAACCTTTGTAGTTGTTCACACGCCAAGTTCGGTTGTGACCGACTATATATATATATATGCATCATGGGCCATGAAGCCTTAGTGATTGCACATAAGGGTTTATATTGGGCAACCGCGTGATCCTATTTTGGGCAATCCTATATACTGGGCAACACCATGTATTACTAAGTTTACTGTTTATATTATTGCCAAGTAAATATATGATGTAAATAGTGGTTAAGAATCTTAAGAGTGATTTTAGAAATCATATTATTGTAATTGTCTATTATATTTGTATATATACCGTTGGTCCCTGAGAGCCTAGAGGAGGTGAATAGGCTCTTAAGAGTGTTTATATAACGCATGAGTTCCTTATTCCGGGCCCTCTTCGCTTCCTTATTTCGCACGAGTTCCTTATTCCGCATGAGTTCCTTATTCCGGGGCATCAGAACCGCTTTGACCAGAGAGGTCAACAATGGGTATTGTTGCAGCAGGAGAAAAGGGCCCGGCCTCAGCAGGGGAAGGAACCCATGCGTCATGGGCCGGTCCGGAGGTAACAGCAAAAGGAACGTCAGGAATGTTGGCCGGCGTAAAGAAGCCGTGGTCCAGGTTCTAGACAATCATTTCCTCTGGGGTTTTGGTATGGCGAGTGTAATACACCCGGAGGTCGTTGTCAGGGATGGTGGTTGTGCAGGCAAGGCTGAAACAGAACCATAGATCCATTAAGGTGTCGGCGGGGAGATGGTCGAGGTAGTCCCGAGGTTGAGGAAGCGGCGGCAAAGGTGCTTCCGGAGGAAAGGAAGGGACATCAGCCACTGCCACAGCAACAGCAGCATCAACAGCGGCAGTAATAGCGGGAGAATCGGGTGCGGGGACATCAGCAGCAGAAGGTGCTGGAGTATCAGCCGGAGGAGAACGTGGCTAAGACGACCCTGCAACCTCAGATGGGTCGGCGCAAATGCTATGCTGGAAGCCTGTAACGCCCCCAAATCTGGACTTCCAGACCGGGTGCGTTAGACAAATAAGATATTACAATTATATTAATAGTAATCTATTGCTCAACATAAATTCGATGGTTTATTTATTACATCAAGACTCATCACAAGATCTCTAAGGTTTAGCGTTTAGAGACTAGGTGTTGATAACCCATCATAGTTTACATGACATATAAATACTACATGCATAATCTTCTTATGATTTTATTCCAAGCATTCTGGACACCATTATCCTAGCATCCTTGCTTTCTCCTAGTTCCCTGGGTTGAAAGAAAACATGAAGGAAATGAGCTCAAATAGCCCAGTAAGGTTAAAAGTAACGAATAATATATGGAGAATAATCAACTCATGAAAGAATACGAATATCTACTCATCTAGGTTCACCACCTAGATGTCATGCATAACCTGTTATCAACTGGATTGACACTCTCCAGTGATGTTCTTTACCCAATGCATTGGAGGTCTTTCTGGAACCACCCATAAACATATTGCCAAACATAAAACATATCTTCACAAATTTTCAAACAATCATATCAATGGTAAATTTCAACGTAAAGGAAGGTCTTGCAATAATAGCCCTGATAAGTAAAAGGGGTATTCACCATTCAATAAATTAGATTACCAAGTTTCCAAGAAGTGCCAAAGAAAGTTAATTCTTCTTAAAATAATATTATGAGGAGAAATCTTGAAATAGAAATATAGAGAAGAAATAGGAAATGAATTTTCACGTCGGAGATCGTGGTAAGGAAAGGGAGAGGGGATCCTTACAATCTTTTTGTCTTCCGCATTTATAAACCTTGAAACAAAATTTCAAAGTTAATATTTTAATTTTAATAATAATAGTATATTCATAAATAATATATTGAGAGACATATATAAGTATATTATGGTGGAAAAAATTCTCATGATAATAATAATAATCTATATGTATACATATACATATATAATATACGTATATAATATACATATATATATTGAGGGGCAAAGCCATCCATAATATATATATGTATGAGGAGACTTAGCCTTCCATGGAATAATAATAATCTATATATACACATATACGTATCATATACATATATATATTGAGGGGCAAAGCCATCCATAATATATATATGTATGAGGAGGCTTAGCCTTCCATGGAATAATAATAATCTATATATATACATATACGTATTATTTAATATATATATATATATATTGAGGGGCAAGGCCATCCATAATATATATATATGTATGAGGAGGAAGAACATGATTAATATATGCTTGAAATATTTAACTTCTAGAATTGATTGGCTTTATATTAAATTATGAAATTTCTACACATTTTAGCTAAGTCATAAATGAACAAATGGGCTTTGGTTTCATGTCAATTGGATCTGTATAATTCAAGTTATGGATTTTTGAATGGGACCTCCAGAATCTGCCTCATTCAAATTTTTGGGCCTTACCTATGTTTTATACTTTTGGTAAAGTTAAGGCTTGTAATACTTACTTACCCATAGTAATTTGGTTTAAGAAACTAAATGACATAATATATAGCATCTAAACTTTTTATGACGTATAAGAAATTATTTTATTTTTATAACGTATTTAATATTAACACGGATAAAATAATATAATTGCATAATCAATAAACAATAAAGTAAGATAACATTATAGCATAAAATATTATAAACCTAAATATAAACATTAATATCATATTTTATGGTCTTCGCAAAATTTCTTAAATTGTATTAGCGTATGTGCGTAGGACGTGTTGTGCTTCGGCAATAGAGCTGTACAACCCTTCGGCTAACATTGTTGTAGTTGTCGCACAAATAACCTCAAACTTCTCCCTGTGTCTCGTCGCATATATTGCAGCCATTGGACACGAGCATTTAGCTCATCTACAGCAAAGCATAGCTTGTAACTTCAAGTCGTATTGCTTGCCGATCTTCATCTCGTACACTAATCTCGGATGGCGGTACTTGAGAGCTTGATGCCATAACCTCTTATTATTATTCTTCTTACTTCTATACTCTCTTATAAATAAAATCTCATACTCATACCTATTTATAACAATTCAAATAGGTACTATTCATAACGGTTAGTTACTTATTCCAACGGCTAGTTACTATTCTAACGGCTAGTTACTAGTCACATGCTATTTAAATGACTATATTGGGTACTTATTTTTATCGTGATAATATCTAAAATATTCTTTCTAACTATTGTTAGTAATGACTTTATTATTATATTATTATTATTACTATTTAAGGAAGAACTTAAATAGTTAGAAAATTTTGCGGGTCTTACATCATACCCCACTTAAAAGAATTTCGTCCTCGAAATTATCGCATACCTTAATCATGAAAAAGTTTAGGATATTTTTGCCTCATCGTTTCTTCATGCTCCCACGTTGCCTCCTCGGTGATTTGATTCCTCCATAACACTTTCACGAATGGAATTCTTTTCGTACGTAACACTTGTTCCTTGCGGTCAAGGATTTGCACCGGATGTTCTTCGTAGGTCAAGTCAACATCGAGTTGGACAGGCTCTTCTGTTAAAACATGTGATGGGTCTGGTATGTACTTTCTTAGGAGAAACACATGGAACACATTGTGCACGTGTTCCAAGTGTGGTGGTAGGGCTAGGCAATATGCTGTTGCTCCAATCTTTTCTAGTATGTCAAATGGTCCAATGTATCGGGGGCTTAACTTCCCTTTCTTTCCAAATTGCATGACTCCTTTCCATGGTGAAACCTTTAGAAATACATGATCGCCTACTTCAAACTCCAAGTCCTTTCGTCGGTGGTCCGCATAGCTCTTCTGCCTGCTTTGAGCAGCTCGCATATGGTGCTGAATTAGACGCACCTTTTCTGTTGTTTCTTGCACCAAATCGGGGGCAAGTAGTTTTCTTTCTCCTACCTCATCACAACATGTTGGTGTTTGGCACCTTTTCCCATAAAGAGCTTCATATGGTGCCATTTGTATGCTTGCGTGATAGCTATTATTATAGGAGAATTCCACCAAGGGAAGGTGTTTCTCCCAATCTCCTTGAAAGTCAATAGCACAAGCTCTAAGCATGTCCTCCAAAGTTTGGATTGTCCTCTCTGATTGCCCATCTGTTTGAGGGTGGAAGGCAGTACTAAACTTCAGTTCGGTACTTAAGGCATGTTGAAGGCTCCTCCAAAACTTAGATGTGAATCTTGGATCATGATCAGATACGATTGATAATGGCACTCCATGCAATCGAATGACTTCCTTGATGTATAGCTTGGCTAATTGATCCAAAGAGAAATCGTCGCGGATAGGGATGAAGTGAGACGTTTTTGTCAGGCGATCTACTACGACCCAAATCGCATTGTGTCCTTTTGATGTTCTGGGCAGACCCGTGACAAACTCCATAGTTACATTTTCCCACTTCCATTCGGGTATTGGAAGTGATTGCAATACTCCACTTGCTAATTGACGTTCAGCCTTTACTCTTTGGCACACCAAGCACCTGGATATAAATTCCGCGATTTCTCTCTTCATGTTGTCCCACCAATAGTTCTTTTGTAAGTCTCGATACATCTTGGTGCTTCCTGGATGTATAGAGAATGCGGAGCTATGTGCTTCGGCTAGTAACTCCCTTTTTAGTCTAGAAGATGATGGTACACAGAGTCTTGTACCAAATCTTAAGAAGCCACCTTTATCGATGTTGAACTCAGGAAGTCTACCTTTTTGCGCTGCTTCCCTCTTTCGTTGTAGCTTGGGATCTTCTTGTTGTGCCGCCTTTATCCTCTCCAAAAGTGTTGGTTGTATGGTCATGTGGAATAGGTAGCTTCTTTCTCCAGGTTTTACGATTTCAACATCCAACCTCTTCAGATCTTCAATTAGAGGCCTTTGCGAAGTGATCAATGTTGCCAAGGTTCCGACATATTTCTGGCTTAATGCATCTGCCACCACATTTGCCTTCCCAGGATGGTAGTTGATGGTGCAATCATAGTCTTTTAATAATTCTAGCCACCTTCTTTGTCGCATGTTGAGCTCCTTTTGGGAGAATATGTGTTTTAGACTTTTATGATCGGTGTAGATCTCACATTTGTCCCCATAAAGATAGTGACGCCAAATCTTTAGTGCAAGGATGATTGCTGCTAGTTCTAAGTCGTGTGTGGGATAGTTCACCTCGTGGGTCTTTAGTTGTCGTGATGTATAGGCAATTACTTTACCATTTTGCATTAACACACAACCAAGTCCTTCCTTCGATGCATCGCTATAAATTGTGAAGTTTTCTCCCCCTGAAGGTAGTGCCAGCACAGGTGTACTAACTAGGCGCCGTTTTAGTTCTCGAAAGCTTTCCTCACACTTCGTGGTCCACTCGATCTTAGCACCCTTACGAGTCAGCTTTATTAATGGGCTTGCCAGTCTCGCAAAATTTTCTACGAACCTTCGGTAATAGCCTGCGAGTCCTAGAAAACTACGAACCTCCGTTGCTGTTTTGGGTCTTGGCCAGTCTTCTATTGCCTTTGTCTTTGCAAGATCCACGGAGATGCCTTCATGAGTGACAATATGTCCTAAAAATGCGACTTGTTGTAACCAAAATTCACATTTGCTGAATTTGGCATATAGTTTCTTCTCCCTTAAGGTTTGCAGTATGCTCCTTAAATGCTCTTCATGTTCTTCGCGACTCCTGGAGTAAATAAGTATGTCATCAATGAAGACAACGACACACTTGTCTAAGAAGTCATGGAATATTCTATTCATAAGGTCCATGAATATTGCGGGGGCATTGGTCAATCTGAAAGGCATTACGACGAATTCATAATGGCCATACCTCGTTCGAAAGGCCATCTTGGGAATATCCATCTCCTTCACCCTTAATTGATGGTAACCTGATCGAAGGTCAATTTTTGAGAAGTATTGAGCGCCTTTAAGTTGATCGAAGAGATCATTTATCCTTGGTAAAGTATATTTATTCTTGATGGTGACGTTGTTTAGTCCTCTATAGTCGATGCAGAGCCTCATTGAACCATCCTTCTTTTTCACGAACAAGACTGGTGCTCCCCAAGGCGATGCACTAGGCCTAATGAATCCTTTGTCCATCAAATCTTGCAATTGCTTCTTCAATTTGTTTAACTCTGTTGGTGCCATCCGATAAGGACTTTTGGAGATTGGATTTGTCCCAGGAAATAGATCGATGGAGAATTCAACTTCTCGTAGCGGAGGAGGTCCTGGAAATTCCTCCGGAAACACATCTTCATACTTGCAAACGATAGGGACTTCTTTTAATGTAATCTCACCTACACTTGTGTTGATCGAGGAAAGATATCCCTCTTTTGGATGGTTAGATACATCCTCTCCATCCTTTTGACACGTAAACACCAACTTAGGTTGGTTTGGGAGATTAAAAATTACTCTTTTCTAAGTACACTCTATGGTGGCGTGATTGGATGTTAACCAATCCATCCCTAATATAAATCAAAGTCCACTATTTGTAAGGAGATTAGGTTTCCGGGAAGTACCCTATCACATATAGTAATGGGGCATGCTTTATATATCTTAGTGGCATTTATGGTGATACCACTTGGTGTCATTATTGTTAATTCCACTTTTAATCTCTGATGTGGAATATCCATATGTTCAACATACTTTGGTGAGACAAAAGAATGCGTTGAACCAGAATCAAATAAGGTATAAGCGTTTCTTAAGCTTATGAGCAAGGTACCTTTCACCACATCATTGTTTGATTCTTCTTCCATTATTGGCTCCACTTTTGCAGTTGTAATGGCATACGAGCGAGCTGGTGCCCTAGGTGGTTGTTGCGGCTGCTGTGGTTGTGGCTATCGTTGTGGTTGTATATGTCGAAGTGGTTGCTGCAATGGTTGTCCAGAATCCCCCATAGTTTTTGCCTGTGGGCATTTATTTGCATAATGTCCAAATTCATTGCAGTTGAAACATTGGACGGTCGGGCGTGTACTTGGTTCTGGTCTTGGTGCATGTAAAGGGTTACGTATACGAATGGGATTAGGACCCATTTGGGGCCCTTGTTTAGGCCTTTCCTGGCATTCACGTGCTTGATGTCCAGCCTTACCACACTTGAAACATTTTCCCGATCCTTGGAGACATTCACCAGAGTGTCTTTTACCACATTTAGGGCAGGTGGAATGTACTACCTCCTTCATACTAGGCTTTGTGATCTCCGATCCATTAGCATGGAGTTTCCTTTTCTTATCATTTTGACTACGATTTTGGTGGAAGTCAAGATGTTCCATTTCTACTTTGATCGCGCATCGAACAACAACTTCATAGTCGGGGAAGTCAAAAGCTACCAACGCTCTCCGTATGCTTGGTTTCAACCCATGGTAGAACATTTGAACTTTACTTTGCGTTTCAACTACGTACTGAGGTGCGTACCGTGCTAACTTAGTGAACTTTGCCTCATACGTGGCCACAATATCATCATCCTTTTGCTTAAGATCGAGGAAGTTCCTCTCCATCTTACTCCTCAATGGTCGGGGAAAATACTTTTCTAGTAAGTTCCCTTTGAAAGCTTCCTAGCTTAGAGCTTCTATCTCTCCCTCAGTTTTGGTATTCTTAACAAGGGTCCACCATTGGTTTGCCTCGCCCTCCATTCTGTAAATGGCAAACTTTATCTTTTTCTGGTCAGGACATTCCAATACTGAAAATATCTTTTCTAACTTAATAATCCATTCCTCCATGTGAGTGGGATCAATTGAACCAGAGAAGGTTGGGGGATGTTGCTTCATAAATTGGTCAACTGTTACCTCTTTTGGTTGAGGGTTTATACCTTGCTCCTGTTGACCGACGGGTGTGTTGGGTTGAGTCATATTTGTTGCCATCGTTTGTGCCATTTGCATAAGAAATGTCATCAGGTTCTCTGTGCTTACACCTTGTGGTGCTGCCATGTTTGAAGGTTGCCCATTTGGTGGTAGTGTTCCCGCAACCTGTCCACTAGAGGAAGAGTTCATTGGTGTTGAACCCTCCTGAAGTTCATTTGTCATACCGTTATTCCTTGTGGAGTTGTTCCTGTTTCCTCCGTTCCTTGTTTCAACCATTTTGGCCCTTTAAGCACACACGTTACTCGAGGTTAGGTTAGTTCAAAATTAACCATATAACCATAATAATACTTATGTAAAACAATTTACTATAATTATTCTAAGCTTAGGACTCTATACTATGTTATTTATAACTAGTCTCTATACCTAACTAAACCTTTGCTCTGATACCAGCTGTAACGCCCCCAAATCTGGACTTCCAGACCGGGTGCGTTAGACAAATAAGATATTACAATTATATTAATAGTAATCTATTGCTCAACATAAATTCGATGGTTTATTTATTACATCAAGACTCATCACAAGATCTCTAAGGTTTAGCGTTTAGAGACTAGGTGTTGATAACCCATTATAGTTTACATGACATATAAATACTACATGCATAATCTTCTTATGATTTTATTCCAAGCATTCTGGACACCATTATCCTAGCATCCTTGCTTTCTCCTAGTTCCCTGGGGTTGAAAGAAAACATGAAGGAAATGAGCTCAAATAGCCCAGTAAGGTTAAAAGTAACGAATAATATATGGAGAATAATCAACTCATGAAAGAATACGAATATCTACTCATCTAGGTTCACCACCTAGATGTCATGCATAACCTGTTATCAACTGGATTGACACTCTCCAGTGATGTTCTTTACCCAATGCATTGGAGGTCTTTCTGGAACCACCCATAAATATATTGCCAAACATAAAACATATCTTCACAAATTTTCAAACAATCATATCAATGGTAAATTTCAACGTAAAGGAAGGTCATGCAATAATAGCCCTGATAAGTAAAAGGGGTATTCACCATTCAATAAATTAGATTACCAAGTTTCCAAGAAGTGCCAAAGAAAGTTAATTCTTCTTAAAATAATATTATGAGGAGAAATCTTGAGATAGAAATATAGAGAAGAAATAGAAAATAAATTTCCACGTCGAAGATCGTGGTAAGGAAAGGAAAAGGGGATCCTTACAATCTTTTTGTCTTCCGCATTTATAAACCTTGAAACAAAATTTAAAAGTTAATATTTTAGTTTTAATAATAATAGTATATTCATAAATAATATATTGAGAGACATATATAAGTATATTATGGTGGAAAAACTTCTCATGATAATAATAATAATCTATACGTATACATATATATATATATAATATACGTATATAATATACATATATATATATATTGAGGGGCAAAGCCATCCATAATATATATATGTATGAGGAGACTTAGCCTTCCATGGAATAATAATAATCTATATATACATATATACGTATCATATACATATATATATTGAGGGGCAAAACCATCCATAATATATATATGTATGAGGAGGCTTAGCCTTCCATGGAATAATAATAATCTATATATCTACATATATGTATTGTTTAATAAATATACATATATATATTGAGGAGCAAGGCCATCCATAATATATATATGTATGAGGAGGAAGAACATGATTAATATATGCTTGAAATATTTACCTTTTGGAACTTCCAACAGGTGAGAGGAAGGTTGAGAGAAGAGAAGGCTTGGAGGGCTATTGGGGTGTTAATAGAACTTTTTGGGAAGTATTTGGAGGAGAGTTTTGTGGCTTATTTGAATGGAAAGAGTGCTTGAGAAGGGAAGTAAGGCATGCTATTTATAGGTAAGGTGGTAGGTGTAATAGTGTGAAAAATAGTGTACGAATTTGACTTTGGCATTAAATTAAATTGTTTAAAATATATATAATACTTTATTTTCCTCATATTATCTCTTATTAAAAACGTGGTTATCTCCTCCTACCATTTAAAAATGTTTTAAGACTTTTAAACCTAGAAGGTTCCTTTGGCATCAAAAGTCCACATTGGTGTACTCCCTACTAATTCAATTATAACATTTTTAATTTTGTAGTTTTTGACAAAAGGCCAATTGTATTGCATTACTAACTCAAATATCTACAAATGGGTATCAATTTTATAATTTTTACATATGTATAACAAAAGTTATTGAATTTTAAAGTCATACTAAAATGTTTACCCGTTCATACTAAACCTATGTGTAGTATTTTAACTTCTGGAATTGATTGGCTTTATATTAAATTATGAAATTTCTACACGTTTTAGCTAAGTCATAAATGAACAAATGGGCTTTCGTTTCATGTCAATTGGATCTGTATAATTCAAGTTATGGATTTTTGAATGGGACCTCCAGAATCTGCCTCATTCAAATTTTTGGGCCTTACCTATGTTTTATATTTTTCTTAAAGTTAAGGCTTGTAATACTTACTTACCCATAGTAATTTGGTTTAAGAAACTAAATGACATAATATATAGCATCTAAACTTTTTATGACGTATAAGAAATTATTTTATTTTTATAACGTATTTAATATTAACGCGGATAAAATAATATAATTGCATAATCAATAAACAATAAAGTAAGATAACATTATAGCATAAAATATTATAAACTTAAATATAAACATTAATATCATATTTTATGGTCTTCGCAAAATTTCTTAAATTGTATTAGCGTATGTGCGTAGGACGTGTTGTGCTTCGGCAATAGAGCTGCACAACCCTTCGGCTAACATTGTTGTGGTTGTCGCACGAATAACCTCAAACTTCTCCCTGTGTCTCGTCGCATATATTGCAGCCATTGGACACGAGCATTTAGCTCATCTACAGCAAAGCATAGCTTGTAACTTCAAGTCGTATTGCTTGCCGATCTTCATCTCGTACACTAATCTTGGATGGCGGTACTTGAGAGCTTGATGCCATAACCTCTTATTATTATTCTTCTTACTTCTATACTCTCTTATAAATAAAATCTCATACTCATACCTATTTATAACAATTCAAATGGGTACTATTCATAACGGTTAGTTACTTATTCCAACGGCTAGTTATTATTCTAACGGCTAGTTACTATTCTAACGGCTAGTTACTAGTCACATGCTATTTAAATGACTATATTGGGTACTTATTTTTATCGTGATAATATCTAAAATATTCTTTCTAACTATTGTTAGTAATGACTTTATTATTATATTATTATTATTACTATTTAAGGAAGAACTTAAATAGTTAGAAAATTTTGCGGGTCTTACAGAGCCTCGGGAGATGGAGGGTGCAGCTACGGACCGAATCTGGGAGGACCGGTGGGTAGAGCTGATTTCGGGGTAGAGCTATCGGCTGGGTCAAGGGTTTAAGCGACAGTGAACCGCCTGACAATCTGATGTCATTAGTCTTGATAGTTGCGTGCCTCCGAATAAAGAGATGATGTGGAGGCAGCATAACCAAGCATTTATGACAGTTATTTGTCTTCTTTCGGAAATTGCTTGTCTCGAGACTTGCATTTAATGGATCATCATTATCCCTCCTCAAAAACACGCGATGTAAAATAATACTTTGTTTATCGCTATTTGAGAGTTCCAAGAGTCAGGAGGAATTGAACCAACTATCATCCGGACTAAATATAATCCGTAGAAGAGTATCCGGATGAAAACCAGACCGAGTCCGTAGAAACAGGTGTTGTAAGAGAAGAATAGATTCCTTTGCTGTCTTGAAGTCAAAGAGAAACGAAGTACCACAACATTTCAAATCCGAGACTTCAGACAAGATATATATCGGTGAAAATGCAAAGTGAATCTGAACCTGTAGCTTCACAAAGATAAACTAAAAAAACAAAAAGCTTTACAGGTTGGGATTAGTACAGATATAAATAGATACGAAAAGTCAGCATAATCCGAACTAATGAAAAATCAGAACTTATGCATTAAAAATGAATGCGAGAGACACATACATATGAGTTAAGGATCATTTTACTGAAATCAAAGCATATGTCAGATAAGAAACACATAAGTTCATATTGGTCAACATAGCAGAAACCGTCATGCTGAACGACGTAGCTAAGATGAATTAAATTTATATGATTTGCCCAAATTAAGATTCATAAGTGAGAATGGATTAAAGAACACATGCCAATAGCAATCAATTGATTATCATATTAAAATGCATAGTTGAAGAAACAAAAACATTCAATCATGCCACAATTCCGATTCAACAATGCCTGCCTAGTCAGATCCAGAAGTGGGAGTTATAGGGTAGAGCATCCGAGATATATCAGGGGGTTATTACAGAAGTAATAGATGAAGCTTTTCCTCCCCCTTAGATCGTGTGATCCTCTCGAGAAAGGCTCCCCCTCAAATTGACAGCCAGGAAAGAGGTCACGAGACATATAAGGGGGGTATTACTTGGGTAATGGATAAAGCATTTTCTCCCCCCTTAGACCATGCGATCCTCTCGATGGATATTTCCTGCTTAATATTTAGATCTTGAGAAATTGTTGTATATCCGTGAGGAAACTCCACTTCAGAAGTTGATCAACTACAACTGTGATTTTATCCACCAGGCATTCCGAGCTAACCCATTTCATTTCTTCAACCAGGCATGTTAATATTGCAATCAATATGAAAAAGCATTTGACATGTGGTGAGAGATGGAAATTTGAATCATGAAATCCTAAGGAAATTTTATTCATATATCTTTAACTATGTTAGCTTAAGTGACTTCAGTCGGGAAACACAAGCATCCTCCCATATGAAAATATGAGAAAATTATCATAACACAATGCATGACACAAGTACAGATGATCAGCAGGAAGTACAGTAAGTGTCTAACACTCATCATGAAACGCGATGCATGTTCTGAAAGAAATACTCTTGAAATGATAAATTAGAAACTATGCAAATAGGTCAAGCATACCTAATTTGAGGAGTAGTTCAGAAAATCTTGCATCAGGTAGGGGCTTGGTGACTATGTCTGCGAGTTGATCATCCGTAGCAACATGTTCGAGAGATATGTGCTTTTTGAGAACATGATCTCAAATGAAGTGATACCTGACTTCAATGTGTTTTGTCTTTAGGTGTATAACAGGATTATTGCTTATCGCAATCGCACTGGTATTGTCGCAGTACAGTGGAACAGATGCCATGTTGAACCCGTAGTTAGCAAGTTGACTTTGCATCCAGAGAAGCTGTGCGTAGCAACTTCCAACAGCTATATATTTCGCCTTAGTAGTAGAGGTTGATACGGAATTCCGTTTCTTACTGAACCATGAAATCAATCTGTTTCCAAGGAACTGACAAGTACCACTAGTGCTCTTCTTGTCACTGCGACACTCGGCAAAATCAGCATCTAAATATCCGGATAAAGAGAAGTTGGACTCCTTTGAATACCAAAGTCTCAAATTTACTGTCCCTTTGAGATACCGTAATATCCGTTTTACGTGAAGCATGTGTGACTCTTTGGGATTCGCCTGATATCTTGTACAAATGCAAGTTGCCAACATAATGTCTGGGCGACTTACTGTAAGACACAGCAATGATCCGATCATCCCTCTGTATTCAGTCACATTTACTGATTCTCCGTTAAGATCAGGATCTAACTTTGCATTGACTGGCATGAGAGTCTTCACGGGAGTTGAGTTTTGCATTTTGAACTTTTTGATTAAGTCCCGTGTGTACTTAGCTTGGTTGATGAAGATTCCATCCTTCATTTGTTTAACTTCTATTCCAAGGAAGTACGATAATTCTCCCATCATGCTCATTTCAAATTTGCCAGTCATCAACTTTGCAAACTCTTCACAAAGCTTCGGATTTGAGGATCCGAAAATGATATCGTCCACATAAATTTGTACGATCAGAGAATGACCCTTCTCTTTCTGTTGGAATAGAGTAGTGTCTATCTTCCCTTTTCTGAAATTGTGTTCAAGCAAAAATTATGACAGTGTGTCGTACCAGGCTCTTGGAGCTTGCTTCAATCCATACAAGGCTTTCCGTAGTTTATATACCATATGTTCAGCCTTGTGTTCAACAAAGCCTAGAGGTTGTTCAACATAAAACTCTTCTTGAAGATGTCCATTAAGAAAAGCGCTTTTGACATCCATTTGATAAACTATGAAGTTTTTATAGGATGCATATGCCAGGAACATTTGGATCACCTCAAGTCTAGCTATTGGAGCAAAGGTTTCGTCATAATCAATGTCTTCTTCTTGACGATATCTTTTGGCTACCAGTCATGCTTTGTTTCGGATTACTATTCCATTAGTATCTAGTTTGTTCCAGAACACCCATTTAACTCCAATGACTTATTGCAATCTCGGCCTTGGTACTAACATCCACACTTCGTTCCTCTTAAATTGATTCAGCTCTTCTTGCATAGCGTCTATCTAGTTAGAATCTTGAAGGGCTTTATCCACCACCTTTGGCTCTATCTGTGATAGAAAACAAGAGTAGAGACACAAGTTGGAGGTGGCTGCCCTTGTTCTTACTCCAACAGTAGGATCACCAATCACTTGATCTGATGGGTGGTTTCGAGTCCACCTATAGTTCTGCGCAAGTGGTGGTGAATAGTTAATGATTTGAAGCTCTGCCAGATCGGGTGGATCTTGTACATCGGCTGGTTGAGCTTCTTCCGGGCCAGTTGTATGCGTATAATGAACAGTTCCAGAAGTACTTTGCGGTTCTTCGGCACTGTGACTTTCAGTATTCACTGTGACACACGTCGACCGCTCATTCTGCCAGGTCGACCACGTGGACCCTTGCCACACCGACCAAGGCTGCATTGACTAGCCAACAATTGAAAATCCAACTTAGCTCTTCCAAAATAATTTGACTTCTGGGGCGCTGCCCAGAATCCCCGCAAGGGGCACTGCCCCCTTGACACTTGCTCGCTGACCGGGCAGCGAGATCCCCGCCGAGGCGCTATGCCCTCAGACTCCTACTAACCGTCTGGACAAGAGTCCTTGCCCAAACACACAACTGACTAACTCCTCTAATCCTCAAACATGGGTCATTACAATTGAGCATCAATTAGTCCAATTATGAAGGCCATGTTGTTGGGAACGATTACAAACTGGGTACGCCTTGCATCGAGGGCATCGGCTAACTGGCCATCATCAAGGACAAGGATCATGTTGTTGAGAGAGTCTTCGATGGTGATGGCTTTGTTGACTTCGACTTGGGCATCATCCACCACGATCAATGGAGCAAAGGAAGTTAGAGGGATCAGGAACTCTAAATAGTTTAGGTCGCCAATCCCTTTAAACGAGTCACTAGATAGAAACTTAGCCTCACAACATGATCCAGGTGAGCCCTGATAACGTGGTTTATCTTCAACGCTAGAAGTATCTTCAACCTCTTAAGAAATACATCGTGAGCCACGATCATTACCTTGAGTTTGTTTACCTCCTATAGGATCTTTTTCCTTGTGTGCAGATAATTGATCAATTTTCTGATTAATCTTGTCTTGGAAATGAACCATCTTTGCCATAGCTTCTGAAAGCTATGTAACGAAATGCTTCATGCCTTTGAACCGTTGTTTTTTTGCCTTGGTCGCCTCCTCCATCATTGTTGATGAAGAATGCAAAAGAAGAACGATAACTTAATGAGAAATCTTGATGAGGATCTCTCAATGAAATTGATAACTCAATGAGAAATCTTAATTAGGATCTCTCAATAAAATTGATAACTCAATGAAAAATCTTGATTAGTATCTCTTAATAAAAGCACCAAATTGTTGAGGACCTTGATTAGGATCCAACATTAATCTAAAGAAGGATAATCAAATGCCTAAACTCCAAGCAATTCAAGTAATTAACCGAAAAAGCCAAAAATAAGTATAAACCTCTAATATGAGAGTTTATAATTTCCAATAGCCAATAGCCAATAATCTGAATTATTTCAGTACACCAAATACAAGACCAATTTATAAGCAAGCTAGTGACTAGGAATTGGAAACCTATTACAATTAAAAAACTAAGGTAAAATACTAAAATAATCATAATATGAATTAAATAAAAGAAAGTAAATAAAAAGAAATACTAATGCAAATTAAATAAAAGAAAAGACTTCTAGATGAAACGAGAGACTTGCTCATCAAGGCAAAACACGTAGCAGGCTTCATCTTTGATACTGCTACCCATAAATAGTGCATGCATGAAATCAGATCTTAACACATTATGTTATTTCTATCCAAATAATCCAAACAAATACAAATAAGGTCTTCACCTCTAGTGAACCTCCTAGCTCCTATAAGTACCTAGAACAAATAGACAAACACAATAGGAGGGGTGAGCAACCATAGCCCAATAAGGACCATGTCTCCTCAACCCATCTCAACGCATATACTAGTGTAGGCATGTGCTCGTGTAATGCTACATGTAAATCACCAACCCAATTATATATTCATGCATCAAAAGGTAAAACAAGCCTCCCAGGTAATCCTAAATGTTGTCCCTCAGGCATGGTAACCTCCTAGTCTCTACACAAATCTTGCCTCCCATGCCCTCAATAGTAGCCTCACGGGCTTTGCACAAACCTTGCCTTCTAGGCTCTCAATAGTAGCCTCCCGGGCTTATCAAGGTAGTCTCGCAAGCCCATGTGATCATTAGGTGCCATCATTCACGCAAACATGGCATCTCATGCAGTTACCACACATAATTAACATGTAAAAGACAACAACCATGACATCTCATGTCCATTCCAAACACGTGAAGCAAGACATACATGCAACATAAAAGACAAGCTAGATTTCTCAAGTCCCCTCAAACTCATAGGCTCTCAGCCCTAAATCCCCCTACTAGACTGTCTACAAATCTTGGGGACCAAACCCCGAAGAAACTACGGAAAAATAGCTCAAAACAGGCCTTAGTTGACCAAAATTTAGTCGACCACATCTCACTCGATCACCTTAGTTGATTAAAATGTTTTGGTCAATCAAACTGGTCGATAATCAATCAAAATACCAAGTTTAGTCAACCAGGTCCATTTTGGTCGATCACGTCGCCGCACAAGGCTGGAATTTGCCATTTCTGGCCATTTCACCCAAAAACTTAAACGGTTAAGCCATCAAATCACACAAACTCATACCCAAACATCACATACCATGTTTTAACCTCAATTTATCAACTCTAGAAGCATTAAAATGCCAAAAATATGAATTTTCACACTTAGTGTTCATGCATTAAATTCCATGAATTTGGGGGGTCTATTTCTATGTTTTAGCTACTCTAGCAATAATAATTAACGACATATGAATGAGAAGAACAAATCTTTACCTCGAATTTGGTTGAATTTGAGCCGGATCGCCAATCCCCTTTGCAAACCCTTAGTTACTCCTTACACACTCTCTCTTTCTCTCTTTTCACGTACACACACACACCGCAAAAGCAAATTAGGGTTCCTCTCCTATTTACCTCTATTTATACTTTTCTCATTTAATTCATTAAAATATCATAATTACCCTCACATGACTGCAACTCTAAATCAAGCTCAATTACTGTCAAAACGCTCCATTTGACAACTATATACCATCCATATATTTTTATCCTCACATGATACCCTGAACACAAAGTCACCCGACCCCACCACAATAAATCACAAAATTAGCCTTTCAGGGCTTCAACTCCAAATCAGGCCGACTCATAATCAAAAACTCTATTCGACACATACGTCATTGTACTGATATTCACAGCCCTCGATACATACTCTATCACATGGCTATTCTCCCAGAACCTCAAACATGGGTCATTACAGAGTATAAATTGATAAGCATGCATTACTACTCATGCTTAACCCCATCGCTTGGATTTAGAAATTTTAAATGTTGTCTAGGGAGGGTATAAGTTAAAAAAAACTTGCGATTATATAGTGATCATGGCTAAAAATCCCTAGTGATTACCTATTGATTGATTTCATACTATGAATGCTCTTAATTGGCTGTTATTAATGTAAAGATTGTATAAATTTGCATTACACTTTCACATAGGCATGTGTTTGACATATAGGTAATGTAGACTTGTGATATTAAGAGAGATTTAGGTATAGGTTTATCTGTTAATCCATCACACTTACCTATTTTATAGATTTTGTAGGTCTTAGCATAGTTTTCAAAGTGCAAAGGCAACCTAGACATTTGAGGGTTTGAGCTAAGTGAACATCGCTTAGGCGGTATAGGCGTTTCTAATATATATATCATATATAAGAATTTTTATTGTAATTTTAAACATTACAACATACAGATATAGAGGGAAAAAGTATAAACAATCTAACTTAATGCATAAGTTTACAGCATTAAAATAGATAAAGTGTATAAATTTAAAATACAAAACATTGAATCAAAAGTCAACAAATAAATTATCATCTTTAGCTGCCTCAAGTGATTAGTTCAAGTATATAAGATCAGAAGTTGAGACATTAAAATCATCTTTAATGTTTTCATCATTATTCATATCTGCCTCAACCTCCCAAGCTTTTTTTACTTATGGGTCTAACAACTCCTCATTTCTCACTCTTTTAGTCTCCTTAATCTATTATGATACCATTTGTAATAGCTTATGTTACTCGTATCCTGATATTATCTAGTTCAGGGCCTAATTTTAATCCCTGGTTTTATTTTTGTAGGGTTGTAGCTCTCAAAAGGCATTGTGCTATGAGAGGTATCCACACCTCCTTAAGAGCACGTTTCGTTCCTCCACTTTAGCCAATGTGGGACATTACAGTGCGACTGACTCCTAGGAACTCTAAAGTGACATAATTAATGCTCAGAGTAGATGTTGTCTCCTCTTTCACTCACTCTAGTTCTTATAAATAGAGACCTACTTATCCTCAACAAAGGGGGCCGAGAGCCAAATTTTTTAGACAGAATTGGCTATACTTAGAGACCAGAAAGAAATGATTATTATCTTTTAACCATTGTGCTAGTAGTTTTAGCTTATAAAAAGGTTGTAATCAAAGGGGGGAAACTCATTATTACATCGATAATCTCTGTTAGTTTAGGTTTTATTTATTTTAATGTTGTATACTATTAGTGTGCATACATTTATGTCAAATTCCTAAATATCATCTCCCTTTCTCTTTTCTTTCTTAAAAAAACAAAGCTTATCCCTTTTCTATAAAATATGACAACAAGGTCCGGGTGATTGCAAGGTTGAGTAATATATGTCCATATCCTAGCTGCTCGGGCCAACGCCAACTGTGACAAAAAGTTTTTTGGTTTTTTTGGTTTTTTTACATCCTAACATGTTAAAACCTTTATCTGGTTTTCTAAAATCTTTGCCGCAAGGGACTTAGCTCCCACATCTCTTGTTCTAAATAAAAGAAACTATCTCCTTAAAATAATTACAATAAAAATAAAACTTAAAATAAGTAAGTTGATATAAACTAAGATTAGGTACTAATTTTTGGTGTTATGGGAGTACGAGGGTTCTTCTCCCTTCCTCACATGTAACTGACTCTCAAATGTTTTTCTTTGAAACCGTAAACCGCTTTATGTGACCAATCACACCATCATTGTAATTGGTTGTGACTCCTTTTTTATTTTGTTTTTTTTCATAATATATGTTTTTTGTGAGCCATTGTGTAAGGATGACTCAGTGAACACACTATCCTGTCAAATTTCAAATTATGAAAATCTAATTATGTTTTTTGGGCGAAAATGGGTGATGACACACTCTATTTGAATTTAATTATGAAAATCCATTTTTAAATTGTTACATTTAGAAGTAAGATATAAATAATCTGATAAACAATTTCTGAAATGAGACCTCTCTCTCATTGAGAGAGAGAGAGAGAGAGAGAGAGAGAGAGAGAGAGAGAGAGAGAGAGAGAGAGAGGGAACGAGAGCGAGGGGGGTTAATAATACATTGAAATTATGCAATATGTGAAATTTCATATCAATCACATTTATATTTAATAGTCTAGTTTCAATGAAATTACATTGAATTAATTATGAAAATTTTGCATTAAATCTATCATGTTGGATCTAAATATGACATATTATTTAGAGTACTGTTACATACATGTAGAGTGTATAGGTAATTCATGCAGGGGCATCTTTATTACCGTTGGATTGATATTATTGTTTTTTAAAACTTTTTATTCATATCAATCTAGTGACAGAGAGAATGTTCTTGTACGGATTTCCTACACAACCTACCTGCAAATAGTTTTTTTTTCCTATTATTTAAGATCTTATAAATGATAAGAATTCATTGTATCATATTCATATATATATATATGATAATGGTAATTTGAAAATGTGAACAACCAACACAACTTTGATATGAGTTATTAAATTTTAATATAACAATTCAGATTTGAAGTACACTTATATTTTTACATTCGTGTGTGTATATATTTATATATGTTAAAATGAATGCAATAAGCACAATTGTGATCATTACCATGTGATCATCATCATACAGTTTTGGATCGCAGTTGCATTTAACTATAGTAGATACTATAGTAAATGAATAGTTAAATGAAATTATAATTTGACCTGTTAAATTATGAAAGAATGGTTGTGATTAAAGTTACATTATATATATGAGCGGCTCTACTTATAGGGTTGTACACCTTGACTTAGAGCATTTTTTTAATCATCTTCCTATTTGGATCTCTTCTCTATTATCCGGAGTCTAATACATATTGTAACTACTCCAACTCACTCTTTAAATCATAGCCCAAAATACATAATTCGCTATCATACATGCCACATATAATGATAATTTTACGTTTACCATGAATAAATTTATTATTTTAATGTCAAATTTTAATAAACATTCATATATTAATTAAGTTTGATCATATCAAATTTTGTGGTCATGTATTAATTAAGTTTGACCATAGTAATTTGACAATGTCAAATTAATATGTTCATATTAATGTCAAATTTTTATAAACGGTCATATATTAAAGATGGTAAGCTCATCACCAAGTTTTAAATTTTAATAACTGTAATATTTTAAAAAATAATAAAATATTATGTTTTTAACTAAAGTAGGAAATAAATAAAGAAAAATAATTGGTTAAAATAATTTTTAATTAAAATACAAATGATAGGGGGCACATGGGTAAATATGCGAAAAATAAAAAACAATATATTGTGAGATAAAGAGAGAATGCACACCCACTGCACTGCAGAGTTCCGATTCGACGATTTGCCTCATGCGAAAGTCTACCCATGGAACATCGTACTCAGGTGGGAATGTAGTTTCTGGTAGGTAAGGGTTTGGTACAGTGTTCTCTACATTTCTGGAGATACGAGATAGGGCCAGCCCTGAAGTTTGGGAGGCCCTAAGCGGAATTTTAGAATGGAGCCCCTCTAAGGTAGTATGCTTATGAAAGAAATTTTTTTCTATCAAATAAATATGAAAAATAAAAAAAATCAGCAGCATCTCCCCATAATAGGGAGCAAACCAAAAATTTATCATGAGTCCAAATATCTTATCACAACTATTAATGATCAAATGAGATTTTTATTAGATTCACCCCTACCCACATTAAAACATTAAATAAATAAATAAAAACTTACCAACATATTGAGAGTTTAAACCAACAATAAAAAATTAGTAATGAAATTCAAAGTATTCCTTAGTTTAACATTCTAAATATTCATTTATATCTAAACATCAATGTTCAATGTTTAACACAAAATGTTCAAATCAATGATTCAATCTTCAATGTTTCATATAAAATGTTAAAATCAATCTTCAATGTTCAAGTCAAAATAAACAATTCAATATTCAACTAAAGAGGTAGTTCAACAATCAAATATTACTTAAAAAAATCTATAAAAAAAAGTCTAAGTCGGTTACATGCGTTTCAAACTGTAGAGCCGAGCCGAGCTGCCAAGGCGTGGTCGCATCACGCATGGACGGTGGATCCGTCCGTCTGGCGTCGAGGTGAGGGAGAGGTCATGGATCCGTCGCCGTCGGGTGTCAAGGCGTGAGGCGTTGATCCATCTGTCGAGGCTGAGGGAGAGGTGGACCGCGGCGTCAATCAGTCGAGGCCGCGTGGGGGGCCTCCAACAGAGAGGCAAAGAGCACGGACGCGATAAGAGACAGAGGCAAGGACGCGTGGGGGGCTCGACAGTAAGTAGAGGCACAACAGAGAGGTGTGACGTAATGAGAGATGAGGTGAGATAGAGGCGTGCGGCACTGCGGTGTGCTTTCCTTTTGCGAAAGAGAGCCAAGGCCTGGAAAATTTTGAGGCCCCAGAAAATTGGGGGCCTCAATTGGCCGCCTTAGGCTGCAAAAGCCTAGGGCCGACCCTGATGCGAGAATTGGGTATTGAGCCCAAAGTCTATTCATTTTTTCATTTTCGGCCTTCATGCATGCATGGTCTTTAGGTTCATACTCTAGGTTTCTCAGTGGCTCCATTCTTCTTCTCACGAGCTTGATAATAGATTTTTACTTCAAATATGGGAAGGTTGAGCTTGCCCAGGAGATGTTTGATGAAATTCCTTAGAGTGACATTGATTTTTGGGGGGCCATGATTGCCAGTTTCGCATAAAATAAGCTGCAAAGAGAAGTATTGCATCAATTCTATTTGATGGTACGAGATGAAATATATCATATTTATGTTGTGCTGACCACCATTGTTCCAGAAAGTGGGGAAGTAGGGGCTTCTAAATTGGGGCGGGAGATTAATGGCTATTTGTTGAAAAGCAAGGATTACGCCAAGCATCAATTCATTTAGTCCGTCTTAATTGATATGTACTGCTGTAAGTGTGGAGAAATGGGTTTGGAGAGAAATGTTTTTTATGCCACAGGGGAATAGAATTTTGTTTTTTGGCCTACTTTGATATCAAGTTATGTTTCAAATGGAACGCCAGATCAGGCAATGCAATCAATGGCTTGGATGCAACTAGAAAGGGGCAAAGCTTGATGTGATCACAATGGCAACTCTTCTTACAATTTGTGCAAAGTTGGGGGATTTAAGACAAGGGTCGGAGATTCATGGTTACATTTTATGGAATGGATGTTTTGTTAGATTATTATTGTGTTTTTAATAATCTATTATGTGGCCCATGTAATTAAAGGCCTACATGCTATTAATGGACCGCATGTAATTAAAAGACTGTTTCTAAATTAGTGAAGGCACAATATGATGGTTGTTGGACTTAATAGAAATTAGAAACAGTAGGGTTATATATATACATGTGTCTCTTCACTTCCGCTTCAATTAGGTTTTAACGCAACAAAGAACGTGCGTATGGCAGTAATTCTTCTTCATTACAGAACGCCATTAGAGAGAAGCAGAAATGTGATAAAATTAATTCTTTTAATTCACTCATGGATCTAGGTACGCTTCCGATTAAGGTTTATGATTTATATTAAATAATTCTAGGCATGAACAATCCTATAGTAAATGCTTACAATTGGTATCAGAGCAGGTTTGCCCTAGAATTGTTTGATTTGTTTTACGGTAAATAGTCTCTCTAGCTACGTATTATAGTCACCGTGAATTGCCTTTATCGTCCTGCAATTGTTTTTCTAAACATTCAGACGATGTGTATTTTTCAAGTCGTATAACGATTATGGTGATTATTCTTGGCGTTGTGTACTTTTCTTGTCCCACGTCATGTAGGCCTCCACCATGACTGCTTCCCCCTGATTTTCCATCATGATGTGAAGGAATCATGATACCATAAATATATTAGGTCATGGGACAAATATTAAATACCTATCCATTGTTTGACATTGTTATTTACATCTGAATTATTTTATAAATTGAATTAAAATCTATCAATTCCACTTTAAAGCATATTAAAAGTAAAGATTTTGTCCAACACGTAAAGTGGTGAGGGGAGCATCAAATTTTGCCATTATATGATTGTTTGGAATTAAAGTTTGCATGATTGTTTGAATTTAACATATTTATTTAAGGATTATAATTGTATAAAATTAAATTGCATTATGCTTTTGTGAATTTAATTTGCTAAAAGGTCAAACATGACATAAAAGTAAAATTTAAAATATATTGTCTATTTGGTTTGAGATTATAAAGTATATCTCATATAATATTATGTATAATTAAATATCTATAGAAGCTTGTTAGCCACCAAAGTGGCCTAGCTTATTAAGATATTTAGATATTTAATTATATATTTATATTTGTTTAAGATTTTAGGTATATCTCATTAAAGATTTATATAATTAAATGTTCATTGTATAAAAAGCTTATTAGTCACCAAATTGGCCTAGCTTATCAAGATATTAGACATTTAATTATATGTTTTAATTATTCGTGTTTATGTGATGCAATTAAATTACTGAATAATTAAGTTCATTAATTATTTGCTAGGAGGTGACCCAAAGGTAGACCATTGATTATAATTAACGACATTATAGTGACTTATCAGTATATTAAGTTAATATAATTGTATATCCAAAGATGACATGAATATTGACTTTAGTATAACTAATAGTCTATTAAAGTGTTTATTATTTACATTATTATTGATTAATGTTTTGTATTTAGGGATCACCCAGAGGTGAACTTGAATATGTAATTAAGGTTTATTATTTGTCTGAATCTGATTAAAGTTTTCTCAATGCATTAATGTGTGTGTGTATAATAATTTGTAGTTTCCGCTAATATGTTTGCTATGAGCAATGGGATGATCAAGTTCAATGGGTTAAACTATTGATTGGTCTGAGAAAATTTAGTTTCAACTAGGGGTTCTGGATTTAGATTTTGCAATAGTGTCTGACAAACCTGAAGCCATTACTTGAGACGAGTATAGGAGCTGAAAGATCTGAATATGAGATCTGGGAGTGGTCTAAGAGGATGAGTTTGAACTTGATGAGGATGTCAATGGCTGAAAATGTAAATCCATCAATGCCCAAAACTGACAATGCAAAGGAGTTCATGTTAAAGATTAAAGAATACTCTCAATCAGATATAACCGATAAGTCTATTGTGGGAACCATAATGAGTGAGCCGACAACTAAAAGGTTTGATTGGTCATAGCCCATTCATACGTGGCTCATATGGTAAATGCAAGCAAAGTTGAAATCAAAGGAGATGGATATGAATGAGTCTTTCTTAGTACAATTTATTATTAACTCACTTCCTCATGAGTTTGGCTAGTTCCAAGTGAATTACAACACCATCAAGGAAAAATGGAACCTTCAAGAAATTAAAGCCATGTTGGTTCAAGAGGAAGGGAGATTAAAGACAATGAAGAATCATTTTACTCATCTCACATTTGATAATGGAGCTAGTAAAGCAACAATGGAAAGAAGGATAAAAGGAAGGATAAAGCTCCCACTAAATGTTAAAGAAGGTCAAACCCATAAGGAGGTCAAGTACTTCTTCCGTAAGAAGGATGGTCATATCAAGAAAGACTGCAAGAAAATGGAAATTTGGTTCGAAAAGAAAAGTAAGTACTATATTTCAAGATATTTTGAATCAAATCTTATTGAGATACCTAATAATACTTGGTGGTTAGATTCTAGTGCAACTACTCATGTATCACATGTTATACAGGGATTCAGTTATGATCCAACCCATAAACGAAATTGAAAAGTTTTTTTTATATAGGTAACGAGAATAAAAGCATGCATAAAAGGAATTGGAACATACAGATTGATCTTGGATACTTGGATACCACCTGGATCTAAAAAAGTATCTTTATGTTCCTGATTATGCTAGAAATTTGGTTTTTGTTGGAAAGCTAGATCATGAGAGTTTTAATTTTAAGATTGAAAATAATGGTTTTGTTTTGTAAAAACGAAAGTACTATTATGATTCCTGGTAGTTTAATTGATGGTTTATATCGTTTCAATCTTGATGTTAATTTTGTTGAATCTTCGTTTCATGTTGATCATAGTATAGGAAATAAATGTAGTGCACATAAAGAAAATTCAGCCTTTCTATGGCATCAAAGGTTAGGTCACATATCCAAGAAAAGAGTATTGAGGTTAGTAAAAAATGAAATATTACCTCAATTGGATTTTGTTAATTAGGATGTATGTATAGATTGCATTAAAGGTAAGCAAACTAGACATATATCAAAGAATCCAACCACAGAAGTAATGCACTTTTAGAGTTAATACATACCGATATTTGTGGTCCTTTTGATATTCCGTCTTGGGGCGGTGACAAGTATTTTATCACTTGTATTGATGATACTCACTAGTATGGCTATTTGTATTTGTTGCATGAAAAGTCCGAGTCGAGTGGACATCATAGAGGTGTTCATTAACGAAGTTGAAAGGAAGTTAGATAAAAAGGTAAAAGTTGTGAGGTCTAATAGAGGTGGTGAATATTATGGTAAGTTTAATGAAAAGGGACAATGTCCAGGTCCATTTGCAAAGTTCCTTGAAAGTCGAGGCATATATGCACAGGATACAATGCCAGGTATACCTCAACAAATGGTATAGGCCGAAAGGCGAAATTGTACTCTCATGGACATGGTTAAAAGCATGTTAAATCACAAGATTGTACCTTTATCTTTGTGGATGCATGCATTAAAGATCAAGCAGATATTTTCTTAATAGGGTTCCTAGTAAAGTAATTCCTGAAACACCTTATGGATTGTGGATAGGAAGGAAACCCAGTTTAAGGCATCTATATATTTAGGGATGTCTCAGCGAAGTAAGAATATATAATCCATATAAAAAGAAGCTTGATACAAGAACCATTAGTGGCTATTTCATCGGCTACCCCGAAAAGTCAAAAGGTTACAAATTTTCCCGTCCTAACCATAGTACGAGAATAGTTGAGTCTGATAATGCTAGGTTTATTAAGTATGGTCAATCTAGTGAGAGTGGTGAACCATGTAAGGTGGATATTCAATAAACTATAGTGGAAAGTTCTATACCTATTGTTTCTTCTTTAGTTGTTGTTCCTATTGTTGTATCACGGTCTCACAACATGTTATAACAACAAAATAATATCCTGAATCTACTAGATGAACCAATTGAAAAATGAACTAGTTATTAATGACCAAGTTATAAATGATCAAGTAATACCACAAGAAATAGATTTAAGAAGGTCCGTAAGGCAAAGAAGACTAGCTATTTCGAATGATTTCTTGCTTATTCACTAGAGCATGAATGTAACTTGAGTCTTGATAAAGATCCAGTCTCATTTATCCAAGTCATGGAATGTAACAATTTTAAAAAGTGGTTTAATGCTATGAAAGAAGAGTTAACATCAATGTATGACAATAAAGTCTGGGATTTAGTTGAGTTGCCTAAAGGTTTAAAACAAGTGGGTTGCAAGTGGGTCTTTAAGACCAAGCGTGACTCAAAGGGCAACATTGAAAGGTATAAGGGCAGACTTGTTGCTAAAGGTTATACTCAAAAGGATGGCATTAACTATAAAGAAACTTTCTCTTCAGTTTCAAAGAAGGATTCTTTGAGGATTGTTATGGCTTTGGTGGCTCATTATGATTTAGAGCTTCACCAAATGGATGTTAAAACTGCCTTCCTAATGGTGACTTAGATGAGAAAGTTTATATGGATCAACTAGAATGTTTTATAACCACAGGAAAGGAACATTTGGTGTGTAAATTAAAGAAATCAATATATGGAAAAAAATAAGCTTCCCGATAATGGTACTTTAAGTTTAATGATACCATTATGTCATATGGTTTTATAGAAAACATTATTGATTAGGCATCTATATGAAGGTTAGTGGGAGTAAATTTATTATATTAGTCATATATGTTGATGATATCCTTCTTGCTGCAAATGATATTGGTTTATTACATAATATTAAAAGGTATCTCTCTAATAACTTTGTAATGAAAGATATGGGTGAGGCATTTTATGTGATAGGAATAGAAATATTCCATGAGAGATCACAAGGATTGTTAGGATTTTCTCAAAAGGCTTACATTGACAAAGTATTAAAGAGATTTAAAATGAAAAAGTGTTCTGCAGGGATAGTTCCAATTCAGAAAGGGGACAAATTTAGTGAGATGCAATGTTCCAAAAATGATTTGGAATGAAAGGTAATGGAGTCTATTCCATATTTGTCAGTTATTGGGAACCTATTGTATGTCCAGACATGTACTCGACCGGACATCAATTTTCTTTGTTGGAATGTTAGGCCGATATCAAAGTAATCCTGGAATAGATCATTAGAAGGCTGCAAAGAAAGTGCTTAGATATTTATAAAGCACTAAGGATCACATGCTCATATACAGAAATCCAACCACCTTGAGGGTATACAGATTCAGACTATGCAGATTGTGTAGATTCAAGGAACTCTACATTTGGTTATATGTTCCTATTAGCAGAGAAGCGGTTTCATGGAAAAGTGGAAATGAATCCATCATTGCTACTTCCACTATGAAGGCTGAATTTGTGGCATGCTTTGAGGCCACTGTTCATGCGTTATGGTAGTGAAAGTTTGTTTTAGGTCTAAAAATTGTTGACAAGATAGCTAGACCGTTGAGAATTTATTGTGATAATTCTGCATTGTTTTCTTTTCAAAGAATGACGAGTATTCTAAATGTGCAAAACACATGGATTTGAAGTACTTGTTAGTTAAAGAAGAAGTGCAAAAACATAGTGTCAATTGAGTATATTGGTACTGATCTGATGATAAACGGATCCGTTGACTAAAGGATTACCACCCAAAACATTCATTGGCCATGTTGGAACTATGGGTGTAATCGATAAATCCTTGTTGACATGATATTCAGGATATGTACATTTGGTTATTAGCTTTTGACATTTGTAAATTGAATTAAAGTTATGTTTTTGGTTATTAATTTGTTACTCACATTATGTTGTATCATTATTGTTTTAGTGAGATAACAATGAATGCAACAATTAAAATGTATCCCAATTAAAGTCTTTTAAATTGAGTTGTTTTGTGATACATGGAAGGAATGATATCGTTTGAAGACTTGTGACCGCCATGATCTAATCATTTCAATTTAATTACAAATGTTTTGATTTATTCTGTTGGATCAAACCTAGAATTTGGATGATGCGGATCAAACCTAATGTAATTTGATCTTAGTTGCTTCACGTTTATTTTAAGTCTTGTGCGAAGATTAAATTGTTATCCGGACCTACTCCTTGTAAGAGCAAAGCAAAGGACAGGATACATAATCCTGATCCGGAACATCATGAGTGTCGTCTAACACTTGGTAAATAACCAAGTCTTCATCCGGAGTAAGGACTCTCTCGTACGAACTAATCACTTGTTGAAAGGACTAAGGAATCCGCGCTCTTATTGTTGATTGGACTAAGTCATTTTATGCGGAATGAGAATCCGAGTCTACGCCTCGTACGGAGTAAGAGAGATTTATTGCAGAGAAAAAATTATGTCTTTCACTCCAGCTGTCTAAGGAAAAAAAGATACGGACTAAGGAATCCGAGTCTTTCATTCGAACGGAGTAAGAAATGACTGATGCGGAGTAAGGACCTCTGATGCGGAATAAGAAATCCGAATCATTACTCAAGCATAATAAGGAACTCACACGGAGTAAGGAAGCGCTGATGCGGAATAAGGATTCCGCATATCTACCTCATGCGGAGTAAGGTAGCGCTGACACGGAATAAGGATTTCAGGACTTCATGTACACGGAGTAAGCAATAACTGATACGGAGTAAGGAAATCTACACCGGACTAAAAGGATGCTACTTCAACTTATCAATACCGCATTTATGATATCAGCTCGTTGTGTTCCGATGTAGGACAAACTCATTGAAGATCTAAACTATCCTACACGTGGACCACTCAGAGATGTGGATGCAATCCCAAATGCAATTGGAATCAAGCAAAGTCATTTAATTCACTTATGCTTCCAAGATCTCGAGCTCCACATCCGAAGCAGTTATAGCAGAAGCATTTTCCAAGAAGAACTTAATGTTTACACCCTGGAAAACACAGGTCCCAAAATAGATTCCTAGGATGTATATATATATATATATATCTATATCTCGTAGTGTATGTACATATATAAAAGGTTACATTAAAAGGTGCGTACACATACTAAGGAAAACTAATACGCGCGTGAGTAAAATAATTGTACAAGAGCTTATAGAGACAATTAACGTCAGTGTGTGTGATTGTAAAGCCGAGTGCTAGTGTAATCAGCTAACTGCTGCTTATTTTGTTATAATTATCATTTGATAATAAAAGCAAAATACTTCCACTATCTGGTTATCTTCCGCACTGATTTTATATCCTTTAACCAGATTGTGTTACACCTGTGAGAAAAGAGTTTTTGATTTAAGCCTATTCACCCCCCCCCCTCTAGGCTACCAGGGACCAACAAGTGGTATCAGAGCAAGTTCTATTTGTTCCAAGTAGAGATCCCACTCTTTCTCTCTTACAAATGGCTTCAACACTCGCCTTAACTCCGGAGGTGCACAAGAGCCCCTTCCAAATCGAAGCAGCAGTGAAAATGTCGATCCGCCTCAACTTGCTGCTACCACTGCTGCACAACCACGGAGTTCTGGCTTCACTCTGACAAAGCCACCCAAGTTCACACCTGAGCTTTTCTCCCAGTGGAAAGCTCGCATGAGAATGTTCGTAGTCTGCCATGATCACCTCATGTGGCCATGTCTTCATCAGGAGATACCCACTCCGATGACTATTGGAGAACATGGAGTAAGAAGACCAAAGACTGATGCCAAACTCACCAATGATGAAAGAGCCTGGAAGTGTTCCAACAAAAAGGCTCTGGCATATGTCACTTCGTCTTTGGATTCCGAGGCTTTCACGGACATCCAGGGCTGCACGATAGCGAAAGTTGTCTGGGATAAACTGACAATCCACTATGAGGGAAGTCAGTCCCAAATGCAGAATGTCATCTGTACTCTTAGGTAGAACTTTGAGAGTTTCAATCATAAACCGGGCGAATCACTTGAAAGCATCTATCGGAGATTCGGCAAACTCATCCTTGAACTGAAAACTATCAGTGAGCATTATTCTCAATCTCAGATCAATGACAAGTTCTTTCGCTCCTTGCCGGATCGCTACTACTCCAAACAACTCCAGATGTAATCGGACAAGAACTGGTAGTATGTTCCCCTTGAAGAACTGTATGGAGAGCTACGGAGTCACGAAGTTAGGTTTAAGTACTCTGACCGGGATGAGAAGATAGCTCGGAAAGAAAAGGGGTTAGCTCTCAAAGCTACGGAAATTCCTAGCATACTGAGGAATGATGATACGGACGCGTCCGAGAATTCTGATTCTGATGAGGAGGAGGAGATAGCTCTTCTCGTCAAATCCTTTGAGCGATTCCTATGGAAAAGCAGAAAAGGATTCAGGAGACGCTCATCATCTTTCCAAAGGAAGGAGCGACCGGAATCAGTTCCCAGGAATGCTACAACCGTGGGAAAACCGGTCACTGGGCCAAGGACTATAGATCCAAATTTAAAGTGGCCGAGAAAAGTGATAAGGTAACTCCTCGCCGCTCCACCTCGGACAACAAGAAAAAACAAGAGGAAGGCGTTCGTCACAAAATACGTCAGTGGCTCCGAAGAAGAGGAGGAATCCTCGGATGATGAGCCAACTCCCAAGCCGAACGTCTGCCTCATGGCAAATTCTGAGGTACCTTCGATCCCTGAGCTCATGAGTAAATTAGAATCTCTTATTACTGAACGTGATCATGAAAAGAATGAGAGACTAATAATTACTCAAATGTACAAAGATATGGAAAGTCAGAATAAACGTCTTGAGATCACTATTGCTAGATTAGAAAAGGACATAACTGACTTCAGAAGTAAAGAGGCTTGGTATCATGATCTAAGAGCTGAAAATCATCTATTAAATACCAACCTAACGGGCCTAAAAGTCATTGTGAAATGATTCGAGAATGAACTTGAACAGGAAAAGGAAATAAATTGTAAGTGGCTAAAATCCGGGGAAATAGCCTTAACATTTAGGACTGATCCGGATAATATTCGAGTCAAACCTGGCCTAGGCTCCGAACCATCGACTTCCACTGCTCATGCTATTGAGTGTCCTCCGGACTTCACTCCGAAACTAACCAACTTATATCCTGTTAGTACGTCTAAACCGTTGGATGGTTTCATTTCAGGTGGCACCATAGTTTATGACTGTGGAAGGGAGGTCATTATCGTTATTCCTAAAGCAAGAAAGACCCATAACTAATGATGAAGGGAAGGCTGCTACAGTTCAAGCCAAAACTGTAGCACCCAAAAAGAAAGGAAAGGCTAAGGCTGATGCATCTCGGGCCAAGAGCGCGTCACCCAAACGCAATGGATTAGGCCATAGGGAACAGAGTAGAAAATTTGTAAAATCTAAGATACCTGTATCCCCCGTTTGTACTCCACATTATAGTGTCTGTTCCATCTGTAGGGAAATAGGTCATTATCACTATGAATGTTGGAGTCTATCTGATAACTGGCTTTGTAATCAAGTTTCTATCAATAAAGATCAGTTAAATAAAAGAGGTTCTTCGAGCAAGACAAAATCTAAATCTAAAAGGAGTGTCTCTCCAAAGAAAACTCAAGAAAAGGTAACAGCTGAAACTAACAAATTAAGGTCAACCTGGAAAGCTAAAAATCCTAGCAAAGTTAAATCCGGAACTGTTGACATTAATGTTGTTCCTTCTAACCGCCCGAAGCAAGTTTGGGCACCAAAAGTGTAAATTGTTGTCTTTCAGGAGCATCTCTGGAATGCATTGTCGGATCACTTGAAATTAAAGATCAATCAAAGCAAGTGAATCCTCGATAGTGGATGCTCCGGACATATGACGGGTGATCAGACTCTACTTGTTGAAGTTAATGACAAACGAGGTCCATCTGTGTCATATGGTGACAACAGCAAAGGTAAGACTGTCGGGTATGGCACTTTAACCAACGGCTGTGTATCTATCACTAGAGTCGCACTAGTCGAAGGTTTGAAGCATAACTTGCTAAGTGTCAGTAATTTATGTGACAAAGGATTTACTGTTTCCTTTATGTCCAACACCTGCACAGTAAGGGAAAACTTATCCGGAGATGTTAAGTTATCCGGATCAAGAGATGGGAACATATACTCAGTGGTCTTAAGAAATAATTCTTCTGACCCTGTATGCTTCCTCACTATAGCATCAGATGAAGATAGTTGGCTATGGCACAAGCGGTGCGCACATTTAAACTTTAAGACGCTATCTTAGTTAGCGTCACTCGATCTTGTCACTGGTCTACCTAAACACAAATACTCCAGAGACTCTCTGTTGAGAATGCCAACTTGCCAAACAAGCCAAACATAGTTTTAAGAGCAAATCAGTTAATTCAATAACTGCTCCTCTACAACTTCTTCATATGGACCTCTGTGGTCCCATTTCTGTTCCTTCACTAGCTGGTGCGAGATATACCCTTGTGGTTATCGATGATTTCACGAGGTACACATGGGTGATGTTCCTGAAATCTAAGGATCAAACCTTTGAGCATCTTGTAGATCTTTTCAACTGGATAAGCAACTCACAAGGATTGAGCATTAAATGCATCAGGAGTGATCATGGTACAGAATTTGATTTTTCCGAAATGAGATCATATTGTTCTGAACAGGGCATTCAGCATGACTTCTCTACACCCAGAACTCCACAGCAAAATGGGGTAGCTGAGCGCAAGAATCGCACTTTAGTCGAGGCTGGCAGATCTATGTTAGCAGGGGCAAAGCTTCCTCTCAGTCTATGGGCTGAAGCTGTGTCCACTGCCTACTATGTTCAGAACAGGACTCTAATAAATAAATCTACCATGAAAACACCCTATGAGATGTGGAGAGGACGAAAGCCTTCAATTTCACATTTCAGAACTTTTGGGTGTACTTGTTATATATTGATCAACGGCAAAGAACCCCGGAATAAATTTGAACCAAAATCTGATGATGGGATTTTTGTCGGGTACTCATTACATAGCAAAGCTTATCGGGTCTTCAATAGAAAACTTTTAAAAGTTGAAGAATCTATCCATGTAACCTTTGATGAAGCTAACCTGGATTGGTCTAAAGTTGCTTCTTCGAGTTCAAATGTACAGGTTCAGGATAGTAACATCTACTATTCAAAGTTTATGAATGTTCCTGCTACACACACTAACCAACCACGTAGCACCAGCGAAGCACAAAGAAATGATACGGATGATGCTACAGATGAATCAGACTCTGGACCTCAATTCATCTCCGGACATATTTCTATGGACATTCAAAATACCGGAGTACCTTCCAGTCCATCCAAACCAGTCACTACTGAAATGAACAAAGATCGGAGAACCTCGTAGTACTCCAACCTGTTTATACTGATAACACTGGTCCGGAAGAAGCTCAATCAGTGGACGAACAAAATCCACCTAATCTGGGAGAGCTTCAAATTATTCAAGATCAACCGTCACGTGCACAGAATTACAGGTGGACTCGAAACCACCCTCCAGAACAAGTGATTGGTGATCCTACTGTTGGTGTAAGAATAAGAGCAGCCACCTCCAACATCTGTCTTTACTCATGTTTTCTATCTCAAATAGAACCAAAGGTGGTAAAGGAAGCTCTTCAAGACTCAAACTGGATAGAAGCCATGCAAGAAGAGTTGAATCAATTTAAGAGAAATGATGTGTGGACTCTAGTACCAAGGCCCAAGTCTCGGTGAGTCATTGGAGTTAAATGGGTGTTCCAGACAAGCTTGATACGGATGGTATAGTAATCCGAACAAAGCCAGACTGGTAGCCAAAGGATATCGTCAAGAAGAAGGAATAGACTATGACGAGACCTTTGCTCCAAGAGCAAGACTTGAGGCAATCGAATGTTTCCGGCATATGCTTCATATGAAAACTTCATAGTTTATCAAATGGACGTCAAAAGCGCATTTCTGAATGGAGATCTTCAAGAGGAGGTGTATGTTGAACAACCTCCCGGTTTCTTTGAACCCAAGGCTGGACATCTAGTTTACAAGCTACTGGAAAGCCTTGTATGGGTTGAAGCAAGCTCCAAGAGCCTTGGTACGACACGCCGTCGAATTCCTACTTGCTCACAACTTTTAAAAAGGGAAGATAGACACCACTTTATTTCTACGGAAAGAGAATGGACATACTCGATCGTACGGATATATGTGGATGATATTATTTTCGGATCATCAAATCCGAAGCTTTGTGAAGAGTTTGCAAAGTTGATGACTGGCAAGTTTGAGATGAGTATGATGGGAGAACTGTCCTACTTCCTTGGAATAGAAGTTAAACAACTGAAGGAAGGGATGTTCATTAACCAAGCAAAGTACACACGTGATATTATTAAGAAGTTTGGTATGGAAGGTTCATATCCCGTCAAGACTCCGATGCCAGTCAGTGCCAAGTTAGACCCTGATGTGGACGGCAAATCAGTAAATGTGACTGAATACAGAGGGATGATAGGATCCTTGCTGTATCTTACAGCAAGTCGTCCGGACATTATGTTTGCAACTTGCATATGTGTGTGATATCAGGCAAATCCCAAGGAGTCACATATGCTTCATGTTAAACGGATTTTCAGGTATCTCAAAGGAACGATGAATTTGGGACTCTGGTACCCAAAGGAGTCAAACTTCACCTTATCCAGATACTTTGATGTTGATTTTGCTGGGTGTCACATCGACAGGAAAAGCACAAGCGGTACATGTCAGTTCCTTAGAAATAGATTAATTTCATGGTTCAGTAAGAAGCAGAATTCTGTATCAACCTCTACTGCTAAGGCGGAATATATAGCTGCTGGGAGTTGTTGCGCACAGCTACTCTAGATGCAAAGTCAACTTACGGACTATGGTTTCAATATGATATCTATTCCACTCTACTGTGACAACACTAGTGCAATTGCTATAAGCAACAATCCTGTCATGCACCCAAAGACGAAGCACATTGAGGTCAGGTATCACTTCATTCGCGATCATGTTCTCAAAAAGAATATATCTATAGAACATGTTGCTACTGAAGATCAACTGGCAGACATTCTTACAAAGCCCCTACCTGATGCAAGATTTTCTGAACTACTCTTCAGGTTAGGTATGCTTGACTTTTCTGCATAGCTTCACTTAAATCAATCAACAGTATGTCTTCAAAACATGCATGGTGCGTTTATTGAAAGTAAAGGATTCTACCAAATTTAATTTTCGATCATACTTACTGCTTAACGTGTCCTATGCGTCTGATAAATAGCAAAGTTCCGTTATGGGAGGATGCTTGCGTTTCCTGACTGAAGTCGTTTAAGCTAACATGATTAAAACTTATATGAATAATCTTTTTAGGATTTCTTGATTTTGTTTCTCATTCTCCACCACATGATAAATGCCGGTTCATTTAGATTGCTCTATTATCATGCATAGTTGAAGTTATGAAATGGGTTAGCACGGAATGTCTGGCGGATGTATATGCAGTCGCAATCTGATCAGCTTCTGAAGTATAGTTTCTTAAAAGGGTAGACAGTGCTCATACTCAAGCAGGAAACATCAATCGAGAGGATCACATGGTCTACGGGGGAGAAAATGCTCTATTGATAAATCCAGTAATACCCCTCGTATATGTCTCATGATCCCTTTCCTGGATGTCTATCTGAGGGGTAGTCTTTCACTGAGAGGATCGCATAGTCTAAGGGGAGCAAAAGCTTCATTTATTACTTTTGTAATGACCCCTTTTATGTCTCGGATGCTCCTTCCTCTAAACTTTCACTTCCGAATCCAACTGGACATGCAATGATGAATCGGAATTGTGGCATGGCTGGATGTTTTTCTAGCCTCAATTATACATTTTAATCGGACAATCTTATGCCTGTTTTTGCATGTATTCATATTTCCAGTTTCACTCATGAATCCTAACTTGAGAAAATCATATAATTTTTAATTTATCTTAGCTATCACTGTCAGTATGAAGGTTTCGCTATGTTAACCGATATAAACTTATGTGTTTATCAGCTGTCGTATGCATTTTCTTCAGTAATTTTATCATAATTTATGTGTATGTGTCTTGTTACTATTCTTCCATGTGCATAAGTTCTGTCTCCTTTTAGTTCGGATTATGTTGTTCTCACCAAGTCTATTTGATCTATATCCGTACTAACTCAACCTGTTAGTATACTGTTCTTTAGTTTATCTTTTCAGCTACAGGTTCAGATTCGCTTTGCACTTAAATGCTCTATCTTATTTTGATGTCTCGGATTTGAAGTGTTGTGGTACTTCTTATTTCCTCGACACCAAGACAGCAAAGGAATCATTTTTACTCAGCACTCAGTTTTTTTTACGGACAGTCAGTCTTTCATCCAGATATAATTCACCCGTACACTATCAAGCCCGGATGAGAGTCGGTTCGCTTCCTCCTAAACCTTGGAATTCTCAATTTGCGATAAACCAAGTGATTATCCTACGTCGCATCTTTTTGAGGAAGTCTAATGATGGTTCATTAAATGCACGTCTCGAGCCCTGTAATTTGTCTTTTCAAAATTCGGCAGTATGAATACAGCTGTCATTTGACTGGTTAGCACGGCCTCCACGTCATCAGTTTACTCAGCGGCGCTAATACATCAAGTCTAATGACATCGGATTGTCAGGCGGATCACTGCTCATCTCGCTTAAACCCGAGACCCGCTGGCTTCCACGGAATGGGTCCTATTAATACTGAACTCTCACGCTAGCGCGAGGATGTTACTTTCATTACTCAGAACCCTAACTCTTCGTGCTCTCTATTCACCAAAGACCTCTCCTCCCTTCTCCTTCAATCTTCAAATCTAAATGGCATCTTCCGCTCTTTACGGCGTTGTTCCTAGCCATCTTGTCGATTGGGCCGGCATTTCCGACCCTCCTGTCTGGCTCAAGGAGGTTCGCTCCTTGTTAGCCTCCAGTGGTCTCCTCGACATCGTCTCTGCTCCTGTAGATCTTCTCATCTCAGACGTCAGAACCTTCTATGAGTGCTTCGAATTCCGTGATCACTCGATTGTCTCTGGTATCCGAGGCAAACCCATCAAGATCACTCCTCAAGTGATTCGTGACGCCTTCAATCTCCCCAGCGGCAGTGATTTCCAGCCGAGCGCTTCCACCATGGCTACTGCCATGGGATGTCCCTCTAAAGTGAAGGAATACAAGCTAAAGTCTTTTCAAGGCCCCTACCGCTGTATAGCCACCATACTCAGTCGATGCTTACTGGCTCGCTCTACGGCGCTTGACTCAGTCCTGTACGATTTGCTCCTGGCGATGTACGTGGTCTTTGAGCAATTGCCTCTTGACTGGGGCGATTTTCTTTTTAGGATTATACGGAATGGAAAAAGGAACTCGTCTTTCGGACGGATCCTCTCCCACCTCTTCAGACATCTGCGTCCCGAGCACTTCCAAGACCAGTTGACGATACCCTTCCCGCAGAATTTTTATTTTCGTCATCTCACCTCCGATGGGACGCTTACTGTTCGCCGTCCTCCTGTCTCTCATGCACTCGTTGTTGTCTCGGAACATCATGGTAGTTCCGTTGGTGACCTTGCCCCCAGCTCGGGTCATGAGGTTAGCTCAGCTCCTCGGTCTTCCCGCATCCGGTCCGTTGCCGCTCCGGCACGCTCCCGCAGTTCGCAGCACAGTATTCGTGATGCTGCAGGGCCCTCTCAACCATTTCCTCATGACACTGTTTCTTCAACCCCTCCCTCTGATGCCCCTGCTGATATCTCTCCTACTGCTGCTGCCGATGCTGCTGCTGGTGATCCTGCACCCACCTCTCCGGTGAGTGCTGCAGTTGCTGCTGTCATTGCTAACTTACCTACCTCTTCTCCAGTGCCTCTCCAGCACGCCCTGTTGACCCTCATGACTACCTCGACCATCTTCCCGCCGATATTTTGACTGACTGCTGGCTCCGGTTTAGTCTCGCTCACTGCAAACATCTTTGAATCTGCTCTCCAGGTGCATTACACTAAACAGTCTCAAACCCCGGAAGCTATGATTCTTTGGAACATTGAACACGGCTTTCTCACGCCGTCTCTGCTTCAGGCCGCACCTCCAACCGCTACTGCCCCTTCCGGACCTGCTCATGACGCACGGACTCCTCTCCCTGCTGAGGTTGGTCCCACCTCTCCTGCGGACATTCCTCTCATTGACCTCTCTTGTCAGAGTGGCTCCGCTACACCTGCTGCTGCTGCTGCTGGTCCCTCCTCCTTCTCTCCACCTGCTGACTCTTCCGCACTGCGCACTCCTGCCCCTCTAAATACGGGGGAGTCCTCCAAGGCTCCTACCTCTAGCTTTGGCCACCCCTCATTTGCCACGATCTTATCTAAAGCCGCGGTCTCCGCTCAGCTGGATCGTATTGTGGAAGACAATCATTCACGGGCCCAGGTCATTGCTGACAAAGTTGATGACATTAGGACCCAGATCCTCTCCGCTCTCTCCAACTCCTCTCTCTCCCTGGATCGGAAGCTAGACCTTATTGCCCAATCTTTTTCGGGCCTCTCCACCTCAGTTCGGGATCTGACTCAAGTTGTGGGTCGTCCCTCTCGCCCTCCTCACCGATCTGCCAAACCGGGGGAGAATGTCTCATCTAATCCAGCTCCCTCCACTACTGCTCCTGACACTACTGACGTTCCCAGCCGAAGCCGAAGATCTGCACCCAGCCTTCCTCCGGGTCTCCCAGTTCCCAAACGTAGCCGCTTCTCTGGATCGTCCAGTGCTGCTCCTTCTGATCGTCCCAGCTCCTCCACTGCAGCTCCCTCCTCTTCTGATCAGGCTCCGCAAGTCACGTTTCTCCCATCTTATGCTGAATTCGATCCATATGATTTAGATGGGCGTGTACTAGCAGCCATGCTAGCATATGCGAGTGCTGCTCCCTTTACCCCAAAAAGGTGTTTGTCATCTCTGTCCCCTTTCTCCCCTGAAGACATAAGCACTCTACTATCGGAGAAAGGACAGTTCTCTACTAAGGATATTGACAACTTCACCTTGGCGGTAAAGGAAGAGATGAGGTTGTTTCCCACCTTGTATCAAGACGAGCACATGTTCGAAATCCTACCTTGCTGGCTTGATCACTACCTTCCTGAAGTAGACTTCATTCTGACCCTCATAAATGGAACAACTGAGAATAGCAAGCCATGGAAAAATCTTACAACTGTTTTCATTCCATACAGGATCAGCACTCCTCATCACATGCTCGCGGTCTTCTCTATTAAGGACAGGAGAGTTGTTCTGCACGACTCCCATCAGGTTGTGGGACACCAGATGAGAAGAAGCCAACTCGGACCATTGCTCCGGACTCTGTCAGAGGTTGTCAGACAGAGTGGACTTATCGAATCAATTGGCCAACCTCCTCTGCTTCCCAATGCTCTCCTCAATTCGTCAATTCTGAGCAAAAAGGACGTTCCCCAATAACCTGACGGAGAAAGCTGTGGAACCTATGTCTGTTACTTTATTAGGCACCTTTTGAAGTATGATCCCAACTGGAATTACTTTTTCTTGTGCACTATAGAACAGTCTAAGCGGCTAAGGGAGCAGGCAGCAACTAAAATCTCCAAGTACAGTAAGCCTTACAATTCTTAGTATAACTTTTGTACTAAGGCTTACTTTGTATTACTGTTGCTGATATAGTGGAAATTTCTTTTATTTATCCTTATCTATGTATATCTTGCTACCTAACTGGATCTGATTACAAAGGGTTTGGCACATCCATATTGGGGGAGATTGTTGGATCAAACCTAGAATTTGGATGATGCGGATCAAACCTAATGTAATTTGATCTTAGTTGTTTCACGTTTATTTTAAGTCTGTGCAGAAGATTAAATTGTTATCCGGACCTACTCCTGTAAGAGCAAAGCAAAGGACAGGATACATAATCCTAATCCGGAACATCATGAGTGTCGTCTAACACTTGGTAAATAACCAAGTCTTCATCCGGAGTAAGGACTCTCTCGTACGAACTAATCACTTGTTAAAAGGACTAAGGAATCCGCGCTCTTATTGTTGATTGGACTAAGTCATTTTATGCGGAATGAGAATCCGAATCTACGCCTCGTACGGAGTAAGAGAGATTTATTGCAGAGAAAGAATTAAGTCTTTCACTCCAGTTGTCTAAGGAAAAGAAGATACGGACTAAGGAATCCGAGTCTTTCATTCGAGCGGAGTAAGAAATGACTGATGCGGAGTAAGGACATCTGATGCGGAATAAGAAATCTGAATCATTACTCAAGCATAGTAAGGAACTCACACGAAGTAAGGAAACGCTGATGCGGAATAAGGATTCCGCATATCTACCTCATGCGGAGTAAGGAAGCGCTGACACGGAATAAGGAATTCAGGACTTCATGTACATGGAGTAAGCAATAACTGATACGGAGTAAGGAAATCTACACCGGACTAAAAGGACGCTACTTCAACTTATCAATACCGCATTTATGATATCAGCTCGTTGTGTTCCAATGTAAGACAAACTCATTGAAGATCTAAACTGTCCTACACGTGGACCACTCGGAGATGTGGATGCAATCCCAAATGCAATTGGAATCAAGCAAAGTCATTTAATTCACTTATGCTTCCAAGATCTCGAGCTCCACATCCGAAGCAGTTATAGCAGAAGCATTTTCCGAGAAGAACTTAATGTTTACACAGCACTCGGAAAACACAGTTCCAAAATAGATTCCTAGGATGTCTATATATATATATATATATATATATATATATCCGTAGTGTTGTACATTAAAAAGGTGCATACACATACTAAGGAAAACTAATACGCGCATGAGCAAAATAATTGTACAAGAGCTTATAGAGACAATTAATGCCAGTGTGTATGATTGTAAAGCCGAGTGCTAGTGTAATCAGCTAACTGCTGCTTATTTTGTTGTAATTATCATTTGATAATAAAAGCAAAATACTTTCACTATCTGGCTATCTTCCGCACTGATTTTATATCCTTTAACCAGATTGTGTTACATCTATGAGAAAAGAGTTTTTGATTTAAGCCTATTCATCCCCCCCCCCCTAGGCTACCAGGGACCAACAGATTCAATGAAATGTGTGCACCCCCCCCCCCCCCCCCCTCTAGGCTACCAGGGACCAACAGATTCAATGAAATGTGTGCACTTAAAGTTGTTGAATTATCAAGTCTTGACATAGGCCAAGTGGGAGATTGTTAGATTATTATTGTATTTTTAATAATCTATTATGTGGCCCATGTAATCAAAGGCTTACATGTTATTAATGGACCGCATGTAATTAAAAGACTGTTTCTAAATTAATGAAGGCCTAATATAATGTTGTTGGACTTAATAGAAATTAAAAATAGTAGGGTTATATATATAATAAAAATTAGAAATATTAGGGTTATATATACATGTATCCCTTCACTTTCGCTTCAATTAGGTTTTAACGCAACACAGAGCGTGCATGAGGCAGTCGTTCTTCTCCACCACATAACGTCATTAGAGAGAAACAGAAAGGTGATAAAATTAATTCTTTTAATTCACTCATGGATTCAGGTACGCTTCCAATTAAGATTTATGATTTATATTAAATAATTCTAGGCATGAACAATCCTGTAGTAAATGCTACATGTTTACCTAATGTATCTATGGTTATATCTCGTATGGTAATGTATTCAAAATGTTGCATGTTGGATTACTCAAATAAATTGTTTGATAGAATAGAGACAAGGAATGTGATTTCGTGGATAGCCATGATCGATTTATATGTAGGAAATGAATAGTTATTGGAAGCAGTCCAATTTGGTAATACATAACACCTTAAAAAAGAAAAAAAACTGGAGCCACCCATGTAGAATGTGTTATTTAGTCGTGCATTCATCGTTCTCGAAAGGCTCGAATATGAGCGTGAATATTGAATATATCATATAAATGTTCAATTTTCTAGACCAACACGATTGAAGTAATATATTTATTTATTTTTCTAATTTCACGTATAAATTATTGTAGGCTGATATTTAGCGGATAACACAAATAAATTTACAGTCAGATGCTGTGGTGGCATTTAAATTATAAATAATATTTTTAAAACAATTACATGTATTGACGGAAAAATTATAATGTAGCATTCGAACTCTTAATTCGATTAAATCATCTTACTATAAATATTTATTATAAATTCACTTGAGGAGAGAAAGAATCGGGTACGATACTACAAAAACTATTTGTAAAAGTTGTATTTAAAAACAGTAATTGGATACACTATTTTTGTTTGGGAGGTGTTTTATCCTAAAACTGTATTTTGTTTCTGGACGTCATCTGAAGGTCGCGCAACGTGCGTTCGGGCGGCGGATCGGGTGATGGGGGGAAGGAAGTCGTGCGCGAGGTGGCCATCGTGCCGGGCCGGGGTGAGGTTGCGCGTAGGGGAGACATCTCGCACGCAGGTGGTGGGTGGGCGTGTCGGCAAGCGGCATTGTGCGACGGGCGACGGACAGTGACGGACTTATCGGAGAACACCTGAAAACTAAAAACAACAAATAAAAAACATCTAAAAGACATTTTTGTTTTTTGACACTTGAGAACAAATTGTTTTCAAAATTCAGGAAAAAAAAATAGCTACTAAACAATTAAAAGAAAGTATTTTCTGCCTTTAAATGCCTGCAGAACCAAACATAATCAATTCAAATTTTAATTTTATTTTGTTCACCCGCCGAGGCTTCCCGCTGCCGCGCCATCATATTTATATTGTTGGCGCACTCTCCATGCTTCCCGCGCAATTGACAAAGTACTTTGCCGTTTTTTTCTTATTTCTTCATCTTTTTGCGTTAAACTGTTAATAATAATGGTGGCTCGTTTCGCGCATTAAACCAATTCAAATAATTTATTAATATTAAGGCTTCTTTTTTCAAACAAATTTAAATTTAGCCATTATTAATTTATTTAAGACATATCATCAGATTTTACTAATATCATTCAAAAACTATTTTTATTATAATCTGCAATAACAAACAATTGAAATAAATTAATAAAAAAATATTAAATTGTTTTATTTAAAAAAATCATATAAGTCAGTAATCTTATTAATAATAATAAATTATCGTATGTAATAATTTTAAATTATTTTAACTAGTTTTGAATTATTTTTGAATGAAAACTAGAATTAAAATTCCATTTCTAATTTAAATCTCAACAAAGCTTAACAAAATTCAACTTAAATTTTTTTTAGCCATTTGAATAATTTAGGCAACACGAATCACCACGTTATGAAATAAATAGATGAAAAGTTAACAATCAAAAGCATAATGTTACATATAATAGGGTTGCATAAGCGTGATGACGTGACAGCATATCATATCATCGAAAGAGGAGAAATGAAAAATTGCAACCGGCCAATCAGTCATAATTATGTGACGATGTCATGATCTAATTGCACAAAATATTTTTTATGACAAAAATTGATCTAAGAATTAATTTAATATTATATTATTTATATTTCTATTATAATTCAATTATCTAAATGAAAACACGTTATTGACGAATCATAATAAGTTTTCATGACAGTCGTATATTTTAATATTATAAAATAAATAAAATAAACTTGTTAGATACACACTAAAACTTTAAGCTTAAATTAAATGATGCCAGAGCATAGACTATCCTTGTGTTTGGTTAGTATATAAAAATCATTAAAATTTGAGTGGGTGTGGGAAAATGGGTAGAAATTTTATTCTTTCGTATCTAGCGGATCAATAAAAGACACCTTAATTGGAGAAAATGATGCCTTTAATTGAGGTTTTTTTTACATCCAAACTAAGTGTAATTGACTACGAAAAGCTGACGTACAATGTTAAAAAAAATACCCTTTTACATTCAACATCACACCCCATTGCAGCTCATTTGCTTATCATCTACCAAACACTGCAACTCCTCTCTTCCTACTTCAATATTATGCTACTGGTCATAATAAAATCAAGTTAAAATTTTCTCTTGTTTCCTCCTTATTATTCATTGATTTTTTGATAATTGTCAGAATAACTCAACCTACTGAATTTTCAAAACTAGCCTTTCTTCTCCGACGTGAATCCCTTAACCTAACCCAAACCCATTATAAACTAGCCTAATGTAACCTTTTATGGCCACCTTGAGCCAAACAGAAGCAAGACCATGATTAGAACTCAAAATGGTGAACCCATACCACTTAGTTGACAAGAAAAATAAATTTTTATGTTCTTTTCATTCATAATGTTTAAAATTTTGTAATAATAATAATAATAATAATAATAATAAACTCTGACAAAAGCTCTCCCAATTTTTTCCCATGCCATATTTTATTATAGAGTAGTAATAAGCTATTATAAATAATAAAATAGTAAAATCATTTATGTTAACATTTATTATAATAACAAATAATCTCACCATTTATGTTTTTTTGGATTAAAGAGTTTGCTAAGATTTAGATCACAACATCAATGAAAATTTAAGGTTTGATGAAGGTCGAAGAAATGCACTTGCATGGATTTAATATATGATGCATTGCATGCATGGGGTGCAATGCATGTAATTTAGACTATTATTTCTGTTTTTAAGGATTCAGATTAGTTTTTTTATTTAATTGTATTATCGTTACAATAAAATATTTCAGCAATTACTATAGCAAAATTACAATTCAATGAAAGTTTATTATGAACTATTAAAAATATATCTAACAGTCTAAATTAAGTATTGCACCATATATAATACTTTTGGTATTACATGGAATATTGATTTTTACCCGTATTAGTCTCGCTAAATGCTTAATGTGTAACATTTAGCTACATAAAATATATGTTTGTCTTTAATTTTGGGGAGGGGCGAAGCTCTCTTCAACAATATGAAAACCTTCTTGCCCTCTCCCTCATCTCTTTCTCCTTCATCCTTCCTTCTCCGTCATAAAGTTTGTCAACATCCTTGATTTGTTTTAGATGGTCTTTTAATATTAGCCTACTACCTCCTGGTGTGACATATTTGGAGGACAGTGTTAGATATGGTGTTTGCCATTGCCAATGAAGACACCATGAAGTCTCTAGCATTAAAATTTGTATTCTTTGTCTCCAATAAAGACAATGTGAAGCCTCTGATATCGAATTAGGCCACCTCATCCTCTTTCGCCGCCTTTGCTTCTCTTTGACCTATATGACGATGACTTCTTCCACCTCCTCTTTCTATGCAACAGACACATTATAATATAATAATATTTCTTCCAAGAATAAAATTGCCAATTTAATGTGAATTTATGAATAGAAAGATGATGAAATTATGAAAACTTATATGGGTATGTTTGGTGCCCATTTTCATTTTTTTGTTTTGAAAAAAGGATTTTTGGAAACAACATGTGGAAAGCGTTTTTGGTAAATTGAATACAGTTGTTTTTGTTTGGTGATGGTTTTCTGTGAAATTGAAAACAGATCTGGGTCGTGGGGGTGGGTCGCGCCATCGCCGGACGGGCAGGGGGAGCCATGGCAACACAGATCGGGGTCGCCGGGAGAGGCCTGCGCCATTGCCAGACTGGTAGGGGGGAGCCATGGCAACACAAATCGGGGTCGCCGGGGGTGGGCTGCGCCATCGTCGGACTGGTAGGGAGGGGGGGGGGAGAGAGCCATGGCAACGCAGATCGGGGTCGCCGGGGGAGGGCTGCGCCATTGCCGGACTGATAGGGGGGGTCGCGCCGTCGCAGGACTGGAAAGGGAGGCCATCGCAACGTAGATCTAAGTTGTCACGCGTCACCGGACTGGCAGGAGGGGCGTCACAATGTAGATCTGGGCCGTCGCCGAACTAGAAGGGGAGGCCGTCGCCGTGTAGAACTGGGGCTACCGCGCCGTTGCCGGACTGTTAGGCAGGGCGCCGTCGGACTGGCAAGGGGACGGTCGCCGGACTGGCGGGGGGCAGTCGCCAGATTGCAATGAGTTGGCCGGAAAACAGAAAACATAAATTGAAAACACTAAAAAGATGTTTTCATTATACTGTATTTGAGAACACATAATTTTTGAAAACTATAAGTGAAAACTCCAACCAAACAAAAAGGGAGAGGTGTAAAAACTGCTACCAAACAGAAAGACAATACTAATATTGATATGCCCAAAGTATTTGTCATGATATTTTATAATGTCATTAAATTTTTTAATAAAAAACGATTACATTTAATAAATTTTTAAGAGTGATTCCAATAGATTTTTTTTATTTTATTTATATATTTGGATAATATTTTAATCATTTTATAATTTTAATTTTAATTTTATTTATTTTTTTCGTTTTAAATTAAAATAATATTTTTATATTATATTTATTTTTTATATCTCTTTATTAATATATATTGAGAGAATAAAGAGTAGAAAAAATAAAGCTTATTATAATATTAAATAAAAATAGATTTATTATTATTTATATACAAAATAAAAAATAAAAAATATTATTTAACTTATAGCTTAAAAGAATGTAGAGTTACAGACATAATGGCAAATTAAATACGGTAGACGAATCTAGCTTTTTTATATTTAAAAAAAAATCAAATATCAATGGGGCATATGGTATAAAAAAAGCGTATCAATCCAAAGTCAATTTCCACGAATCAATCCCTGTCAATAGAACGCCATTAGAGAGAGAGAGAGAGAGGGAGAGAGAGAGAGAGAGAGAGAGAGGTGGAGTTGAACTGGGTCTTCAATAATTCAATTCAATGGCCAATCATCCAAGAACACGGAAGCGAGTTCGTGCTCTCCCTCGAGCCCCTGACGGAAGCGCGTTTAAGAAATGGTACCCTTTTCTTTCCCTCGTTTATGCACGCTTATTGTGTTTGATTCACTTCGACTGTTCAACTCCTACTGGCTACTACTATTACTACTACGCGTTTGCAGCGATGAATGTGGCGAGACAGTGGCGGTCGCTCTGGCTGATATGCACCACTGCACATCTCAACTGGGTGAGAAAAAGAGACCCAAAAGCCCATGTGACACTGCCCTTCAAAGCCTCAAGAAAACGAAAACCTGCTTCGATGAGCAACCCAGATCAGCCTTTCGATTCTTTATGTATGTGTGTGTGTGTCTATATATGCAACTCTTATCCATCTCCAAACATATACGCGCGCGCGCACACTCATTTTCACTAATAGCTACATTGTCAGAGAGTGGGCCTCACATTATGTTGAAATTCCTGTGTTTTTGACTGTTTAGGGAAGCCTTTGAGAAGACCCGCAAGAATGAGGATTGGATTGAAACCGATCGGAAGGGGTTGGAGACCTGGAAAAACATGTCAAACAATGTATTAAAAATAAAGAAAAAAAACAACTTCGTTAAGGATTTCATTTTACTTTTGCTTCTCCCGTGTAATACATTCATTTGATTAAGGTTTTAACATAATAATTACTTTCAGGAGAGGAAAATTTATGTTTGTCAAGCTCAGAAGGTGAACTCTGCTTACGAGGAAACTCTACTTAAAGAGCTAGATGATTTATCCGAGGTAATCTGGCCACAACCCAAAACCCTTCAGGAAAGTCAATGAATAGAATATCATTAGGCCTTGTTTGTTGTAATGGAAATGCTGTCCTCTACTATAGATGTAATGTAAGATACTGGAATACACTAAACTGCATAGTGCCCACCACCATAACTGGTGATTATTGGCATTTTTATGGACCACTGGGCAAATAGTTCAAATATTAACACATTTCTTCGGTGAATATAATCTTAATTCTGTTTACTAATTGAGCTTTTGACAGAATAGAGCAGTCAGCGCGAGGGGGATTTACATAGATGAGCGAACTTGGCTTCTTATTTTGGTGTTGCGTCTTTTATTTGATAAAATTCATTGCCTATGTTGTTCTTTTTGAAATCATAAACTTTTCAATAAATATTAGCGGGACCAAATTTTTGATCTTTTTCACTATATAGTGGAGTTGACATTGTAACACTACCATCATTAATTCAAATTTTATTATGATGTGCTGAGGAATGGGGCTGTAATATTAATCTTAATGCAAAAAATTATGAATGGAAATTTATCCCAAAAGACTGCCAAGCTTTACAATGATTTACTTTTGGATACTAACGGCTAGCTTAGATTCTTATCAGTTAGTGCCTATTTTTACAGCAGCTTGATTAATTATGTTATTTGCTATCATTTTCCTAATGTGCTATTGAAGTGTACTCAATTTATGTTTTGGAGCTCAACAATCTATATGTTATTGAACTTCCACAACTATTTGAATGAGTTAAATTTACATTTGTTGTACTTCACAGGTGCAAGTATTTGTTCTCCTTTATTGGTAGAGCCACTTTTGTGTTCTTCGAATATTGTTTGGAATTGATTTATTAGGTGTCTTTTGTCCCTTGTATATCTATGGATAGATTGTGGTATATGTACTCGCTCCGCAATTTATAATCTATTTTCAAAATAAGCACCTGTTTCATATACTTGAAGTTTTAGTTTTAAGTTTTAAAATATGAACGATCTATTATGGATCAAGATCATTTATATAATTGGTTGCTGCAGGTGGATGATGAGGCAGATTCAGCACCAGTGGGGAAATTTGATGAGGTTTGTTGGTATATATGACACTTACATGTCATGTTTTCTTAGGTTTAGATTTTCATGAACTTATTTGTTTTCTATTTATTTGTTTTTTGTTGGAAAAATGCTGGCAGTTCTATGGAGACTTTGAGAGCTCTGGTGGATCAGAGAGCTTCTACTTTGACAGCTTTGACACCTATGACTGGTTTCTCTCTCTCTCTCTCTCTCTCTGTGTGTGTGTTTTGTGTGTGTGTGTGTGTGTGTGTGTGTGTGTGAGCGCTCGCCTGCTTGCTTCTTTTCCCTTTATCATTGGCATGAAAGTTGACACTATAACTTAATGGAGTTGGATTCTCAGATCATCTTAGCTGCTCATGCCTTCGATATCATTCTTTATGTTTTATCTCCACACGACTTCTAGTATTTGACTGATCTTTACTGTGAACAGGAAAATGGAGATCTAGACGTGAACTGCTTAGCACAGATTACAATTAGCAATTCAAGGTTTGTGATTTTGATCTTGAATGATGATTCATAGGGTGCTCAGCTGCTTGTCAACAGTGACAGTTCAAGCAATGAAAGATTTTTGTGAATTCTTTTCAAAGCCAATTTGGCTATTTGTAAATCACTAGTAGAAATTTTAGGAGCCCAGTTTGGTTTCCTTTGTTGAGCTCCATGGTGGAAGGAAAGCCTACAATTTTGCTGGATTTTTGTTATCTCATATGCAGGTCATTGTTTACTTGTAAATTACTGCTATGAGCGTTTTCTAACAAATGTGTAATAAACTATTTGTCATGTTTATTGGCCTTTCAACTAAACATTTGGCATGTTTTTTTAGCCCCGTTCCATTGTTACGGTTGCCATCTAGAGGAAAAAAATTCCCATTGAATTGGTATGGTCATATTTGAATGTATAGAATGGAATTTGAAGGACTCCGTAAACTGAAAGCATAAGCGAGTAGTTTATGGTTGACTACAATGGTCCTTCGTAATTGCATTTATAATTGTATCTCATTTGTAAATCTTTTAGGCTCATTTTATGGAAATGATGTCCTTAACTTTCATGTAATGTCGATATTAAATATCAAACAAAAAATTAAGACTAAATAAGGGGCAGAGGTTTTTTGGAAAAACTGAAATATATTCAAACTGAGGGAAGACACCAAGATGGTGTCCTCAGGCGTGGCTCCTGCAAGAAACCTAAGGACATACCCCTATATAACCAACAAAGACTCACGGCACCTCATTAGTACCATCGAAAAAGAGCAAAGCAACACCCAGTTTTTCATTTCAATGCAAACTGCAGCAACAATAGGGCAGCAGGGGGTGGGGCTACCAGCAAGAAATATCATCTGGGCAGACCTGAAATAAAAAACAAAATTGGACAGACCTATAACAAACTTGGACAGACTCGGATCAGGCTGGAAAAACCTGAAACAACATACCTGAGACACAAGGGAATCACACCAGACCTTGAACAAGGCAGCAATCTAAGCAGAACCTTGAAAGGGGCCTGCAGCAGCTGCACTGTACCGTAACCCCTATGGCTAAGCAGCATCATGCAGAGATCCGCTAACAGGCCGGACCACAAATATACGGCAACCAAATAAGAACTGATAACATGCAAGCTGGTGAACATAAATAACAAGGGAGTAACTAATAACATAAACCACCCTCCATAAATATAAGCAAGTTAAATTCTGAATTGAAAAAGTTTAAAGGAACCCACACATGGCACCGAAAATAGTGATATTACCATTGTAGCATACATTCTTCGCGATGAACACTGCATGCTACAGATCCGTCAGTGCGTGTAGCAGCATTCTTCTGAATTTAGGAGGAATCGTCAATATCAGAAGACAATATAAAGCACATAGCAGTAAAATGGTTAGATGTAAATAGGGATGGTAATTTGTCTCGTGTACTTACCTCCACGGCTCCACCCCATTTACTTGATTAGCTGCCGCCCCAGAATAAATCCATGTCCCGTGTTCTCAGGGGCGACGCTATGTGTTAGTGAGGGTGTGCAGCTTACCCTTGGCTCATTCTTTTAAATAATAATAAATTAAAAGAATAAATTAAATATTAAAAAAAATTATTGATTTTTTTTAGTTAAATATTACGAAAGTATTCAAATTTAGATTGTTGCTTGTATTGGCCAGTTAGCGTTAGACAATTAATTTTAAATTTTCGATTAGCGTTGAATAATCTCACCTCCGGGCGATAATTATTTCTTTGTTCAAATAATTTATATTAGATTTTTGAAGCGATTGTTACTTTTTTTACTTTACCTCTAGCTTCCTTAGTTTTTTTTTTCAATTCTAGTTGTTACTTTTGTATTGTTTTTTATAATTGGTTATTTAATATTATGCTATCAATAAATTCAATTAAAATTTTAATTATTAGGGTTTTAATTTAGAGTTTTAAAATGTATGAATATTAGTGTTTGATGTTCTTGCTATTTAATCTATTTGTTTAATTACATACTAATATATTTCTACATATTATCAGTTTGACACTTATAACCTAATACAATGTTGTATTCAATCTTCGTAATAAATATTGAATACCCTGAAAAAAATTTCTAGAGTCGCCCCTGCGTGTTCTTGCCCTGTCCACGCATCTATAAATAAATCTAAGCAAAATGTTAATGTTGCCAAAAAGGTTTGAACTTAAGACTTCCTCCCTTTCGGTACTACAACTGTCTAATCATTAGGTTAAGTCTATTTTGTTTCATATGCTTATGTAAAAAAAAATATACTTATTATATAATATATAAATAATAATATTATTATTAATATTAATAAAGAGTACATATTTTATTTTAAAAATAAAAGTAATTATAAAACATATATATTTGTATTATAATAAAAAGTAAATGTATTATTACTGTTTTGATATAAAATATAAAATAATTATATTCAAATTTATTAATAGGTTGATTTAGGATTAGGTGATTTGATTAAATATTATTTGATTGAATATGCATTAATATTTAAACTAATAATATCATTTATATAGTTTACTACTTATAATTTAAATATGAAATACATATTATCCAATGTCAAAACACTTAAAATTCATTCTCACCATGCATGACTCATATCACACTTATATTCTTTAGTATATCAAACTAGTTGGTATTGTTTAATTAACTAATAATATTAGTCATAATAAGAGCATATATATACTTATCATACCAAAATATATATATACAATTACACTTAATAACTAATCTCATACAAAAACATTTATATTATTGATCATTTTAATTAAATTAAGGGAAACAGGTTGGAAAAACATGGCTTCTCGGACTAGTGTGTTACTTATAACAAAAGTAATATGATAACTATATTATATAATTATATTAGTTAGATTATCAATACTCGTGTTATTATTTATTATCAATAATAATTATATTATTTAGATTATCACTACTCGCTAATCAAGTTATTATTTATTGATTATAATTTATAAATGTATATATATATTTTTGGATCCTATTTTGTCCGGATTGGACGCATTTCATCAAATTTGATTTTTGTAATATAACCCTCGATTGCCCCAGAATTTTGTAGGACAATAAAAAGCCATGACCACTAAGCCGTGAATGTCCAATTTTAATGACTTATTCAAAAAGACCTTCAAATGCCAAAGAGCCAATCCTAGGTGATATAAAATCAAATTTGAGGATCAACGTCTTTGATCGCACTAAATTTTGAGGTAAAATGACGAAGTTATGGTCAAAAGAGCGTTCGGATTGCTTTAAGCGGTTAAACGATAATTGACATTTAAAATGGCACTTCGGATTTGGTCATAAATCTCATTTTTTACTCTACTTATCGTTCTAAGAACTTTAATATATATTGCATATATTCGCTCTCGGAGCATTTTAAAAAATAAAAATATATATTTTTCTATAATAAAGCAGTTTTGGGACGCACAGTGTATCTTGGACACTAAAACATGACCGTTTCAAAATAAAAAGGACATGGAGATGCTCGTCGTGATGCCTCGAGTCCAAAAATGATTTTCTTGTAATTATTTTAAACCCGAGTTGCTTTCTTGATCCCAAAAACTTAAGGACATCAGTTAAAAACTAAAATGAGCCAAAATAAAATAATTTCTCCTTCATTTCCTTCTTCCCACCTTTAGTCCACGTGTCATTTCTTGATTAGTTTAAAACAAAAAAACAAAAAAAAATAAATAAAAATTAAAAATTAAAATAAGAGTCACACAAATTGACTTTTATCCCTTTTTCACCAACTCTCTCTGTCGTCTTCCTCTCTCTCTCTCTCTTTCTCCCTCTTTGTCGTCTTCATTGCAACCTCCCAACGGTAGCCATGCCTACTGGAGCTCCATACCAACTGGCAGTGACTCAAGCCCAAAACCGAACCATGGTTCAAACCCCTGGTTATTCTCCCTCTCTCAAACCAAACCAATCCCTCGCAGATCAAACCCAAGGTCCACCATGCCCCCTCGCCTGGTCGCCACTCTGATCCAAACCTAGCCCTAATCCTTCATCGATATATAAAATCACACATCAAGCCATTCGAGCTTGGGCTCTCAATCTCTCTTTTTCCTGACTAAAATTCACAAAAAAAACCTTCATCTCCTTCCTTTGCCGAATCCTTGAGAGCCCCCGCTCCCCTTGGCCGGAGATCCTTTTGCCGGTCAATGTGGAGTACAATCCACTCTTGTCACACAACTCGTTCACTGTTCCTCACGAAAACCATACCCCCGATTCCCATCTTCTTCAATCTAGTGGAGGCTTCTATCACGCTCCTAAATTCCAAGGAACCTAGAACAAAGAACATGACTTCCCCTTGCCTGCACCCAAAAAGTCAAGGGGCTGGTGACAAGCACCAATAGAGACTACATCGTGAGTGTTGTCTTAATCATGCAAACATGTATAGTCATACATCAAGGGTAATCATGTACTTTCCTATATATCAACATGCATACAATATGTCAAACAGTCATATATACATCACATCATAAATAGTGTACAAATATAACTGTCCACAAACCCATGTCTTGAATATAACACATAATCAATATAGAATATAATACTGTATCATACATCAAAGTGGTGGCCACGTCCTCCTAGAAGAAAGTCCTCTACTAGTCTCAGGTTACACCTGAAAATGGTAAACAACAAAGTAGGCATGAGCTACAAGCTCAGTAGGTGACCCCATAACTCCATATCACTATACTATGCAAGAAAGATAAGTCTATACTACATGCTTAGTGTACTCATGCATAGTGTAATGAGCAAAATCATCAGGACTCAACCTGCAAACAAACATCAGGACCTAGCCTATCCACACAGGATAGCTTGTCCATGATCCTCAATAGGATCCTAGCTCAGGAAACTCAGCCTTAGTACTATGAGCTTAACAGCTTGACTCAGGCCACAGCCTGTCACCACGAGCTTAACAACTCAACCCAGGCTTTAGCCTGTCACCACGAGCTCGACAACTCAACCCAGGCATTAACTTGTCACCATGAGCTCAGCAGCTCAACCCAAGCCTTAGCCTGTCACCACAAGCTCAACAGCTCAATCCAAACCTTAGCTTATCATGCCAACCACGTAGCACAACCTGTGCATCACGGTGAGAATCCACAAACAAGTCACGGAGCCCAATGCCCAATTCCTCAAATCAACACACCAACACTAGTATGACATTAGGGTTCACAACACTCCCTCTATAACCGAGGCCGATTTTCACAAATCGATCTTCATGCCTTGACCAAGGAAGAGGATTTTTCGTAGAAGGTGTTTTATTGAAATAAAAAGTCCCAGCAATGATTCCTTATATCATAATTAAGATAACATTATTTTTGGGGATTTTTCTGAGAGGTTTAACCCCACTTCACAAACAGTCACCTTAAACCAAAAACTGAATTTTTCGGGATTCAGTGCTAATTTCCATTTTCACATTTTGGAGGAGTGAGAATTTGATTTTCTAGTATTTTTATTTGAATCCAAATGTGGAGTATTTCCTTATTTACCTTGTAACTTAAGTATAACACTTAAATGTGGAGAGACATTAAAGTTTAAAATGTAAATAGTCTAGTGAAACTGTACTTCGAAACTCTGCTTCGAATCTCTTTTTCGAACCTACCTTCAAACCTTCCTTCGAACCTTTAAAACTAACATTCGAAACTACATTCGAACAACATATTCGAAACATACATCAAATCACACAATCGAACCTCCAATTCCAGAGTCGATTCTTTCGAATGTTCGCTGCCTCGAGGCTTCTTCGAGTCATCGACCTCACAGTTCGCTAAGGTTATTGTTCATCATCGTTTCTAGCCTGTTCTTCGTCTGGAGTCAACCCAACGGTTCTCAAACCCTCCAAAAACTTATGAAACTCATACTCAATACTACATAGCAGGTTTTAATCACATATCATGCACTTAAAGCATAAGATTCAACCCAAAATTGGGTTTCCCCCAAAACTTAAGGTTCATATGAAATTACACAGAGCATGCCCGAATCATGTATATCAAGACAGAATCTAGGTAAGGAGTTTAGGAACACCTACTTGGAATGATTCTTTGAAATCCATGAGCTCCACTGGCCCCAAATCACTAAGGCTTCAAGCTTTCAAGTGCGCTCTCTCTCTCTCTCTCTCTCTCTCTCTCTCTCTCTCAAACACACCAATGCGACAACATAATGTGGAAGCTCTTTTTCTTTTCATCCTATTTATATTGACTGCCTTCCTTGTTAATTAATCATTAATTAATCAACATCCAAAATAATAATTGACTCTTTGATCTCCCGAGGTCATAAACTCCAAATTAAGCTCAAATACAGTCAAAATGCTCGAATTGATGAGCACGTCACTATTTAGATATTTTCTATTTTCCAACCCAGTTGACTGATCAAATGAAAGGTCAACCAATAAACCCCGAAAAAGTTAATAATCGGACCACTCGGGGCCCCGACCCGGAATCGGGCCCAAGTACAATCAAAATGCTCACATCAACGAACACAATATCTTCCAGATGTTTCTATCTACCTAGCATGGATATCTCTTAGTCCTAATCAAATACGGGTCTCTACAGCTTCCCTTGACTAGAAATGCACCCCCAGCTCGCCAATGTCGATTACTCCAACTACCATCCCTGCAATCCTCTACAGCGTTGCCACACTAGTCCACTTTCCCCACTACCGGACCATCCACTCGCATGACCCGTCATTCGTTGCTATAAAACCCATAGCATTTAACCATCGCTCGGAGGACTACAAGGGGAGATGCATTGGATTGGAGATTGAAAACAAAGCCAAGCCGGTTCCTTTTCTTTTCTGTTGGGCTTGAGGTTTTAATATTGGCCTATTTGTTTGGATGTCTCTCTAAGTTGTTTTTTGGCGTCTTTGTCTCTTCAGTTTGTGTGTTGTTCTCCCTATTCATTTAGTTTATTATTTATTATTTTTGAACAAATGTTTTGATTGAATATTTTGGTCTATGTTGGGTTCTTTTTTTTAGTGCTTGCTATTTTTAGTCCGTTTTGAATTTATACAACTCTATTTCGATATGCTTGCTTGCCATTTTCTAGACCAATGGATCACTCATGTTCTAAAATGTTTTGATTTGGTTTTTTTAAAACAAAATATGCCTTTGTATATTTAGCTATCACTTGTTTGCTTTTCTTTTGTAATCTATTTTGTTATCTGCCATCCCACATGTTTAGTCTGTCTTACTAGCGTTATATTGGTGTTATGTTATACTAGTGTTTTGGTATAAAAATCAGTACCGAAAAAACCTTCCCAGTGTTGTTCACATACCAAAAAACCAATGTAAAAGAAAACCTTCCCCCAACGCTTTTTATAAGTGCTCGTTTTGTGTCCAGTGCATGTACCAAAAAAAAAACCATTCATTTTTCTATTTTATCGGTGTTTTCCAATGCTTGTTTTGTTCTTTTTTCTCTCTTATTCCATCTCCTGGTTTGGGTGCTCCTATTTCACCAATATTTTCTTGCTTTACATACAATGTTTGTGCTTTCTTATTCACTGAATGCTCACTTGGATTGGATTATCATTGTTGCCGTGTTTTACATGTGCCTTCTGTGCCTTATCTGCTTTGTTGCCTGTTGTTATGTTTCTTAGTTGTTTGGAATAGCCAGTGATTAACACATATATTATTATTTTAAAAAAAATCATTCCTTTGTAAAAACAACATGATTTTCATGAAAGAGAAATTGGCTTGTGTGAATGAATGCTTCTGTCCTACTTTCTTTTTTACTGATTGTTCATTTTGTTTTTTGATTTTTTTGATTTTTTTTTTCAACAAAAAAAGAAAGATTTGTTCACTATCTGAGGATTTCTATTTTTTTGCTTTATTGAGCTTTTTTTCTCTCCTTTTAGTTTCTGTCAATACTCGTTAAATGGGTCCCTTACTAGTTTGGTTCATCATCCACCACCAATTGAGAAAAGCAATGGCCCAGGTCCAAAGAAAAAGGTCTTGATATGTTTTTCCAATTTTCCTTTCTTTCCCTTCTGGTCTTTGTTAATCTTCACTATCTGGTGTATGTTGATTTCATGGCATGTCTTCTCTGATTTTGCTCTAGTTCCCCTTCACAGTTTATCTGGGTTATCTGGGTAACACATTTTCTATTTTTTTATTTTGTATCTCCGTTCATGTAGCACTATTTTTTTGTTTTTTATTCTATTTTTTTATTATTTTTTTGGCCTTATGTAGAATGTTAACATGGCCAAGATTTTATACATTTGGGCTCTTGCCCAATGCCATTGTAACGTTATAAACAATTAGCATCATAAAAAAAAGTAAAAAAAAAAGAGAGAGAAAAAGATATAGAAAAAGAAGATAAAAGTCTTTTTTTATTTTTGTGGATGTCATTCTCACACACAAATATTTTTATTTGTATTTTATTTTTAAAATTATTTTTAAAAAATCCATTTTCTTTAAAAAAAATTTCTAAAGTAAAAATAATTCTCATAAAAAAAAGAGGTAGTTTTTTTCTTTAAAGAATTTTTTTCCAAAAGTCAAACAAAAAAAAAATCTTTGGCTTTAACTCATTCTTTTCATCTAGATTCCTTTTTGTTTACTTTTTAAATCAATAGGATTTACTTTTTTAGGGAATAATTTGACCTTAATTTGCAACTTTAATAAATAACTTCGAAATAAAATGGAATAACTCAAACTTTAGGAACCCTTTAGTCTTTTAATTAAATTGGACTTAATTTTCAACTTTAACAAAGAATTTAGAGATAAAAAATGTAAAAAAAACCAAAATCACTAGGTTAAGAGTAATAAAGCTATAGAAATGACAATCAAAGTTAAAGATGCTTTGGTTAGGTTGTATGGATAATGTGCTAACAATCAAGCTTGTTGTGGAATGCAAGTTCCAGCTTCAAGTCAAGACTCATCCTTACCTTTGACCCAACTAAATGTTGTACGTTTAAACTTGGCATCCCAATTTAAGAAGCACTTGGAGGAGCAAGATGTTTTCAATATCCAAACCGATGTGAACAAGTACTTAAGTGAAGCTTATGAACCTCAGAATGATAATTTTAATCTTTTGGGTTGCTAGAAAATTAATTCTTCTAGGTTTTAAGTCCTTTCCCAAGTGGAACAAGATGTTTTGGCAATACCTATATCAACTGTTGCATCTGAATCTACGTTTAGCACAGGGGCTGTGCTCTTGACTCTTTTAGGAGTTCTTTATCACCACTTATGGTAGAGGCCTTAATATGTGCACAAAATTAGCTTTAAGATTCATAAGCTCCTATTAACCTTCAAGCTTCAATGCGTGGGATTGGGGAAATGGATAATATCAACTCATGTACATGTTTACTTTTGAAAAGTCATTATTGGTATTTGGTAAGGTATTTATATTTATTTATATTTACTTTTTATTGTTTTTTCTCTCACAGGTTCACTTTTAGAAGAAATTGATGAATCGATCATTAATGATTATTGAATTGATGATAGAGGATATGAGGTGAGATATAAGATTAAGTGTTTTAGTTATTATTACAAGTCTGGCTTCTATTTGATTATTATTCCCTTTTATTTCCTATCACTTTGAAAAGAAAAGGATGCTTAATTATGCATTGGATATTGAAGGCCAATGCTTATTTTTTGAAGACGTATTATTTATTTAATTTCAGAAACCGGTAGATGCAACAGTAGGAATTAGGAAACATTTTAATATTCATTTAATTTACATATTTTAAAAAAGTTTGGAGCTTAACATTTAGTATAAAACCTGCCTTGATTTAGTTTGGCAAGATTTACCACTGGATTAATTAACTTCTAGAGAATGTATTGATTTTGTCTTATTTCTAAATGAGCCACTAATTTCTACTGATTTTGCATTGTTTCCTAATTCAATCTCTTTGAGATCCAAAGAATGTAATGATTTTGTTTTAACTTTTATCCTCTTCAAATTGGTAGGATACTCTCATTATAAAGCATCCTAAGAAATCCCCATTGTTATTAAGGATGTTAGTTATAATGTTGGCAATGTTATGTGGTGTTTATATATGCTCAACCCGTGTAAGGCAGACAACAAACATTATAATGACTAATTTGTTCACATCCAAGCCATCACAACGTTGTGTCACAATTACTGTGGTGAAGGATCGGCAGTCCCTCTCGTGCACTACCCCAAGCCTTTAACTTTTAGCAGGTAATTGATGCAGCATATATCAAATAATTTTTTTTGAATTGGGGTGTAAAGACTCGTATTTGGATAGTTTTGAGAGATAGTCATTCTATGGGAATGTAACTATCTGGACGGTAGTGTAGCCGTCGATGTGAGCATTTTGACTGTACTTGGGCCTGATTCCGAGTCAGGGCCCTGTTTGACCCGGCTGTTGACTTTTCGGGGGTTTATTGGTTGACTTTGCATTTGGGCGGTCATTTGGGTGTAATAATATCTGTTTAGTATTGTGCTCGTCATTTCGAGCGTTTTGACTGTAGTTTGACTCAATTCAGAGTTCAGGGCCTTGGAGGTCAATTTTTGTGTTGGGAGGTCAATTATTGACTGGGTCAATGGTTGACTAGGTCAGTTGACTGGCAGAAATATAAATAGCAGAAAAAAGAGAGAAGAAGCTTTCACTTTACGTTTCACATTTGTGCGTTTGAGAGAGAGAGCTTAAGAGAGCTTGGAGGCCTTGGCGATTTGGGGCAATTTGGGTTCGTGGAGCTCAAAGATTCACTTCAAGTAGGTATCCTTAAACTTCTTATCTCTCTCTTGTTTTGGATCTGCACGAATTTATCATGATTTATGAAATTGATCATGAACCCTAGAATTTGGGGAAAACCAATTTTGGGTTAGATCTAATGGTTTAGCATAAGATCTGTGGTTAAGAACTGTTTTATATCATTGTGGATATATGTTTCTGTGATTTTGGAGTTGATTAACTGTGTTTTTCATGAGGGTTGATAAGCCAACCATGGAAATCTGAGTTTAGATCTAGATTTCTGGAAATTTGAAATTTTATACGTGTTTCTGTTGTTCTACGCGATTTAGAGGCGTTCTGGACACGTTTTGAGGTACATATCGTAGTTTGTTGCGAAACAGGGGTGTTAGTGAGCGTTTGGGAGTTTTTGGGTGTGTTCCAGACGAAGAACAGGCAAAAACGACGATGAACAGTATCCTGGGCGCGTTACTGGGTCGAACTAACGAAAATCCGAAGTTCTGGGTCGTAGTTCGTAGACCCGTAGTTCATAGGTCGAAGGTTCGTAGTTCGTAGGGTCGTAGTTCGTAGACCCGTAGTTCGAAGGTTCGTAGTTCGTAGGGTCGTAGTCCGAAGGTCGAAGATCATAGCCTCGCTTCGAGTCTTCGAGGCGCGCTGCAGCTCCGCACTCCGCAGCTACGAGTCGCCGTTCCGCAGCTACGAGTCGCAGGTTCTGAGCTACGAGTCGCAGCTCCAACAGTGTAACTGGACACTGGACAACACTGGACTGGACCTATTTACATCGTAACCTATACCCATCTACACATTTAAGTTTGATACTTAAGTTACTATGTAAATAACGAAATACCCCCCATTTGGATTCAAAGAAAAATACTAGAAAAATTAATTCCCACTCTTTCAAAATGTGAAAATTGGGATTTAGTGTAAAATCTCGGAAAAACCCAAAAGTTTATAGTGGTGAATTTTCGGAAAGTGGGATTAGACATCTCAGAAAAATCCCCAAAAATCAGATTATCTTATTTATGATATGGGAACCCAATGCCGGGACTTTTGATTTCAAGAAAATAGCTGCTATGGGTACTTCCTTCATAAATCAAGGATTGAGGATTTACTTGTGAAGACTGAATACAGTTCCAAAGGAAATGTTGAGAATGACATGCCATACTAATGTTAGTATGTTGGTGTGAGGTATTGGGGCATGGACTCCGTGACTTGTTTGGGTTCTCACCGTGATGCACCGATGGTGCTATGTGGTTGACGTGGCAGACATATGCACCGATGGCAGGCTTGTGTGGCGACTGTGGCCGGGCATATTGCGTTGTGGACAGGCTAAGGCCTGAGTTGAGCCGTTGAGCTCGTGGAGCTAGGGCTGAGTGCCCTGAGTTGGGATCCCATGGAGGATCGTGGACAAGTTGTCCTGTATGGGCAGGCTGAGTCCTGATGATTGTGCACACTACACGGTGCACGAGTACACTAGCATATAGTATAGACTTATATGTATTGCATGATGTGGAGTTTTGGGGTCACCTACTGAGCTTGTCGCTCACCCCTACTTGTTGTTTACCCTTTTCAGGTGTGACCCGAGACTAGTGAAGGACTTTCTTCTAGGAGGACGCCCACTACTCTGATGTATGATACAATTATATTATGTATTGTTTTATGTGATATCCTAGACATGGGTCCGTGGACAGTTGTATTTGCATACTGTATGATGTGATGTCTGTATGACTGTTTGACTCATTGTATGCATGATGATATATGGGAAAGTACAGGATTACCCTTGATGTATGACTGTACAGGGTTGCATATTTGAGACAGCACCCGCGGTGTAGTCTTCATTAGTGCTAGTCACCAACCCCTTGACCTATCGGGTGCGGGCAAGGGGAAGTCATGTACCCGGTTCCGGGTTCCCTGGAATTCGGGGGCGTGACATGGGGTTCTATTTAGCATACTCAAGGTTTTCAAATTTTGCTTCCAAGCAAGGATAAGTGTGCTGATAGTCCTGTACGATTCTTTGCCATCTTGTCACTGCAGAGATTGGGAAGTGGATGGTTTAGACACTACTGAATAACCATCTCAGTGTGAGTTCCAGCGGGGAGATATTCTTTATTAGATATAGAAGAGCTAATGTTTTAATGATTATGAGGACTATGGATAAAGTGTATAATTTGGATTGGGTTAGTACTTAGTAGTGTTTCAGACTCATCTTGACGCGTTTTATTTGTTGGGCTTTTAGGCAGTGATATTCCAAATTCAGATTTAATATTTTGTTTTCTTCTAATGTTTTCAAATCAATAATTTATTTTTTGAGTTGGTGCCTTAAAAGTCGGTGATAGTGTTTGAGAATTGACATGAATGTATTTTTTTATTTGTCGTTAAAATTCAAACTGATAAATCGAACCAGATTTTTATACACCGAACCGAACCAAGACTAATGGTTTTTAACATTTATTGGTTGGTTTTGGTTTGGATTTTTTAAAACCAAATGTCTTTGGTTTGGTTTAAAAATTATAAACAAACTGACTGAACCAATCAATGTTCACCCCTATTTGTAATCATTTGTGGATGTAACCCGTTACTTTTGTATTGGTAGCCATCTTTTCGGTTCTCATATAGTTTTTACCACTCTTGCCATCTTAACATAATTAGTAACATTTGAACTGGTTGAGTCACTTTAGAAACAAAATAATAAATAAATAAATAATTTAAAAATGCAATTTAACATTTTCAAATTTAACTTTTCAAAATAATTAAAAATATTATTTATATTATTTTAACAATATACTTTTAGGGTATACTTTTCAATAGATTTATTTAATAATTTATTTTAATTATTCGATTAAAATATTATTATCTAATTAAAATATTATTTTTCAAATAAATGTGAGGGTAGAAAGTAGAGGGGAGAAATTAAAAAAAATGAGAGAAGAAAAAATATAATTGTTTAAAGAGTAAATATTAGTAGGGAAGAGAAAGTAGGGATAAGAGAATAATGACAACATTAGAATGAAATTTTCTATAAAGGTTTATTTTTTTATTTACGGAAAAAAAGTAAAAAAAATTCATAAAATCATATACATAATAGAAGTCTTATATTTAACTTTGTACAGTGTTTCTTAATTTATTAAGAAGTACTATTCACTCCATATGATTATTAAATTATAATTTCTTTTATTTATCTCACCTATTTCTTTCACATTTCCTATAATTTTCACATTTACTCCATATTAAATTATAAAAAAATTAATATTAAATAATAAAAGGAGTACAAAATTTTATTTATTGATGTAGAAAGTGATTAATGTAATCTGTTGGTCCCTGGGAGCCTAGAGAGAGGTGAATAGACTCTAATCAAAAACTCTTTCTTTGTCTCTGGCACAACACTTATCTGGTTAAAAGATAAAATCAGTGCGGAAGATAACCAGATAGTGAAAGTATTATGTTTTATTATCAAAAGATAATTACAACAAAATATAGCAGATTAAAGCTAATGAAGCTTTTCGATCTACTGAAAAACTCTCTTACACTCTGTTTACAATGACTCATACACTAGCCAATATAATCTCTAAAAGCTCTTGTACATATACGCGCATCAATAAAAATATATAAGTCTTAATATATAGCCATCCATTGGAAAGACATTCTTGGAACATGATCTTCCGAGCACCGTGCAGATTGAATTCTTCTCGAAAATGTTTCTGCTTTAATTGCTGCAGATGTGAAGCTCAAGATCTTGGGTCTGTAAATAATAAGTATCTTCGCGTGATCCCAATTTCAATTAAAGCTCTGTCCACATCTCCGTGTGTTCCACGTGTAAAATGATTTAGATCTTTAACAAGTCTGTCTTACATAGGGATACATCGAGCTGATGACTTTAAATGCGAAGCGGATAAAGTGAAGCAGCGTCTTCTTAGTCCGTTGTAAAGTTCCTTACTCCGTGTTAGTGAAGCTCAGATCTTTACTCCGTGTCAGTGGTTGCTTACTCCGTATCAGTTTGATACTGGAATCCTTATTCCGTGTTAGCGCTTTCCTTACTTCGTATGAACGAGAAGTTCGGAGAGCTTACTCCGTATCAGTGCTTCCTTACTCCACATGAGTAAAAGGTCCGAATGACTTATTTCGTATTAGCACATCCTTACTCCGCTTGAGTAAAAGGTTCAGATTCCTTACTTCGCATCTCTTTTCCTTATTTCGTGCGAATAAAAAACTCGGGTCCTTATTCTGCACAAGTTGTTCCTTACTACGCATGAATGAAAGACTCGGATTCCTTATTCCATGTCTTCATGTCCTTAGTCCGCTTGAGTGAAAGACTTAGCTTTTCACTCTGCGACAGTTTTCTCTTACTTCATGCGAGATGTAGACTAGGGTTCTTATTCCGCATCTATTTAACTTAGTCCGTTTAAAGTATAAGACGCGGATTCCTTAGTTCGTAACTTTAAGCATTTGGTCCGCATGAGTGATCCTTATTCCGTATGAAGACTTGGTTATTTACCAAGTGTTTGATGACACTCACGTTGGTTCGGATCAAGATTATGTATCCTGTTCTTAGCTTTGCTCTCACGAGTAAAGGTCCGTATTAAGGTTATATCTTCTGCAACAACTAAGAATAAACATATAAGGTCTCAAATCAAATTACACATAGTTTTATCGACAACATCCAAATTCTGGACTTGATCCAACAATCTCCCCTAATATGGATATGCCAAAACCCTTTGTAATTTGATCTGGTAAGTGAAGCAAAAAGATAACATAAATAAAGATAACTTCCACATTCCATTTAATCAGCAACATGAGTACAATTCAGCCTTGATACAAGAATTTTATATTAAGGTACATAAGGCTTACTATACTTGAAGATCATTGTTGCTGCTTTCTCACGAAGCTCTATTGTCTGCTCTATCGTAAAGTTAAGGATGTCGTTCCAATCTTCATCCACCTTTATAAAGGACCTGATGAAGAAACAAATAAAAGCTCCGCAGCTATCTCCATCGGGCTGTTGGGGCACATTCTTCTTGCTCCGGATCGCCGCTTTTAGCTTTTCAGTAGGAGCCAAAGGTGTTTGACCCATTTCTTCATAAAGCCCAAATTGCTTTACTGTTTCTGTCAGCCGAAGCCGCAATGGTTCCAATTAATTCTTTCTTACTTTGTTTTCCACAACCTAATGAGAATCAATTAGGAGCATCTGCTTTGACAGAATCAGAAAAACAATCAGCATGAAATGCGAAGTTTTAACAATTTGACCTGGTACGGAATGTTGATCCAACATAATCTATTAGAGTATATATTTGTATAAGAAAGGAAAAGAATAGTTTAAATTTGTAAACTTAGGTAAAATTGTTAATAAGCTACTATTAATGTCCTAAATGGTAAATTTGAATGAGTATTATTCGTAATATTTTTTTTGTTAAGATGTAAAGACTAAAAAGTAAGATTTGTAAATATTTTTATTAAATTACCTCTTTAAACTAAAAAAATTACACTTAGAGAGAATACAGTGGATGTTTTTATTATAATCACTCAAAAGTCCACATCTATCATAAAATATTCCAAAAATTACAAAAAAAGTATTTGGTGAATGACTAATTAATCCCAAATCATATCCCAAGTCCCATTTTACATTTATTTTCATCAAAACACTAAAAATTATTCCCAAGTTATACAAAAGTGTTCTAATGAGAAAACTAGATGTAAATGATAATTTAAAAATACTATTGCTAGTTTTTAAATAGTAAATAAATTAATATTTAAGAAATATATTAAAATTATTTAGATAATAAATAGTGATTATCTAAATACAAAAATTCATTATATAGTATATGATGTGGATGCTATAAATTACTAGACTTTGGCTTTGATGAGTATATATAACTTATTTACTTACCTTTGGTAATAATCAAGTGAGTACTTTCTTAGAATAAAAAGTAGGTAATAGATGTTTGATAAATAAAAATAAGAGAGAGAGAGAGAGAGAGAGAGAGAGAGAGAGAGAGAGAGAGAGAGAGAGAGAGAGAGAGAGAGAGAGAGAGAGAGAAGCAGCCTATATATTTCTGGAAATAAATAGTGGCAGGCCAGCCTATATAAGTGCAGAGACACAAGTGAAGACAAGGTCTATGAAAAATAACAAGCAACCTATATATTCAACATCTTTGATCACTACACTCAGGTCAAGTCTCGAATCCACTTGTCGCATCCCTTTGCCCCTGTCGGGAACTGCAGCGAAGGCGCCACAACAGCAGTGCCTGTGGTCGTGGTGCATCCTCCTCCACAGGTCTATGGTTGCGTGATAGGCGTGCAGAAGGAATGCATTGTCGAGATCTTGAATAGCTTTGAACTTCTCTTCAATTTCAGCACCAATCAAAGTGTTTCAATGAAAAATTTGCTGTTTGGCCGAAAAGGGGAGGGTTGGGACAGAGAACTGCAATGACAATAAAGGATTGCAATGTCGTGTCCGATCGATGATTGAAAAGCAAAAAAAAGGAGGGAGGGAGGTAGTTGGGATGAATTTGAATTAATATAGTATTTTAAAATTTTAAAAATTATTTCTTAGAAAAATAGTTTTAAAAATTTGCATTTAAATTATCTTTCTTAAAAAAAACAGATTTTTTTAATAATATTTTTTTATTTAATACTTTTTAATAATTTCAACTTTTTTATTTTTGCTTATCTTAGAATGACCCGTGGAAAGATAAGTCATATGACTCATGCTGGTAAGTAAAAAAAAACGTCAGATCTGTATAAATACAATCACAGTTAAAGTGATGTTACTTTTGGCATCAAATCTAAAACACTTGCGATGTGGCATGTCCGCATGTGGATGGTCAAACAAAAATATACTTTTTTTGTTTTTGTTTTTATTTTTTGTCAAATTGTGATGAAGATGGTAGATTCATGATTAAATTAAATATTTATAGAAGCCGCAAAAGATGGGGATAATAGACAAACCAGAGTTTCGTCTTCTTCTCCTTCAACTGCGAGCTTCGCTGCGCAGCTCCCTCTGCCTCAAATGGAGTGCAAGATCAGGCCCTCCCCACCGCTTCCAGGAAGACCCTCCCCACCGCTGCGAGATTCTATGTTTCAGTCTCACTTCAAAACCCCAGTTTGCCTTCTTCCTCCTCATCTCAATCTCTTCAGTTTTTTTTGTTGGACTCTTCTTTCTTTGTATACAACACATGTTCTGGTCTTTGCCACTGTATCCATATTGATTCATCTTCTTTTTTGTTTTTTTGGGTGTCCAGCAGAAACTAAAGCGCTCAAACACGGTTGAGAATCGTCTGGTGATCAAGAACCTTCATGGGTCCGAAGACAACAGCCCTGTCAACGGATTTCCCATCACCCCAAACAAAATTTTCATGGAAAAGGTTTTGTCCCATTTGCACTTCTTAAAGAAAAGGGGATTTTTTTTTTAATTTTGTTGGTTTCGCTTAGTTTTACCGTGTGTACAAGATTAAGGTTGTTGTCAAATCTGCCAAAGTGTTTGATGAGCATTTTGTGTGTTTTGTGGACTTAACTCGGCTTAATATATTTATTTAGGCAATTGGGGCTGAATATGGGGAAGGGTTTGAGACTTTCAGAGCAGATGGACCCCTCAAGGTTGATGTGGTAAGCATTTGCTGATAAAAGTGTATGCCATACAGATTTTTAGGCTTTTGATTTGAGATTGCCACTCAAGTTTTCATTTGAATCAGCTCGCATTAGATACGCTGCATGCAATTTGCAGGTTGTTAGTGACTAACACGCATCCATCTTTAAATCCAATAGGATTTTCTGAACGAGAGATTGCAGGAAGGTTTTCTGAACCGTATCCGCTATGCAATGAAACCGGATGAAGCATATGGTCTTATTTTCTCCTGGGACAATGTGGTGGTAATCTCTTCTATGGTTCTGTGTAAGAAATTGGAAAAAGGCTTATATATATTGCAGTGAAGTATCAAATTCATTTATGTAAGATTGCATTGAGTAATACTTTGCTATAATTGTATTGTTTTCCTCAAAATCGTCAGCTCTGTATTCCCCATCTCTATTTGAGAATACATAGTATAATATTTAGAGATATTCAAAAAAGTTCATACATCTCATCCTCATCTATTTTTATATAATAAAATAATATTTCTTAAATAATTATTTATTATTTTTTTTCTTTTTTCTATTTACAAACTGCACTTTTTGTAACGGTCACACTGAACAAGTATTATTTTTTAACATTTAGAAGATTACAGTGGATCTCTAAATATACGCATTTACTATAAAAACTCTATCCTCAATCTCTAAATATGCAGATTTAGAAGATCTGATACAGTATAATTTTTATTTAAACATTAAAACTTTCTCTAAATTTAAGAGAAAACTGTATAGCGTGGATGTCCTAACCAAGCAAATTTCATAATTTGCCTTATTTTGATGAATAAATAATTTCTGAAAGGTTATTGGATGAGTAGTGAGGTGCATGATGTTAATTAACAATGACAGTATTGTAATGTAACACAGTCATGGAAAAGTGGGTGTATTTCATAGTTGGCCTTGTTGGGTGAATTAATCTATTTCTAAAATTATATTTGGAGTACTAATGGTTAATGTGAAGATCACTGCAAAGCCATTGAAATCTGATGTTATTCAGTAGTAAATGGGCATAATAGCTGCAAGTTGTATTAAGCATGACTATCTATATATATGATATTAACTAATAATTAAGTTCCAATGTTTTATGTTTGATCACGACTTGGTTTATTGACTTGTGTCTTGTGTTGATAATGTTTTTCAGGCAGATACTCAAACTTTGAAGTTGAATTCTTGGAAACAGATGGCATCTGAATTGGGTACGCCGTATTTCCTTATTGTATCCTTGTCCTTTGTAAGTTACGTTGTGCCTTATTTATTTTCCTAGAATCTGAGTTGAACATTATATTGTCTTTATTATGCAGTTTGAATTCATAGACAAGAAATGGGGCAGCGCTCTATAATATTTAGAAGCTAAATTTGTATATAATTTTGAACCCTCTGCACATTGTTAGATCACTATGATTATTATCAATTCTAAAAGCTGTTTCCTTTTTCAATAATTAAGACTGATTATATTAGTGGAAAACTTCAGACAATCTATCTTAAATTTCCATCAAATTAGATCTGATCAGCAGTTGTATTATGACCTAGCTGAAAGCTTGAAACCTATTACTGCAAAATTCAGAAGTGTCAGGATGGTATTATGAGTTAATGTAGCTAGTTGGCGTGGTGGAAATTGATTAGCTGTTTAACCTACTATTTTTAAGAAGCAGGCCTGTAAAACTTATAGCAGCTGATGTCTTTGTATGTACATAGTTTGAAGATGTCTACTAGTGCAGTCACATAATTATTTCAATTTTCAACTGGCCCTAGATATATTGAGCCATAAAAGCTTTTAGCATGTTGTCTTAACCAATTGCTATGATTATTGTGCAGGAAAGGAAATTCCTAAAGATGCTGATATGGAAAAGTTAATGCGCTATGCTAGTGTCGATCACATACTGCATAAGGTATAGAAATCATTCATATATTAGGGGTTTTCTTCATATTTTGTATGGGATACCTCTTACAAGATGGAATTTTCTATCATTGTGCACTGAACTCCTTTCCTGATAAGCCATCAAAATTTGTAGTTTCCATTAATTTTTATGGGGTACAAAGTCTCTTTCATCTTTCGGTATCTAAGTGGGTTCTTAAAACCTAAATGCAGCAGTTATTATTAAAGCTAAACCAAAATTAACAATTTATTACTGTAAATAACTACATTAGGAACTTTCACATTGATTGCAATAATGCCTCTGAGGATAAGGGGAAAGGCTAGAAAGCATTACTTATGTCAAAATATGTCCTGCAATAATGTCTTATAGTTATATTCTTATAACTGCAGATGACTTTGTCATGCTTTCAAAATATGTCCTGCTGAATTCTAGCACATTGCTTTATGGTGTTTATAAGTTCTAACGGACTTGCAGATTTTCCTCTGGGAGGAATCAGGAGCTGATATTGATGAATTGAAGCTAAGGCTATCGCAGATATACTATGATAAACTTGCCAAAGTGAGCTGCCTTCAAGGTTCTTATATTTAAAGATGTGTAACCTAATTGTGGTAAACAATGTTGCTAAGTTTCTCCTTGGCTTAGCTCAAGAAACCCATGGAGGGGCTGCTTGAGTGGCTTGATGCAGTCTCAACGGCGAGAATCCCTTGTGCTGTTGTTTCAAGTCTGGATCGTAGGAGCATGATTGAAGCCCTAGAGCGTATGAGGTTGAGCAGACTTTTTCAGGTTCGTAGCGATTTTGGATCTTGAAGTGTCTAGTAATGTATATTGCTCTTAAGATATGCTTGCTTGCATGCTAAATCTATTGTGTTCATTTGAGACTTATGGTAAATTTACGTGATTTGTAGGTTATATTTATGATGATGATCTGATTTGATTCACCTTTATGGCCCTGTTAGTATCGACGATCCAATGCAAGAAAATTGCATGGTTGGATGGACCTGAAGCTTAATAACAGTGCCTGTGTTTCTCTGATTATTGCTTTTCTCCTTTTTCTCCTGAAATGTAGGCAGTTGTGACAGAAGAAGATGGCATGGAGTCAAAAGCTCAAAAATTCCTTTCTGCAGCTGTTAAGGTATGGTTTTTATTATTATTATTTAATTAAGAATGATTGAAGATGAAGGTAAATAATCAATTAAGCAAAATGAGTGAAGACAGAAAAGGGAATAACCTGATAGTCCTAATATTGAGCCAAGCCTCACCCAAAAGGAGGTAACAAGGAGGAAAGAACAAAACAAGACGGAGAACCGTTCCAATTTTCTGCATTATGCCTAATTAAAAACCTCCAAGCACTAAAACTCAGAGTGGAAAAAACCTTTATTAGTGGAAAAGAGTTCATTCCACCATTACAGCACAAGGATCACCAAAAGAGAAAAATATAGATTACCTCAGAAGGTCTCTCTCTCTCTCTCTTTCATGTGTGTGCACGGATACACTCAATTTAGAGACTGCGATTATGAGCATGCATTCTTGATGACTACAAAGCTGCGATGGCAAAGCAAATTTACTACCAAAACAAGATGAAAAAAGCTACTCCTAAATACTTTTCTAATACTGGGTAATCTTTTGACCAAAAGGTATGAATTGGTTGCAGTTGGACAGAAAACCTTGCAAGTGTGTTGTGTTTGAGGATGATGTGAGAGGCATAACTGCTGCTCACAACTGTACCATGATGGCTGTAGGATTAATCGGTGCTCGCCCTGCGTGCGTATTCTCACACCCATTATGGGGGGCATTTGGATGTTTGTTGAAAATTTCCATCACTCTTTTCATTTGAGCCTTGCTACATTTTCTAGAGCATCCAAATGCCCCTCACTGTTTCTGTGTGTATTTATTTATCTTGATAGAAGTAGCAGCAAGACTGATGATTTTGGGGGGGTATGCAGGTATGAGCTGGTGCAGGCCGACCTTGCAGTTGCCAACTTCAAGGAGCTTTCGGTGATCAACCTTCGAAGATTATTTGCTCACAAGGGTTCTGATTTCATGGACCTGCAGAAGCAGATCATTGAGAACTTTCCTCCCAAGAGAAAGCTCACCACCGATACCATCTTCTGAACAGCCTCCCTTCATTAACTCATTTTCCTCGTTCCTACCTGTAATTTTGTATCTGATAATCCTTTGATCATTTTCTTCTCACATCTTCCATGATTTACTTTGTCTGTAGCCATGTTTTGATAGGTTAAAAGAGCAATGTAAATGCTGGTCCCAGGTGTATCTGACAACAAAAGAAGCCCATTAATGTTTATCATATCTTTTGGTTCCTTAATTGTATACATATAGCCTTTTTAGGCTAAAATATTTTTAAATTAGATGATTTTGTTGATGTTTGGTTGAATGGTATTATTTTTTAAAATATAATTATTTTTTTAAATAATTGACTTAATATAAATTTATTTAGGTTTATTGTTTTTGAAAGTAATTTTACTTTTAAAAATAATTAAAGATAACTAAACATAGCCTTTATGATTCGATCTAGATATTTTGAGTAAAATTAATAGTAGACTTTAATTTTTTTTATAATTTTATGATTTTAATTAGTTAATTTAAAATTTTAATTATAAATATAATTTATTATTATTTAATTTTAATTTTATATAATTTATTATATATTAAATTAAGTAAAATTTTGATTTTATCCGATTAGAATGATTAAATGTGAATGGAAACTATTATTCTCTTTGATTTATGTTCATATTTTCTAGATTGGAATTACAATGGTCTCTTCGGGGTAGATCAACTAGTGACAACGCATGGAATGCTCATTTGTCTTATTTGCTCTTCGGTTCGGGTCATTTGTCTTATTGTCTTATTTGTCTTATTTGCTCTTATTTTAAGTGTGTCAATGTTAATCATGATTTATTTTTAGCTCTCATGCATGCTTCGAGACGGGGATAAGAGGGACACTTGCTCGCAAATTTTATTGTCATCGGCTTGATGGCAGATTGGGCGACTGACATTATGTGTTTTGAGAAACTGATAGTGATATTTATACCACTAAACTATAAAGCAACAACGTCAATGTAGTGTTGCCAATGATTACGGGTCGATCCCACAAGGACAAGGGTTAGGAATCCTTAAAATTCTCACGCACTAATTGTCTAGTCAATTGATTTTAAGATTTTGATAAATTAATTATTAAATAAAAGAAAGTAAATTAATTAAATTAAAATTTAGAAAACAATTGATTTAAAATAGAGAGAAATCAATGGAACAAATGTCTAGGGTTCATAGTTTCACTGATTCCCAATTTCCTATTCTTGCATTAAACATAATTGGATTAATTCTCTCTTTATCTTTAGGGTGATTTATTCTTTTGCAATCGTTAACTATTTTCGTAATAATAACGACGTATTTGAGTCTAACAATGTCCTACTTTCGTGGTACATTGAGATAGAATCAAGACTATTAAAATCATGTGATAATCAAATAATTTTTCCCATTGGGATGGCGATCTACTTTTGTGCCACACAAAACCCCAATTCTCATTCCGAGGTTCTAATAATTAATTTTCATCTTTCGATCCTTCAATTAATTATTTGAGATGTGCAATTTGTTAAAGTTATTTAAACAAATCACAATAATATTTTCATGCCAGAAAAAGATAAAGAATTAGAGAGAATAATTTCTCAATCACAATATCATTGCAAAGAATATTCAATTGGGATTTGGGCTACTCCTAATCCTTAGGCAAGAAGATTAGCCACACATGGCTGAGAATTTCATACAAATTAAAGGGAAAATTCCTTACAAATTTAGGGGCAAAGGAGAACAAACACGGTCGTCACACGCGAATTGCCAATACTTTTTCTTTGATCTTCAAGAAATTGACCCTTTTTTCTATTTTCGCCTTTCTTTTCACTTATCTTTCTCTCTAAAACTGTTGGATCAAGCTCAGAATTTGGATAATGCTGATAAAGCCTTATGCAATTTGATCTGAGACCTTTGTTGTTTTATCTTAAGTCATTGCAGAAGATATGACCTTCATCTGGATCTACACTCGTGTGAGCAAAGCTAAGGACAGGATATATAATCCTGATCTAGGTGAGAATGAGTGTCGTCAAACACTTGGTATATAACCAAGTCCTTGCCTCATACGGAATAAGAGTCATTCGTACGGACTAAGAACCTAAAAGCTACGGACTAAGAAATCCGCACTTAATACTTCTACGGAATAAGGACTTAAGTCTTTATTAGATGCGAAGTAAGGAAACTAGATGCGGAGTCAGGAATCCGAACCACTCAATCATGCGGAGTAAGGATGTGCTGATACGGAGTAAGCCATCCATTCCTTTAACTCATGCGGAGTAAGGAAACTAGATGCGGAGTAAGCACTCCGACCTTCTCTTTCATACGGAGTAAGGAAGCGCTTACGCAGAATAAGGATTCCGGTACCAAATTGATACGGAGTAAGGAATCTTACACCGGATTCAAGAAGACACTACTTCAACTATCTCTTCGTAATCAAAGTCATCAGCTCGCTGTTTCCCGATGTAAGACAAACTTGTTGAGAACCTAAAGTATCTTACACGTGGATCATCCGGATATGTGGACACGACCCTAACTACACTTGGGAACTTACAAAGAATCTTAAACATCATAAACCCAATATCTTGAAGACCACATCCGCAGCAATTAATGCAGAGAGATTTCCGAGAGACAGTAAATGGGCACAATATCCGGAACAACAAAGTTCCGAGGTTGTCTCTTGAGGATGTCACTATAAATAGCAACACTTGTATATTTATAAATAGTACTTCCGAGAAAATAAAAAGTAAGCGTGCATGTACTAAAACTTATAGAGATCTAAGAGGCTAGTGTATGTGTGTACTTGTAAACAGAGTGATAAAGAGTTGTTAAGTAGGTCTAAAAGCTTTCAAGCTTTAGACTGCTTTCATTTTGTTGTACTTATCATACTGATAATAAAACAAAATACTTCTACTATCTGGTTATCTTTCGCATTGTTTCTATCTCTTAACCAGATAAGTGTTGTGCCAAAGAGTTAGGAAAGAGCTTTGATAAGAGCCTATACAACCCCCCTCTAGGCTCCAAGAGACCAACAAAAACGTTTTTGGATGGTCTTTTCTAAGTTTTCTGATGTCAAACCATGGACTGCACTAGTCCTTTTAATGCCAAACGCGTTGCCAAAAATGGTAGAATATTAACAAGAAATAAATAAGAAACCATCAAAGGCCACGACCACTAAAATCTGTGGCCACGATGATGAGATCTTGAATGTTTATGAAGGTCAGCAGCCATTAATTTTGCAGCCATGGCGAGAACTTCGTCGTGAACAGTGAAAAATGCCTACCATGGTTAGGCACTGCGTTGCGATGGCCTGTGTAAAGTGCTTTTTAGCTGTCCAACATTATTTGATGCCAGGTTTGCCCTTTTTCAACTCTGTTTGAGCCAAAACTGATGAAAACCTATAAAAACACACCAAACACACAAAAGGAAGCAAAACAACATATATTTTTACAAATGACATCTAATTATATTAGAATTTGCTATCAAAAATGGGTAAAATAGGGGGAAATATATATATATATATATATATATATATATATATATATATATAAAATGTTCTCATCAAATTCCCCCACACTTGCCTCTTGCTTGTCCCTGATAAAGGACTAGAATAAACACACAATCACATAAATGGTTGTAAAATAAGAAAACAAAAACATAAATGAGAACATGTTGATCCTAATTGCGCAAACACCATACATTAAGGGGAAGAAAGCATAAATAAGTTTAATAAGATTGCCCCCAAATTACCAACTACACTTCCCCCATACTAGGTCAATTAAACATATGTCATCATTGCCAATAAACAGTGAAGCAACCACGCAAAGTTAAAAAGGTAAAAGCAAGAAGAACTTGGAGCCCTCACAGTGGGAAAGACAAGGCTGCCTCACTCAAGCAATCTCACATCCCTCAACACTCTATTCTACTAAGGGTCTTCAGACCGTTAGAAAGTGCACACAATCCCTCACTTTAGCGACACAACCAAACAAACCACTAACCAAGTCGGCCTTTGCCACATGCCACTCGAAAAGGTAACAACAAAAATGATGCTCTCTAATTGAAACAAGACTCATCCGTCGATAGTTGTGACTTTTTCTACAAGAATGCAACTGTCTTTTTTATTGTACTTTCTTTATTTTGTTGGGATTTTTTTTAGAGAGAATAGAGAGAATATCTTCAACAAAATGAGAGTGAGGAGACAAGAGATATATTAATATGAAAAACCAACAGAGTGGGTGTCAGACCATTCCATTGGCAAAAACACTATCTTTGCTTTATAGATCTTTTGTCTTTCTTGTGTCTGGCTTTTTTTTCCGATAGATAAATGGCTTTCTAGAACAAATAGGAACATCAAGATTATGAGCAACAAAACTAATAGAGCATCAGAGAAGTAGTACCTTGCAAAGTGACAATGTGACTCCAACACATACCATGCGGACCAATACCAATCACCATAGTACGACATACAATACACTTTCCAAAGCTCATCAACCAGGAGGATACACACAAATAAAAGAGGAAACATGGATAGCTGTATCGCTCTTAAACACACAGCTCCAAGCAAAAATAAAGCATTTACCATTTAACGATGTATAACATTTCCAAAGTGTTAGCTTAAACAAATGAAAAACATCATTCCATGCGTAAGGGGAAACGATGGGCAAATCAGAAGATTATCCAATCAAAACCCATATTACACAACAACCCATTATGTATAAACATGCATAAAGAAGAAAAACAAATAACCTCTCCAAGGGTAGTCATAAGGGTCATGCAAGATACATAACAAAATACACAACCTCCCCCACACTAGATGGCGCAGTGTCCTCACAAGCACAAAAAACAAGAAAAGAACAAGGATAGGGAGGGGGGGGGGGACAAAAAGAAAGGAAAGAAAATGCAAACCAGTGGCTAAAAATAGGGGAAAAAGGAGCATCGTCGCTGGAACTGTCGTCATCAGAAGGGGAAAGAGCAGGGAAACGACCATCAGGAAGGTCACCAACCGAGCAAAGTACTTAAGATAGTGGGAAGTGTGTAGCTGAAAGCGATAATTTTGACGACGTTGCTGGCACATTTGGCATGACAGGTCCTCCAAAGAAGCACGAGTGGCAATCATAAACTGTATGAGATCATGAGCAGAAGGGTAATCAGCAGGAAGAGAGGCAGGAGGGCTGGGACCATGAACATCGGGAAAACGATCAAAATGAGATAGTAAACGGGCCTGCCCATCCGGGAGACGTTGCTGCCCAAGCCGGAGATCAGTAAAACCCTGCTCGATAATGGCCATATTGGACAGAAACCCCAGAGGACGTCCTGGCTGTGAACTAGAACTAGGACCAGCAAAAGATTGGCCAGCGGAAGAAGGTCGATCTGTAGGATTACCAAAGAGGCGTATCCGACCATCAGAGAATGGTGGTGGTATGGAAAGGACTTCCTCCTCAGAATCAACAGATAGACCCGAGTCCAAACATAGGCGAGTAATGAGGGCTGGAAAGATAAGAGAAGAACTATCATGATCGGTAGCTTGTAACTCGTTAAGGATACAAGATACAATAGGTATGGGACGCTGGTAAAGAATGTCATAAAGAGGCCGGGTAGCCAGAACTGACATATCACTCAAGTGGGTGGTGGGCAGAATGGGAGTAGAGATAAAAGCCTACCATGCCCGATTCTCGTGATGTAAATAATACCAAAAGATATGCGCCAGTACTCCGGAGGAGGTAACAGTCCACTGGGCCCATGGGGCAGCAATAGAAGAAAGAATATCAGTGAGCGAGATGGAAGTAGCATGGCTCTCATGTAAGTCGGGCTCAAAGATCATCAGCAGGCCATAAATCTGATTAATATGAATAACAGAGACCAATACTGGGATTGCGCGAACCATGACTTCAAAGGAACCATCGGGCAGTGTGCGCTGATCAACTTTGTTCGCATAGAATTCACGAACAACAACCTCCATAGAAGTGCGAGCAAAGGTGTCCCATCCAAGAGCATGAAGTAGGTCGCTCATAGACACCACAACAACAGGTTGCAAGGACTGTTCAACAATGATAGTCAGGCAAAGCAAGTCCTGATAAGCTACCTCAGCCACAGAAGAGGTGAATCGGGTGTTGGATTGTTTGCGACGTTTGGGACGTACCATCCCTGCACACAAGAGAAACAAAGAAAACGACAAGGCATCCAAGCATCCCAAGATAAATAAAATAAGTAAGAAATAAACCACAGTAGACAACAACACAACAAAGGTTTTTTTTTATTTGTGAAAAAGCATGTGAAATGAGTGAAACAAAACATGAGATCAACAGAGTCTAAGAAAGCAAAAACACAGTGCAATTCCCACGTCAACAACACCGCACACATGGGGGAATCACCCCGATTTTGGTTAAAAAGGGGAGGAAGAGTATCACAATGTCATTAAAGAGAGACAAGATTCATCGATTTGCATAGGCATAAAACACGAGAAAAGGATGAAGGGAAGGAAGAACATGGAAAAGATGGAGTGAAATACCTGAAATCAGCAACGGGGAGAGCAATCGAGGTGAGATAGGGAGGAAGAAAGAGGGAGGAACCACGGACACCATGAAATTCGGACGGAAAAACCAGAGCAGGGGGGAAAGTGCATGCAGGCGTTTTGACTTTTCAGCGAGGGATTATGAGGTAAAGAGAGAGAAAGAGATGAGAAAGAGAGAGGTGGTCGGCGAAGGATTATGAGGGTTTTGACTTTTCGGTGTGGGATTATGAGGTTGTCGATCGTGTATATTATTGGATAGGAAGAAAAATAAATAAATAAATAAAACACTCAACGACGTGTTGTCGAAAAAAAATCATCCTGCTCGCCATAGCCGGGCGGGTTTGAGTGGCCATGGCCACTGAAAAACAAACATTTATTTATTTTGACAATCGAGAGTTTTTTTAAGAAAGCATAATAGTTCCTTCCCAAATAAAAACAAAATAGTAAAAATAAATATAAAAAAATAGAAAGCATAGGAATAAAACAGGAAAGAATACCATGGGGAATGATCACCCATAAAAATGCTTTGGTTAACATCACAAGCTCGACGTCTACATCCGTATCTTCATGTGGAGAATGGGAGTGAGAGGTGATGTATCTCACCACTGTCAACCGGAGCACTAGTAAAATAAGTATTTAATCGCTGCCCATTAACCTTAAAAGAACCAGAGGCTTCGCTCCAAATTTTTATAGCACCATGTAGAGCAACCGAGATGACGTGATAAGGACTGGTCCATCAGGATTTAAACTTTCCTGGAAATAAATGCAAACAGGAATTGTATAATAGCACCAAGTCATTGACATGAATTTGTTGATGCTGAATGTGACGATCATGCCAGTGTTTAGTGCGCTCTTTATAAATCCGCGCGTTTTCATATGAATCAAGACGAAGCTCCTCGAGCTCCTGGAGATGCAAAAGTCACTTCTCACCAGCGGCCGTGAAGTCGAAATTAAGGGCCTTAACTACCCAAAACGCCTTATGCTCCAACTCAATAGGTAGATGGCAAGATTTTCCATAAACGAGCCTATAGGGTGACATACCAATGGGGGTTTTGTAAGTGGTGCGATAGGCCCAAAGTGCATCGTAGAGCTTCTGTGACCAATCTTTGTGTGAACAGGAGACAGTCTTTTCTAAGATCGGTTTAATTTGGTGGTTAGTGACCTCCACCTGCCCGCTAGTCTGGGGATGATAAGCAAGTGAGACTTAATGTTGAACATGGTACTTTTTAAACAAGGTCTCTGTTTGATGGCAAATAAAGTGGGAGCCTCCGTCACTAATGACAACACGCTGACATCCAAATCATGGAAAGATGATATGCTGAAAAACTTTTTCGTACGACCTTAGCATCATTGGTAGGAGGTGCTATAGCCTCTACCCATTTGGAGACGTAATACACGCCAACAAGGATATAACGGTGGCCATTTGAAGGTGGAAACGGTCCCATAAAATCCACTCCTCACATATCAAATATCTCAACTTCTAAAATGCCATGTTGAGGGAGCTCCTGACGGTGAGAAATATTTCCGGTTCATTGGCATTGAGGACATGCTTGAACAAAAGCATAGCTATCATGAAATAGAGTCGGCCAATAGAAACCTCATTAAAGAATTTTAGCACCCGTCTTTAAAGACCCCATATGTCCACCACTTGGAAGAGAATGATAATGAGTAAGGATGGATTGTACTTCCTCTGATGGTACACAATGCCGAAAAATACCGTCGGAACCTTGCTTAAATAGAAGAGGATCCTCCCAATAATAATGCCTCACATCCTTTAATTTTTTTTTCCTTTGTTGGGAAGTCAACCCCGGTGGTAAAAGATTGTTAACTATGTAGTTGGCAAAATCTGCGTACCATGGGGTGGAAACGATGCTGAATAGTTGTTCACTAGGAAGGGAATTATCAATAATGTTGTGGCTAGTTTCAGCTTGAGGCTCAAGAGCGAGCCTGGAAAGGTGATCAACCACAGAATTTTCAGAGCCTTTCCTATCCCGAATCTCCAAATCAAATTCCTGAATAAGTAGAACCCAGTAGAATAATCGAGGCTTGGCATCATTTTTCGCCATCAAATAACGAATGGCGGCATGATTAATATAGACAATGACCTTGGAGCCAACCAAGTAAGATCGAAATTTGTCCATCGCGAATATCACCGCTAAAAATTCTTTCTCTGTGGTGGTGTAATTGGTTTGAGCCGCGTCAAGTGTTCGTCCAGCATAATAAATCAAATGTGTTTTCTTGTCTTTGTGTTGACCCAAAACAGCTCCGACAGCATAGTCGTTAGCGTCACACATGACTTCAAATGGAATTTCCCAATCAAGGGGCTAGAGAATTGGGGCTGACATAAGTGCCTTCTTGAGCTTCTCAAATGATTCCATGCATGCCTCATCAAAATGGAATAATTTTTCCTTGGCCAAAAGGGCTGTAAGTGGTCGGGCTATGCTTGAGAAATTGTGAATGAATCGTCGATAAAAGCCCGCATGTCCCAAGAAACTGCAGATGCCCGATACTGACTTGAGAGGCTGTAATTTCTCAATAATGTCAACCTTGGCTTTGTCTACCTGTATACCTTTCTCTGAAATAAGGTGTCCAAGTACGATTCCTTCGTGTACCATAAAATAATACTTTTCCCAGTTAAGAACCAAATGTACCTGTTAACATCTTTGCAAAACACTAGAAAGGTTGTGTAAACAATTATCAAAGGAATCACCATATATATAAAAATCATCCATAAAGATCTCCATAATGTGTTTAGTGAATCCAGAAAATATGGCCATCATACACCACTGGAAAGTAGCCGGTGCATTGTATAACCCAAAAGGCATGCGCCTATATGCATATGTGCTGTGAGGACAAGTGAATGTAGTTTTCTGTTGGCCATCGGGATGAATAGGAATTTGAAAGAATCCAGAATAACCATCCAGAAAACAAAAATGAGTATGCATAGATAGCCTTTCAAGCATCTGGTCAATAAATGGTAATGGAAAATGGTCTTTACGGGTGGCATTGTTTAGTTTTCTATAATCTATACACATGTGCCACCCTGTGACAGTCCTAGTGGAGATTGACTCACCTTTGTCATTTTGCACAACTGTCATCCCACCCTTTTTGGGTACTACTTGAATGGGACTGACCCATTCACTATCAGAAATTGGGTAGATGACACCGGCTGCTAGTAATTTCAATATTTCCTTCTCCACTACTTCTTTCATTTTAGGGTTCAACTTCCTTTGAGGTTCCTTTGATGTTTTAACATCATCCTGTAGGTGAATTCTATGCATGCAAAATTACTAGTGGTTTAAGCACAGACAATAATTTCTTGGTTCCATTAACATTATGATGTGGTTTAAGACTAATTCCTGGCTTGTAAACTCTTGTCTTAACATTATGATGTGGTTTAAGCACAGACAATAATTTTTTATTTTCATGCAAAGTCAAATAATTACTCACAATTACAAGACAAGAGTTTTCAGAACCAAGAAATTCATACCTCAAATGTGGTGGAAGTGGCTTACGCTCCAAATCTCTGCCTTTGTTAGATGTCATTTCCAATGGTTTATCCTGGAGAGCATGAACATGAATTTTTTGTCGTGGCAATAGTGGATTATCAACAAGTTCTTTAGCCACTTCTGCAACTGCTCCATTAGAGAAGTTTAGGACTCAAATAAAAAATCAGGCACTCTAGCAATGGGTCCTCAAAGTGTAGTGCAGCTCGTTCTTCCTCTAATAAATTTTCCAAAAGACCAAGGTGGTAACACTCCTGTAAGGATGGTTTCCTCATAGCTTCAGAAAGGTTGAACTCATCGATCTTCTCATCACCGATATTTAAGGTGAGTTCACCCTTCGACAGTCGATAACGACCCCGGCCGTGGCAAGGAAAGGTCTGTCCAGGATTAACGGAATCTGAACATCTTCCTCCATCTCTAAAATCACAAAATCTGTGGGTATATAAAACTTTTTGACTCGCAGTGGAACATCTTCCACTATACCAACTGGATACTTTACCGAACGATTGGCTAGCTGCAAAGTAACGGAGGTTGGCGCAAGCTGCCCAAGGCCAAGCTGCTCATAAACTGAAAGTGGCATTAAACTGATGTTGGCCCCCAAATTGCATAAGGCCTTACGGAAGCGCTGCTCACCCACCATGCACAGAATAGAAAAGCAGCCCGGATCCTTAAGCTTTTGAGGGAATGAATTCAAAAGCATTACACTGCATCCCTCGATTAGGGTCAAAATCTCATGCTCCTCGTATTTCCACTTTCTAGCAACAATTTCCTTAATAAATTTATTATACGAGGGCATATTCTCCAAGGCCTCGAGGAAAGAAATATTGAGGTAGAGTTGTTTCAACATCCCTAGAAACCTCTTAAACCGATGATCCTGCTAGGCATTCACCAACCTTTGTGGAAATGGGACTGGGGGTTGATAGGAAGATGAAGTAGGAGTTGGTTCAGCCTCTTTCTGCTTCTCACTAATGTCCTCAAATGCTGCCAGTTGTGGTAGCTGGGTGGGCTGGTCATCTTTTATAGCAGCATCTATTCCTTCTCTTCCTGTAGCATTTGCGGGACCCTTAACTTGTTTCCCATTCCTCAAGGTAATTATGTTGTAGTGTTCTTTTGGGTTGAGTGACTTTCCCGACATATCATTCGAAGAAGTAGTTGTCAATTTATTCACCTGTTGAGCTAATTGAGCCACTTGATTTTTTATTAATTTGTTTTACGTAGCCAACGTCTCAATAAATGAGTTCACTTGCTTGAATGATTCTATCACAGCTTGATTTTGTATCACCTGCGCTGCAACAAAAGTAGCCACAAGGCTCTCCAGCTTAGATAGCTGGGATGAGGATTTTGACTGCTGTTGTGGTGGCTGGCCAAACTGCTGAGGCTTCTATGGGTTTGATGGATGGAAATTGGGTTGCTGATATGATGGTTGGGCAAAACCCGATGGACGAGATGCTGTTTAGGTAGGATTTAACACATTTTGGCTTCGATAGGAGAGGTATGGATGGTTCCTCCAATTAGGATTATAGAAATTCTGATTTTGCTGGTTTGCGCCAGCATACTGTATCGTCTCCTGTGGAGAAGCTCCAATAATATAGCAAGTTTCTGTCGTATGGTCCGCGGGACCGCAAATGGCACAGGCTAAAACCTGTTCCAGTGCCGTGTTGCCTATCTGATCAATCTTCTTTGTAAGAGTTTCTACCCGAGTAGCCAAGAGGTCTAAAGTATTAACCTCATGCTTTTTAGGTTTTGTAGCTCCATTTTTGGGCAAGGCTCGCACACTAGACCATTCTGTTGTGTGTTCACGGCTATTTTGTCAATTAAATCCCACGCTTCATCAACGGGTTTTTCCACCAATGCCCCATTGGCTGCTGCATCCACCATGCCTCTTGCTGAATAATTCAAACCTTGATAAAAGGATTGAATTAAGAGCCATTTTTCCAAACCGTGATGAGGACATGATATCAATAAGTCCTTGAAGCGTTCCCAAGCGTCATATAATAGTTCATCTTCTAGCTAAAAAAACATTGTGAGCTGATTTCTAATTCCTATAGTCTTCCTCGACGGATAATATTTAGCGAGAAAGGCCCGTGAAAGCTGATCCCATGTGGTAATAGTAGGTGGTAGAGCATGGAGCCAAACCTTTGCTTTCCCAACCAATGAAAAAGGAAAAAGTTGCATCAATTTCGCATCTTCGGTAAGCCCATTATATTGAAATGTTACGCATTTATCGATGAAGTTTCGGAGATGCATTTGGGGGTCCTCTATTGATAAACCAACAAACTGGGACTGGCTCACCAAGGAAATCATTGCTGGTTTTAATTCAAAATTGTTGGCAGTGATCGCTGGTCTTGTTATCTCGGTAGCCATGCCTGCTGCTGTGGGACTAGAATAATCCTTCACTGCCTGATCATCAGCCATTCTTCCCGGTCTTGAGGGAGATGTGGATATTTGTAGTGGCGAAGTACTCGGAACTTCTTCGAGGGAAGTGTTGTCCAAGGGAACAAGAATGGGTTCAATGGTTTCTTCCCTGCGCGTTTGCCTTAATCTTCTTAGACTTCATAGGCAACAAGATTATCGTCCCTCAAACGGGTCATCAACTAATCTGCACAGATCAAAAATAAACAAAACCCAAGCACAATACCGAACAATTTGAAGAACAAATAAAACAAAACAAATAAAATAATAATAAAAAGAAACAAAAAAAATTCTATATGAATTAAAATCTATAAAATAAAAATAAAATAAATGAATATACAATTAAACAAAAAAAAGTGCCTAGTCCAATTTGCTATGGTTTGAATCCTAAGTTTCCTAAACAAAATTGTTGTCCCCGGCAATGACGCCAATTTGATAACGATATTTCTACCGCTAAACCGCAAAGCAACAACGTCAATGTAGTGTAGACAATGATCTGGGTCGATCCCACAAGGACAAGGGTTAGGAATCCCTAAAATTCTCACGTGCTAATTGTCTAGGCAATTGATTTTAAGATTTTGATAAATTAATTATTAAATAAAAGAAAGTAAATTAATTAAATTAAAATTTAGAAAACAATTGATTTAAACTAGAGAGAAATCAATGGAACAAATGTCTAGGGTTCATGGTTTCACTGATTCCCAATTTCCTATTCTTATATTAAACATAATTGGATTAATTCTCTCTTTATCTTTAGGATGATTTATCCTTTTGCAATTGTTAACTACTTTTGTAATAATAACGACATATTTGAGTCTAACAATGTCCTACTTTCGTAGTACATTGAGATAGAATCAAGACTATTAAAATCATGTGATAATCAAATAATTTTTCCCATTGGGATGACGATCTACTTTTGTGCCACACAAAACCCCAATTCTCATTCCGAGGTTCTAATAATTAATTTTCATCTTTTGATCCTTCAATTAATTATTTGAGATGTGCAATTTGTTAAAGTTATTTAAACAAATCACAATAATATTTTCATGCCAGAAAAAGATAAAAAATTAGATAGAATAATTTCTCAATCACAATATCATTGCAAAGAATATTCAATTGGGATTTGGGCTACTCCCAATCCCTAGACAAGAAGATTAGCCACACATGGCTGAGAATTCCATACAAATTAAAGAGAAAATTCCTTACAAATTTAGGGGCAAAGGAGATCAAACACGGTCGTCACACGCAAATTGTCAATACCTTTTCTTTGATCTTCAAGAAATTGACCCTTTTTTCTATTTTCGCCTTTTTCACCTATCTTTCTCTCTAAAACGTTTATGAAGGTTTATGAAGGTTGGTAGCCATTAATTTTGCGTTCCTTACATAGGTTTTCGTCGTGAACTGTAAAAGACGCTTACCATGGTCAGGCACTGCGTTGTCATGGCCTGTGTAAAGTGCTTTTTAGCTGTCCAACATTATTTGATGTCAGGTTTGCCTTTTTTCAACTCTGTTTGGGCCAGAACTGATGAAAACCTATAAAAACACACCAAAACACACCAAACACACAAAAAGGAAGCAAAACAACATATATTTTTACAAATGACATCTAATTATTTTAGAATTTGCTATCAAAAATGGGTAAAAGAGGGGAAAATATATATATAAAATGTTCTCATCAGAAACACATACTATAATTATTTCGGTTATGAACAATGCAATATGAGTCATTAATTAATTGAGTTACTGAAATCAAGTTGTATTTTAATCGCGGGACAAAAAGAATATTATTAAGTAGTAATCTACCATCCAAAATCACACTTTATTGTTTGGTCGCTACTGCATCTTTTCCATCTAGTATTTCCACCGAGACATTAGGAATTTGTTTGACATTAAGCAAACAATGTATATTTCCGGTCACATGATTTGTTGCTCATGTGTCTATAATCCAATCGGTGTGAGTCTTACCATAAAGATGATCCTTGACTTTAGAGGCATTGAGGGCATCTAGAAGTTGTTGCCATTGAGCCGATGTAATTCCTGTTATACTTGCTACACTAGTTGTCATTTGGTTTGTCCATCTACAACACCAGGATCAATGGTAGTGAAAGTGGCTTTGTGCGCACATATAGGCGGGTTGGAAGTGCCATGGGCACCAGATTGCCCACCTCTAGTGGTCGTTGTTCCACCTCGTCCAGGTCTGTATCCACCACGTGGATGGTCCCCCCCACCCCATAGGGAATCCATGAAGTTGGAAACACGAAGCCTCATTATGTCCCCCCTCTGTTGCAATGGTTGTAAAATTTTTCAGATTTGTCAGAATAATGAGGTTTACCATGCAAGTCAGAGATGAGCCTAAATTCCATGAGATTGTCACAAGGCACATGAATAGCTAACTCCCCTCATTGCAAGGTCTCATCTTGGATCAGTTGTTGATAAGCGTGATCGATATTTGGTAAAGGATCTTGTGAAAGCAAAGTCAATCTAATTGAAGCAAAAGCCCCATCAAGACCAATAAGAAAATGATGCAGGTAATCTTCATTTCATAGATCAGTTACTTGTTGGTTAATATTACACGTACATCCGCCACAAGTGCAAGATGGGGTCTTGACCGAAGTCACACGCTCATCCCAAAGACGAGACAACGCCCAAAGTAGTTCGACACCCGTTCATCATTGCCTTGCTTGCATTCTCCAAGAGATGCCTTCAAATGACATATACGAGGCCCATTCACTACACAAAATTGCTGTCGTAGATGATTTCATAATGTTTGCACATCATCATAGTAAGTGAGAGCAGAACGCATAGACAACTCGATAGTATTGAGCATCCATGCGATAAACATTGAGTGTATTGCGGTCTAGTTTTCTAATTTCTCAACCGTACCCGGCTTTGGAATTTTGCCTTCCACAAAACAATATTTTCGTTTTGCTTGTAGCGAGGTGCGAATAGCCCACACCCATTCATCATAATTCGGGCCATGCAATTGTATTGGTGTAATCATGTTGTCAGGATTATCACTTAACCCAAGAAAATACGTCACATTGACCTTCTTATCATCACCTCCTGCCATAGTCTTGCCTAGAGCGTGATGTTGAGCAGATGAATAAAATGCTCTCGATTCTTAATCATATGATGCCCTATGAGAAATTATTTGGTAAAGCTCCTACCTATGATAATATGAAAATATTTGGTTGTTTGTGTTATGCTCACAATCAAAGACGTGATGGTGATAAGTTTTCCAGTAAAAGTCGTAAGTGTATCTTTATTGGTTATCCCTACGGAAAAAGGGGTGGACTTTGTCTGATTTAGAAAATCAAGAATTCTTTGTCTCTCGGGATGTCAAATTTTATGAACACGAATTTCCTTTTGCTCTCCCACAACCACGGGACGCTCAATCCCTTGCTCCTGTTCCTGATTCATAGGCTGTTATGGGTGATGATGATGCTATTGAAGGAGAGCCCACAACCCCCCGGCCGTTACCACATGAGTTGCAGCACGAAACGACAGAGAATTCTATTGATGATGGGAATGAAACCACATGTGATAGTCCCCGTGGCATGATCTGGACCAAAACCACATGCTACACCCGGTGGGATGCCTTCACCTGCTCATGGGACTACTAGAGCTACTGGTTTGAATTTTTAACCCTTTATTGTGGGGTTTGCTGAGCTGGAGATAGCTGTCACAAGTATTAATGGTGCACATGTTGACTTGGGGTGAGGGATGCGCACTAAAATCCCATTAATGAAATATAAAGATTATATCACACATACCACACGAAAAGTAAAGTCCACAACTACTTCATCTGCTCCACGAATGGCCTCAAGTACTCTATACCCCATTACTCTTTATGTATCTTGTGAACAATTTATTGCTCATTATCAAATTTTTGTTGCAGCCATGACAGCAGGGACAGAACCTCAAACTTTTTGAGAATCCATGAACGATTTCGGGTGGCGCCATGTGATGGCTACTGAGATAAAGGCTCTTAAAAAGAATAACACATGGGTAATTGTTAGCAATTCCGCAAGCGTACGGATCGTTACAAGTAATAAAGTGGACTCAAAGTCCGGATGTCGAACCCACAAGGAAAGTGATCAAGTAAAAAGCTCATTTTGTAAATCCATGATGTATTTTAAGTTGGTTTTGTATCATTAGCAATTTGAATGTTGTAATTTAAATAAACAAAGCAATGTAAATGTTCTTATGGGAGAAAATAGGGATTTGGATGTCAATCAATGTAATTAATTAATCTCTTGTTCTTAAGGCATATTAATTCAAACTTTCCCTTCTTATTTAAAACCCAACACCTTTGCATGTACTAGCCTCTTTCGAGTGACCTAGCCGTGTGTATACCCTAGCTTGGGAAACGGGCAACCCATTATGTGCTTAAGTTGTTTGAGTGTAGATTGGCATCACACCAACCCTAACTAGGTTACAAGCAAGATTACTGGCTTTCGCAAATTATAATCTTAGCAAGTCAAGTCTCTTAACTATCCGGTTATCAATGTCTTCTTTCGATCCATAATTGATTAACCTTTTACAAGATTTAAGGTGGCCAAACTTAAATCTCACATGCTAACTCAAAAGACTTAATAAACATAACAGGGAATTTCAAATTAACTAGCCAAAAGAAATGAAATTAAAAACTTACATCAAATCCATCCTCCTCCCATGGAGGTTTAAGCTACCATAGCAAATAAGAAAACCATTGTTCTTACTATGAGAACCCAATACACTTCTCTCTCCCTCTCAGAATGAACGATTCCCCAAATTACATGAAAAAATCCCTTTTTGTCTTACAATTCTGTGCATAACCGCATCCCCTAACCATTAGAACTATTCCCTCCATTAATTCAAACTCGTTTCCCTCTCAAAAAGGTTGATGGAGCATCGTCAGATCCTTTAATGAAGGATTACAGGCTGTACACGTGGCATCTATGAGGATTCTTTGATCAGCAGAATACGTTGTGCAGAAACTGCCCGCCGTCAACTCAATTTCAAATGACCGTTTCAAATGATCAAGCTCTCAGGAGCTTCTGGTCAACTCAATTGGTCCCGTCATTTCTTTTTAGTCATTTCAAATTTGAAATGACCGCAGTGCAAATTATTCCTTGCTCCTTCATTCTTTCTTTGGACCTTGTACTTGGCCTGTTTTCCATTCAAAGACAACAAAAACACCACAAAGGATCTACTAATGCTATGTTAGGGGGTAAGTTCATTAATCATTCAAATTCATCAAAATGAAGTTAAAAATGTGATCTTTTATCATGAAATCCCCTTCATTTGACACTAAAATGTGTTAGAAAAACCCCCTAACAGTAATGGCGAGCCTTCCCCTCGGTAAGAAAGCACTTGGTAGCAAGTAGGTGTACAAAGTCAAATATAATTCCGATGGGAGCATTGAACGCTTGAAAGCTAGACTTGTTATTCTCAGAAATCATCAATGAGAGGGGATCGACTATGCCGATACATTTGCTTCAGTGGCCAAGATAGTGATAGTCCTCTCCTTCTTGGCCATCGCAAAAATTAAGAAGTGGATCATCCATCAAATGGATGTGCATAATGCCTTTCTTCATGGTGACTTGGAATAGGAAGTGTATATGAAAGTACCTCCTGCCTTTGTAACCACTGATCCAAATTTAGTTTGCAGGTTGTAAAAATCTCTGTATGGGTTGAAGCAAGCACCTCGCTGTTGGTTTGCAAAAGTTACTATAGCATTGCATGGATATGGATTTGTTCAATCTTATTCAGATTACTCTCTTTTTACCTTACATAGGGGTGACATTATCTCCACATGCTTGTTTATGTGGATGACTTACTTATTGCAAGAAATATTCTTGCTACTCTGACAATCTTTAAGGATTATTTAAGTCGGTGTTTTTATATGAAGGATTTAGGCACCTTGAAGTATTTTCTGGGGATAGAGGTAGCCCACAATCACGAGGGATTTTATCTTTGTCAATAGAAATATGCGTTGACAATTATTGTAGACACTGGCTTATTGGGTTCAAAACTTATCGCCTTTCCAATGGAACAACACCATAAGCTGGCTTTGACTCCTAGTGTGGCTCTAGAGGGTCCGGAGCCTTATTGACGGCTTATAAGATGATTGATTTATCTGACCATCACAATACCTGATCTTGCTTACTCTGTCCATATTTTGTCTCAATTTATGCATTATCCTTGTGTGGAGGATTGCGAGGCAGCCTTGTGTGGAGGATTGGGAAGCATAGTGTGACTCAGATTGGGCTAGTTGCCCACTGACTCGATGGTCTCTTACCGACTGGTTGGTTTTCTTCGATTCCTCCCCGATTTCTTGGAAAACCAAGAAGTAATCCACTGTGTTGCGCTCCTCTGCCGAAGCTGAATATCATTCTATGGTGGCAGCAACTTATGAGTTAAAGTGGCTTAAACAATTACTTGGTGATTTGGGAGTTCCACATTCCCATGGGATGCGTTTATATTGTGACAATCAGTTCACCTTATATATTGCACAAAATCTAGTGTTCCATGCATGAGCGCACGAAGCATATTGAAGTAGATTGTCACCTTGTTTGTGATGCATTGATGGCTAGCATTATTTGTCCTTATGTTCCTACTGCGGTTCAACTCGTTGATATTTTCACCAAGGCTTTGGGAAAATCACAATTTTTGTTTCTTCTTTACAAGTTGGATATTCGGGATCTATATGCTCCAACTTGAGGGGGGATTATTTAGAAACACATACTATAATTATTTCGGTCATGAATGATACTGTATATCCTTTTTTGTCAATAGGAATATGCTATTATGGGAGAGTGCATTGATTTTGTGATTGTCCAATCCTCCAAATACCGTCATATTCATTATTTAGGATTCTGTATAAAAATAGGAACCATTCCTATTTTAGAAGTATACCAAATTGGAGGATGTAGACATTTATTTATATGTACGTATATATTGAGAAAGATATAAAAAATAGAAAATAAGTTTTATCATTATGTTTATTTTATTTATTTTTTGTTTTTATTTTTAAAATATAATAATTATTTCGAAGTATAGAAAATATTAAAAGATTATTTTTATTTTTTAATTTTAAAAAGTAATCTTTTGATATATTTTTTAAATTTTATGTATTCGAAAATAATTATTATATTTAAAAAAAAAATAGAGAACAAAACTTCAATTTTATGTTCCAACAAACTCTTCACATGACTCTTTATATTTGAAAAATGTTATAGTAACTCTTCACATTTGAAGAGTCACTGTTCATTATTTACATACTATTTTATTATCATTTGATTTTCTCTCTGCTTGAATACATTGGACGCGACATCACGGCGTCGTTGGAGGTGGCGGTGGGGAGGTGTTTCGTTTATACGTGTGCGCAACGGGCTCTAGACGGCAACGCCGACAACAGGGCTATGGCGATTGCTAGCAGACGGGTGCAACATTTGATGCAGTTGCCTACTAGTGTGTTGTGTACCCATCTACTGCATCTCCTGGGTCGCATAGCATCTAAGCCACCACTCTCCAGTCCTCACCTCCCGTCCCATCCATTGCGGTTGGTCTTGCTCTGATGCCGTCTACACCTCCACTGCTGCCGGGAGAATAGGGCCGGTTGATCTAGTCGCACAAAGATTGAAGATGGTCGATGCGGTGGCCAATCTGGCATCTGGCAGTAGCGAGGTTGAGGCAGAACTCGCGGCCGAGGCCGGATGACGCTCCAGTGACCAGCACCACCTTGCCTAGAAGAGCACGCCACGACTCCAGGTGGCTCGCCAAGGCTCCAGGGGGATGCGCAGGGGTGGGTTGGATCAGACATGCGTCGCGGGGCATTTCTAAAACCAGAAATTGGGATCAAATAGCAATTCATGTAAAAAATTGAATTCCCTGGCAAAATCATACTTATTGCCCTACCGCGTATAGGTTTTGCGGATATCCCAGAAATTGGGATCAAATAGCAATGAGTCCCATCAGCCATCTGTGTAGCTTTTACAATCTTGAAGGGGGACGTGCAAGCGTGGGCAGCGGGCTTGGCCAAGGGTGGGAGTTGCCATTACAACTGGTCTTCAGCAACCACATTACAAATAATATTTTAATAAAATATAAGTAAATTAAAGAATTGTATTTGAATTAAATATATCTTTATGAAGAAAATATACATTTATTGGAGTTGCTAACTCCACTTTTTTTTGGTCCCCATCAAATTGGATGCAAAGGCATGACAATAGTGAATGGAATTCTTTCTCTTCGGAAGAGGAGGATATGTTGGTGTTGCCCAGCCCCAACCTTTTTCGTCCACATATATTTCTTTGGTCTCTTACAATTTTTAAAATTTTGTTTATTTTGTCAAGAAAAGGTTAATTTTATTGCTCGTACATTCCTGTTTTTTGAAAAATAACAATAATTGTTTTCTCGTGGACAAACCGCTTAACTAAAAGACTAACCGAGATAACTAATAACAATACCACCAACTCAAATTATGTTTATATTGTTAGGCAACTAATAATTTACAAATTATTAAAATTAGTTGGTGATATAAATGATTTATGGTGTGTTAGATTTACATACTAAATATAATTCCAAATCTAGTGTTGGAATTGCAAGGATTGGCTTTAAAATTAATATTTTTTTATCACTAACATTATTTAAAATGTGCATTTGATTTTTGAAGTAGGTAATTAATAGCCAGAGAAAACTTAAATATTAGTAAATTTTAGGAGATACAACACTGTTTACTAATATTTGAAGAATGCAAATCAAAATATAATAAATCAAATATATCAGGGAAAAAAGTTGAGTAAATGCAACCTACTCTAATATTTGTAAAACTAAATTTTATACATTAAAATTTAGTTGTATACGAATAAAGTATATCAAATATTGTTACAATTTTATTTTCAAAGCAAAAGAAGCCAGAATTTCACTCCTGCCGAGTCCAATGATTTGTGAATAGCTTGGAATTCACTCACAAAAAGCTCGACTCATTATTTTATTTTATGTCATATATTATTCAAGTATTAGATTCAAAGATAAATCAGCAAAATCTTACAATTAATTAATAAAATCATGAGGTAACTTCACCCTTAACAAATTAGTAGAAAATGTGTTTATCGCATAATCTTATTAATTTATTGTGAGATTATGAATATATTTGGTTAGATTGTTTTTTTGTTTTCTATAATATTTCTTTTTCGAATACAAAGATTGTGAGTTTTAACCTCATATTTTTTTAAATGAAAAAAAAAAGATAAAACAAACATGTCTTATATATATCAACAAAAGATTTGGAATTGGCATGCAAAAAGCTTTGACTCATTATTTGTTTCTGACAAGTCAGAATCTATTATGAAGATTGCAAGTTTTAACAAGTTTACATTATTATATTAATGCATTCCCCTTATTTATACTAAAATTCATTTGGTAAGAATATTCACTATAAACTCTTTATATAAATTTATTATTAGTTTAAAAAGTCAGTTTAATAAAAATATTAAAAAAATTATACTTTCAAGTTCTAATCAAATTTTTAACAAAATAAATAATAACTTTTTAAATTTAACATAATACTATTTATTTTATATTTATTAAAATATTATATTTTTTTCCACACATTTTTTTATTTTTTACCCTATTTATTTTTTTAAATAAATAAATATATTAAAAAAATAATATGTTAATTAATAAATAATCTAAATAGAAAAATTAAAATATAAAATTTTAAAATATAAATTATTAAAAAAATATACCGAGGCCGCAATGCGTCATTAGCCATTACTATCCCTAACCATTCTATGTTTTTTTTTGGAGCCAAATGAGATCATGTGTTTGAAAAAAAAAAAGCAAAAAAGAAAGTGTAAGGTCAAAAGCAATTTCCGTATTATATTTAATTTTATATTCGTAAATAAGGAGATAGAAATAGAATAAAAGCGAGAATGGTTGGAGGGGGGGAGCACTGAGCCGTAGTGAACTGATGAAGATGTCTTGCATTTACAGCAGCTCCATCTCGTCTTTCCCTTATCTTCCCAACAGATCTTCAATTTTTTCTTCGCCCTTTTCCGCTATTTCTTCTAACCCCAGATTTCACTCTTCCCTCGGAGGTCGTCTCAATCACCACCATCTCTCTCCTTAATCTTCATGTTGCTGTTGCTGTTTTTGTTTTTTCTTGGTCTCCCAAATGTTATACCTTTCTCAATCATCAAATTTTCTCATTACTTTGCATATTTTTGTTGATTCATTTTTATTGATTTTAATTGCTACTGTGTCAACTTCTAGGTTTATATTGGTTCTTCAGTTTTTTAGTTCAGCTTTTATGTCATTTACTTGAAATTTGGATATTACAAATATTGGTTAGGTTTTATTGGTTTGGAAATCTCACTTGCATTTTTATGTAAAATTACACTAGTGTCTTTATATATAGCCTTATAGGAATGATTTAGTTCTTTATTTCTTTTGTGTTTCATTTGTATGAAACACCAGTTTCTGTGTGCATTTGATTACGACCCTGCCTACTAATGTAGTGATTTTAGGTTTATGAGAATGTTTGATTTCTCTAATTACAACACAGTGATACTAATATTGTGTTTCTTTTGGTTCATATTTATGAAAGCCTTTCTTGTATTTACACAATTAAATGGTTTAGTACTTTTACAAATTTTTGTCTCTCTCGGGGCTTGTGGTAGAGGTATCCAAATTTGGTATGGAACTTAATTTTCTATTGATATCCGCCATTTATTATATATATATATATCTTTTACATTTTAGATGTAAAAAATCCACACATCATGCAGACTATTGGGAATTAATGTTTTGAAGATTTGGTGAATTAATTTCATGTTTGATAAAGCTTTAAAAGTAGACTCTGAAATTGTTCTTGAATTGGACGTTTCTGTAGCTGAGTCTTGGACTGCACTTCAATAGTCTTTGGCATTTGTCGAGTTGAAGCTAATTTAGCTTTGGGAATTGTTCGTTTAGCTTCAGCCTATTAATTGTTTAGTTTAGTCCATTTCAAATAGGAGAAGTCTTTTCCATCTCTTCAGTCATTTTCTGGACATATAGAAAATTTTCATATGTTAGTTAGGGCTTAGCGTTTTAAAAATCTCATAGACATTTCTTAAAGAATAATAATGATGATGATTTTTAGTTTTGTAGTTACTAGTTAGAACAAAATAATAATATCATTTGAATTGTTTTTGTGTTTCATAAATATGAAACACCTGTGCATATTTATACAATAAAATGGTTTGGAAGTTGTTCAAAATTTTATTCTCTTATGGGTCTGTGGTACAAGTTTTTTTTGGTTTGTAAATCTGTATGTAGCTTAATTTCTTAATCTATTCTATTTATATGTATGCCTAACTAAAATCCTTATTATATAAACAAAACTATAATTCTAAGATGCAACAAAAGTGCATACATTTTTGACGTTCCTAGAATATATTGTGAATGTTTATGTGAGTTGGTTTGTAAAATGGAAATTTAATGTTGTGTTTAAATGTAGCTTTGAAGGTAGTAAGGCCTTGTCTGACTCTAAAATTGTTATCAAATTATAATTCCTAAACTACCCTTTTCAAGCATGCTTGGAGTCAAATAATCTAAAAAAAATTCTCATGCTTGAATTTTCCTTTCAGGGACTGTGGCAGAACCAGGATCTATCTCTGTAGCTGAACCCCTTTTGCTCAATGCTGTTCGAGGGAAGGAAGTTGATAGACCCCCAGTATGGCTTATGAGGCAAGCAGGGAGGTACATGAAGGCAGGTCTAATGCAATTAATGTTTTTCCATGAGAATTAAGTAAAGATTGTTCTGGATTTTCTTTTTCTTTCTCTTTGTTGAAGATATTTTTGGCTATCAATATCTTGCCTGTCTCTTATGTCATTGATTTGATCATTTCCTATGATAGAGCTACCAAGATATCTGCAAGATGTATCCTTCCTTCCGTGAAAGATCAGAGAATGTTGATCTAGTGGTAGAAATTTCTTTACAGCCATGGAAAATTTTCAGGCCTGATGGGGTAAAGATTACTCATCATACCATTCTCATAAATTGGCTTATTTGCTCTACATTGTGGAAATTTGCCTATATGTGTGTCATTTTAATTATTGTTAGTTTTGGTATGAGACACTGTCCTTTCCTTTCTGCTACGGCCTCACTTCTTTTCTTTTCTTTTTTGTTTTGGAAAAGTACATATTTATATTTTCTCTACTTGTTATGCCCATCCCAGGTCATTTTATTTTCAGATATTCTTACGCCACTTTCTGGCATGAATGTTCCTTTTGACATCATAAAAGGTAAAGGTCCCGTCATATTTAATCCTATAAGCACAGCTGCTGATGTCAATGGAGTGAAAGAATTTGATCCTGATGTCTTTGTTCCATATGTTGGGGAAGCATTGGCAATCTTGCGAAAAGAGGTTTGACTTGACATGTCTTCCTTTATTTTCCTAGAAGTCATTGTTTGTTCATTATTTCCATCCTTCATTTATAAATAAACACTGGCACTCTAGCAGTACTCTGCAGCTTAATGGCAACGTATTTGATAATTTTCCATATAGGTTAAATGGCAAGGTATTTGATAATTTTTTTTATCAAGGCTCTGATCAAATAACATTTTAGTACTCTTTGAGCGAAAAACATCATATAGGTTAATAAACTTCTCAAGCTCTTGAAGGGAATGCCTTATAATCGTGGTAAAATAGGTCTTATATGGCAGAGAGTCAGCTTTTAAAGGGTCACAATTTTGAAGAGAAGAAATAGATGTTTAATTAAGGCATATGATGCTTATTAAAAATAAAGGGTCACATGTTTATTATTCTGAATGCTCTTCTGTCTGCACTTTCTCTCTGAAACGGACGAAAAAAAGGCATTAATATCCTTTTGTGCACTGATCCTACAAAATTTTAGGGGTCTTGTCCTGAGTCACCTGAACAAACTAATGGGGATCAAATCTTCAACTTGTGATATATTTTAAAGTCTTTTCATCTATTCTTTCACTGTCTCTTTGGGTTTGGAGGCTACCTGATGGTTGAAATAATTACATATATTGCCTTTTCCGGAGTATTGGGATTAGTGTAGTTTAGAATTTGCCGTTATACAAATGTTGAATGCAGTCTCCCCTGTTTTGCTATGTCAGGTTAATAATGAAGCTGCAGTTTTGGGTTTTGTTGGAGCTCCTTTCACCTTGGCATCATATGTGGTTGAAGGTGGTTCATCGAAGCACTTCACCAAAATCAAGCGACTAGCATTCTCTCAACCCAAGGTAACTTTAACCGACACAGTTTTCTGGGACATCACTACGTAAATTCCTGCCTTGAGGGATGACTTCATTAGTGTTTTTACACATTTGAGTCTGCAACATCTTGGAAATTAGTGTTTTTACACATTTGAGTCTGCAACATCTTGGAAATTGTTACTTTCGGCATGAACTCCAAGCTTTTTATAGTTGCCTAGGAAAACAGAGAGCTCTGGTTTCTAACTCTTGCATTTTGATGCTCCAAGTTTCTCAGGCCTTTTATTCTTCTTGTAGGTCCTCCATGGACTTCTTAAAAAATTCACCACCTCCATGGCAAAGTACATACAGTACCAAGCTGATAAAGGAGCCCAGGCTGTGCAGATCTTTGATTCGTGGGCAACGGAGCTTAGCCCAACAGATTTTGATCAATTCAGCTTGCCTTATTTAAAGCAGATTGTGGATACCGTAAAGAAAACCCATCCAAATCTTCCTCTAATACTTTATGCTAGCGGTTCTGGGGGGGTTACTTGAGAGGCTGCCATTGACAGGTGTTGATGTGGTTAGCTTGGATTGGACAGTCGATATGGCCGAAGGTAGGAGACGACTCGGAGCCAATGTTGCTGTTCAGGGAAATGTGGATCCTGGTGTTCTTTTTGGCTCAAAAGAGTTCATTACAGACCGGATAAATGAGACTGTGAGAAAAGCAGGGAAGGGCAAGCATATTTTGAACCTTGGGCATGGTGTTGTTGTAGGTACGCCAGAGGAGAATGTTGCTCATTTCTTTGAGGTTGCCAAGGGAGTCAGATACTGATTCAGCTAAAAATAAAAAAACTTCCCTTGTATCATTATTTTTCTTCTTTTTCTTCTTTCAATTCTTTCTGTAGTCAGAAAATGCAAAGCTTTAGAGGTGGTTTTAAGTTTCCCACAAGGGAAGAGAGTTACTGATAGGGATGGCAACGGGTCGGGTCGGGGTCGGGTACTGCCCGACCCGAACCCGATCCGAATTTTTTTATTACGACATGAACCCGATCCGATCCGGTGGTTTAGACAGTTCGGGGTGGGTCGGGTCAGGACGGGTCGGGGCATTGTTTTTTAGCTTAAGATTATTCAAAAATCTCGGGTTGGGGCGGGTCGGACAAGATCCGAGCCCGACCCGATGGCTAGTCGGGGCGGGTTATTTTGGGTCGAGGCAGCCCGGGTCGGGGCGATTTTGCCATCCCTAGTTACTGAACCAACATTAAAGCTATACAATTGGTTCAAGTTCTGCAAGACAAAACACTGCTCCTGGGACATGTAAAGTCTCTTTTCCTTTACCTAAGAAAAGATAGAGGAAACAGAAACTGGCAAATAATAATAATAATAATAATATATTTGCCCCTAACCTATGTTACCATACATTTGTCTTCTTTTTCCATCTTATTTTTCAAGACATTAGTAAGTATGCCTATTCATAAATTCATTTGATAAGAAGATAAAAAAAAAAAAGAAAAAAAAGCAAAGGTGTTACAATTTTTTTTATTTAATTGTTTCTAAATTAAAATTTCTCTAATGACCAGTTAGATTTACAAATAGTATTACATTAGGGTTGATGTGTTGTTTTTCTGTCTTTGGCTGAGGGAGGGGGGGCATATAATTGGTTAGAGAGAGATAACCTGATTTGCTTCTGGTCAGAGCTTGGGTTTGTAGCTGATTTAGTTTGTGTCATACAACGGTTATGGTGATGGCGTTGGCCAGATAGAGGCTATATGAGGTTGTTGGGGTAGCCGTGCTTTGGTTTGTGAGAGAGACCTTTTATTTTTCCTTTGCCTTTCCTTTTTGTTATTTTAGAGTGAGAGATTGGCTGTGAAAAATGATGGTTGATTTGTGATGAAATCACATATGGAATGAAAAAAAATTATGTTTTTTCTACATATCTTATGTATGAGACGAAGGATGATGGATACTAGATGATTGATGCCTCTTTCCTGTTAACAAGATGAAGCTTGACTCTTCCTTTGCCTGTCTAGTCCTTCCTTAATGATCGAGGCTCTACTCAATATCAAGCAACTTGAGTAGGAATTCGAGTGAGCCTCCCGAGAGCACTCTAGTCACATAGCTCAACTTGATGCTTGGGTTGATGGTTGGTTGATAACTTGACATATCGAACATCGAGCAGAAATCGAGCAAACGAGAATTCGAGTAGCACACTTTCAAGCACCCATCAGCGCACTTGTGGCAAACATAAGAATTGTGGCTTTTGGAGGAGCAATATTGATGTGTTACGATTATGAAGGTTGCAGCTATTAAAGAGTGATAATGCCAAACTCTTGCAAGGACAGTGAGTGATAACTAAAAGTTTACGTGATAAAACTTGAAGGAATTTTTATGGTGTATACAATGATGTTAATTTTGTGTAAATGTGTTATGGATTTCTTTTTGTATGTGTCTTAGTATGTGTTATTTACAATGTTTGTTATTAAGGTTTCATAAAGTGAAAGGATTCAAATTCTAAGGATATAAGGCAATGGACGTGGATTTTGTGTAAATTTGTATTTTTTCTAAGGATTCAAATTATATTTACTAATTTCTTACTGCAAGGATAAAATTTTATGACAAGCATAAAAATAAGTTGAAAGAGGTGTTTATTTTTCAATGGCATGTGAACCCGTTGAAGTATGTTTAAAACTCAAGGCTTGTTTGATAAAGTTTAAATCACAAAACAATCAACATAGAGGGCATTGACACAATAAAACATCAACATGACAAAAATACTGCCATGTGATAGAAGTTCACTATGCATATATTATCCAGTGTAGGCTATTCCACATCATTTTGAGACAGCATGATTGCAGGTCCAGAGTAGATGAAAGACTCTGCAATGACAAGAGTTACACTATAGTGGTAGTGGACTTATACTAGAATGTATAAACTTTTCAATGTCAAAAAATGAAACACGTTGACCATTTTTAAAGCCAAATCATAGCCTTTTCATATGAATACTAGAATATAAACAATCGTATAGAAACGAAAACACATGAAATAATTGTATTAGGGCATTAGTAGTGGAATAGTTAAATATTTTAACAAATTTGTCTACATAAAACCATATTAGCCACAAATTGTACTCAAAATTTGTGCTTTAACTATGAACTTTGTTAAAATTTCAAACTTTGAGGCACCTGCTAGCCAAATTTGGCTAAATTTGATTAGTTGATAATTCGAAATTTGAAATTTTAACAAAGTTTGTTACCAATACATTGATTTCGAGCACAATTTGTGACCATTATTGCTCTATGGAAATAAATTTATTGAAACATTTAACTATTCCACTACTAATTCTCTTAAAGTGCAAATGTATGTAAAAGCTACAATACATCATGGAACCAAAACAAGAAGACATTGGGGCTAGAAGAGGCTCCACATGCTATTCCTTTCAAAAGAAATCAAAGGAATAATACATTATTTAACAGGAATAGGCCTCTAAAAAGTACATGACATCTCTCGTGTATGAAAATATAAGCATTATGAGTCATAACTTTAAAGAACCAAAATTTCACTTCAACGTTTAACTCTAATAAACAAATAAGAGTTAATTTTCGGCTTATCAACTTCATGTGAGATGATCTATGGTACTGCTGCCAAGGAATGTGATATGTTACCACTATTTTTGAATACAACTTGGTTATCACTTTTTCCTACTAGAGCTTGAATCCATCTAGAGAGAAGTTGGGGATCAATTTCCTTCTCCTCATCAAACTTGTCTATATAAGAATTAAAATGAACAAAGAATATTAAAATAAGATAAACCTATACTAAATTAAATATTTTTAGTGCAAACCTATACTTGATATTAATATCACATTGCATTTCCCATTGGAAATCTTCAATTGCAAGCATTATTCCATTATTAATCGATGAAGGTAGCTCAGATAGCAACTGAAAAAACATGGAACAAAAATACAAGTATAGAGTTAAACTGTAACACTATTCACAATACAAGTATATAATTATATGGTAATACTATTCACAATAGTAGAATTAATTTGACAATAATATTATGGTAAAAGTATCTATAGCAAAAAATTAACAAAATCTAAGCTAGGAATTTATTAAGAGAGGCAACAACTTGGGAAAAAAATCCTACACATTCCAAGAACTGCGTTTTCTATTTAGTATAGCAACAATAGAGAATAAATAAAAGCTAAAAGATATTTTTAAAAACTACACAGATAAAAGCTACAAATAAATTACACATATAAAAGCTAAAAAAAGATATTTTCCTAACCTTTTTACGTTTTCATTTTTGGGTACCCTTCTTTGTTGTGGGCTTCCTTCTCTCAATCATTGGTTTTTTTCCTAAGAGATGGTGGTTTGCCTTTTCCTCTCACCACATGTGGACTCATTACTTTCTTAGAACTTTGATCTATTATAGCATTAACATTATAAATTACAACCTCCGAGGGTGGGTTCTTGGTGCAATAGCTTAAGTTCATTGCATCTAACTTAGCTAGCATATCCTCAATATGTTCATCACATGAAGATATGTTCATGGAAACTTCATAACATTTCTTCATGATATGTGAATATCTATGCACTTCAGGCCTTTGATCAACCATGGATATCATAACTACTTCACATAAGAGTATATGTCCTTTTTATGTCGTTCCTCTATCGATCAAGTATGTACTTTTTAAGAACCGAACGAACTTTATTAACTTGCATAATGCATAACACATTTCTACACAATATTCCTCTTATCTCAAACAAGGCACATGAACATATTACTTGGCATTTGACCTTATTAAAGTATACTATATGGGTCACCTCCTTGATGAAACTATCAAGATCAACTTCATCTTCTATATGATACGTTGTAATTACACCATCATTTTGGTGTAGAGTTAGAAGACTTGCAAGCATCCTTTTTATTTCTTTTTGCACTTCTCTAAACCATAGTTATCATAACCGGACCGGACATCGACCTAATTAAGGCACCGGGTGGTCAGGTCACCGATTCAACTGTTGGGTCAATGGTCGAACCGGTCATATAATTAATTATTATATATAAATATATATTAATAAAAAATAAATACTTTAAACTAACACATTTAAACTATGCTTTTAATATAACACTATTTATTTTTAATATGTATTTCTAACACAAATTCTTAATAAATTTAAAAGTTTAGTGACATAAATTCATAATAAATTTTTTTTTTGAATAAAGTTTGAAATGATATTGAAGTGAAATGCCAATATTAGTCATTAATTTAAAATTAAAATTATATTATAAATTAAATTAAATAATATTTTATAGTTTTTAAAAAAATCAGCAGTTCTATAAAACCCGGCCGGGTCAGCCGGGTTTCTTCGATTTTTTGCAGAAACGGTCCAATTAGAAAGCCGAACCGGTTAAGTGCCCAGATCACCGATTCACCAATCCGACCGGCCGGTCCGGTCTGGTTCCGATAACTATGCTCTAAACTTATTGCAAGTGTAAATGTTTTGAAAAGTATTTTCTAGTGGATAAGGAGAGAGAATGGGAATCGCGGCATTGTCTAACTCGAAGTCTGTCTCACTTTCATTCTCAAAGTTCTTCCTCACTACATTATCAAACTGATCAACAAACTCTTTTAAGTTTGTCTTAGAATAAACATGCCTATCAAAAAAGCATTCATGTTCTCGCTTTATTGAGTTGTACTCATACCAGCTAAAAAAATGTCTTTTATGAAAATTAGTGTTCAATATGTATGCTCGATTTATAAACTCTTCAACCAAGCATTACCTTGCAAGTTATACTTTGTAATTAATAGTCCCCAAGAACACTTAAAATCCTCTATTGTGTGGGAGTTTGTTTATTTATTATTTTGTTTTATTTCTTTTCCTGGATTTTGGTCTGTGGTAGTTGTATGAATCTTATTGGTTGAACTTAATTGTGAGTTATTTATGAGTGTTGGATATTTATGGAAATTAATTGCATTGATATATTTTTTTTAAATAAATTAAATCTTGTATTGAAATTCATTGGTAAGTATAATTCTACCCTTGTTGTAGTATTGTTCAGGATTGGATCGGTCACCAATCCCTCAACCCCTCGGGTGTGTGCATGGGAATTTCGTGTTCCTAGTTCTGATTCTCCCAGAATCTGGGGGCGTGACAGCTAAGATTACTATTCATCGTCATTTCTAGCCTGCTCTTCGTCTGGACCCTCATACCTTCACAAACCCTTTGAAACCTCATAAAACTCATATCCAATATTACATATTAGGTTTTAAGCCCATATGAAGCACTTAAGTCACAAGATTCAACCTAAAATTGGGTTTCCCCCAAAACCTAGGGTTCATACAAAATCACACGAGATCATGCTCGAATCATGCGTATCAAGATTGAATCAAGGTAAGGAGTTTAGGAAAACCTACTTGGAGTGGTTCCTTGAGATCCACGAGCTCTACTCGCCCCAAATCATCAAGGCTTCAAGCTCCCCTCTCTCCCTCCTCCCCCCCCCCCCCCCCCCCCCTCTCTCTCTCTCTCTCTCTCTCTCAAATGCACCAACGCGATAGTGTAATATGAAAGCTCTCTTTCTTTTCCTCATATTTATATTGATTGCCTTTCTTATTAATTAATCAACATCTAAAATAATAATTGACGTTTGACCCTGTGGGTCACGAACTACATATTAAGCTCAAATATAATCAAAATGCTCGAAATGAAGAGACATCACTACCTAGATGTTTTCCAATTCGACGTACTGCTCAAATGAAAGGTCAACTAACAAACCCTAAAAAAAGTCAACGATCGAGCCATTTGGGGCCCCAACCCAAAATCAAGCCTAAGTATAACCAAAATGCCCACATCGACGAACATAATATCGCACATTAAGATGTTTCTAGCTACCTAAAATAGCTATCTCTCCCGAACCCAAATACGGATCTTTACAGTAATAATGGCCTTGGAAGTTTCACCATCCATACAAATTAACCAAGTCTAAAATAGCCATTTAAATGGTTTTGCATCTTCACTAGAAATTAATCCTCCACCTAATAGAATTCACTGGCCATGGTGATACCTACAAACAGTGAAAATGACATCCCATATCTGTTAGTGAATTATGTCGTGTCGGATATGATGACATCTCCAAAATATTTATAAACTTCCCTACTTTGTGCATTTGCCCAAAATATATTTCTCAACCACCTATCATCATCTATATCTATTAGTTAAAAGAACCCATCATTCTTGTATTATATCTAGGAAAAGTACTAAAGGAGGGCTTTGGCACCACCATTCCCAAGTCGAAGTTGTGTGCCTTCTCATTGAATGTCAAGTTCTCATACCCACTTGCTTCTTGCACAAGAGAGGCAAAACTCTTGTTCAACCTCGATTCCATATTAATCATTCATATCTAGCACTCTCTTAACAAACTTGGCCAATTCTCTTTGACAATGAAAGAATTTCGACTTTTGTGTACTTAAGTTGTGATTATGGGAATTGTTAACATTCAACACCTGCAAGACCCATTTTTCTAATATAACATTATTTTGCCTCAGCCTGTATTTGATGTTAGACGTGGCTTTGTGACATTTATTGTACGGTTTCATGCCTTCCCACCATGAGCACACCCCAATATGATATATCTAATGCTCTAATCCTCATACATATGACTACTTTGTGTGTCATATTTTTAAAACTATATTATTACACATATCTTTTATAATATAAAACTAACTCTTCTTTAGAATTAAACACCATTCCTAGCTTCGGCTCAATGATATCAACCCCATTAATATGCATTATATTTTATGACTCAGGCTTATTAACTTCTATGGGTTCAACAAGCAAAGTAGCACTTTCTTGTTTTTGTGAAGCAATTAACTATAAGGCTCAAGTCATCAAAAGGTTTCCCACCTTTACATGATTTTTTTTAAAAAAATAAGAAACTAGATGAGTAGCCAAGCCACGAAAAGTTAATTTTCCCTTAACATTTTATCGTTGATGCATTCCACCTAATTATGAAGGCTTAACAAAATGAAATTTTACGTCATGGGAGCTAGCCATTTTATTGGAGTTATGGTGGCTCTATACTTAATCTTAGTTATAAAAACAAGGTTGCAACTTGCTTTGAGAATTGTTTCCGTCATTCACTGTTGAGATAGTGCTATATAAAATAATGTGTAATCCTAATTATGTAAAGGCTATTTATGTTTAATTGAAATATATTTTGTTTGAGTATTTATTAGATTGCATTCTTTTGCTTTCTCTTATAACTATGCATTATAACATCTCGTTACTTATAAAAGTCTATTATTGGTATGTCGTCTATTGGAGAATTAACATGGACAAAGATATAATTAGAGAAGTTGAACGGAATCTATTGATGCCTGTCTCTAATTATGAATATCATAATAGAGGATCATATCACATGACAATTAGTTATATCGATAGACAAATCCTTTGTTACGGATTGTTGTAATTATATCTGCTTAATCTTATAGTATAGTTTTAGTCCCTGATCGTGGCTCAGACTAAAACTAATAAATAATGATTTAATTAATTAATGAGATTAATTAATTAAATATTATTTATTGAAGCTTCGATTAAGTAGGCCCATTTGATTCCTTTAGCTAGCACCGTTTATTCTTGTATCGAGTATTGGATTATTATGAGATAATTTCTATCTATGTTTAAGAGCTAATTATTTAATGTGTCAATATATATTTATGTGTTAAATATATATTACATGAATATTTATTTAATTAGATTAAATAAATAATAATAAATATTTTTATACATTTAATATGATTAAATGAATAATCATATTATTTATTTATTTGATAAATAAATAATATTGAATATTTATTTAATTAGCTTTAATGCACAATAATTATATTATTTAAAGAGTTTAAATAACTATGAATATTATGTATTATTATTATTATTATTATTATTTAATTGAAGGGCCATATACATAATAGCACAGGGGTAACCGTAAGCCTATAAAGAGGTGCATAGCCTCCTAGGTTAACGTACGTATGTGAAATCGTTGACAGCCAAGAGAGAGAGAGACAAGTGGTGTTCCTATTCTTTGATCCAAGGATGTTACAATCTTGTATTCCTTGAGAAGGTAAATAACATAGAAGACTAAGTGGTAATTGCATCCAAGAGGCTACGAGGATGATCAAATATTAATCGCGGGTTCGTTCTTGGAGGAAAAAAAAAAATTCTTATTTTACCGTTCTTCAGGTTGGTTTCTTCTTTTCGTTCTTTGCGAATTAAATTAATTTATTTATGTTTAAATCCTAGTATTTGTATTTTGATAAAAAAAAAATTTAAAATCCATTTCCATTGCGATCAATCGTTAACCTTATTCTAGCATTCCAACATCCCCCCTCCCTCTTTCCCTCTCTCTCTTTGTTTGAGCTGTCCCTGTCATCCTTCCCATCTCTATTGTGCGCATCTCTCTTTTGCTCGATTATGCGCCCCCTTTCCTTTATTACAACCAAGCCAAAGACAGGGAAAACACACATTAGTCGTTTTTCAAAAGTTTTTTCCTCTTAATCAATTATGCTTTTCTCGTAGGGGTGTTCATTGGTCGGTTTGGGTGGGTTACATCATTTTGCTAAACTGAATTTTTGGTTTTTGGTTGGATTGATGAAATTACTCAATCTACCCAAATCGGTTTATTTGATTTTCGATCGATTGATTCATCGAGTTTATAGTTTTTCTACTCAATCCTAACATCATCAATTTCTAGCTTAAATCTATAATATCAACACAAATTAGAATACATAATTTAATGCTTAATCCCATCAAACTAAATCAAAAAAATTGTTATTATCAAAAATGTCTTTGGATTGAACCTAGAAAACCCGCAACCAATGTGCTTTCACCTTTAATTCATAAAATTGTTATCTTTCCTATCACACCTGTAAAAATTTTTCATTCAAAAGTATTTATCGATCAGTTTAAGCAAATTATGCTATTTATCTAATTGATTTATTCTGTTTTCCGGTTAAGTTTACAAATTATTCAACCCACTTAAATAAGAATCAGAATATATATATATATATATATATATATATATATATATATATATATTCACGGACAGTTATATATTTATTTATTTAATAAATCGATATGACAAATATTACTCTGACAAATGCAGCGTAAAAGAGAAGAATAGGCCCAACAAGGAGAAGAACGCAGAGAATGCCGCGGTAAGCCTTTAAATGACCGTTGACGGTCAAACAAGCACACGCAACAGAGAATGGACGTGACAGTAGCCTTTAAATGACCGTTATACGAGTACATGGTATTTCCATTTTCATTAGGTGTCCTCAGATTTGGCCCCTGGCAACAGAATCTAGACACAGTTTAACCAAACCAAACCAAAACAAAACATTTGAAAACTCATGCAACGTAACCATAGACCATCACAAATGATTATTAACAAGTTCAAAAGAAAAAACAATACACAATAAACACCACCACCTACGACTCCCATTACTTTCCCAGAAGGCAAACTCAGCAACACTGTAACTGCTGATGTTGCTCGCCTTGCCAAGCCCACACAATGTCATTGAGAGCTGGCCGAATCTCTTTTCTCAGAATCTTCTGGAAGTCAAATGCGTCACCGCTGGTCTTCACTTCCACCAAATGAAAATATGGAGTGATCTCGAATATTTCTACGTCAATGGATAGTAGACAGTTCCTGCCTTTCTCTGATGGCTCCAGCCTCAGAAAACCCCCATCCTTCTTACATATCTTCAGCATAAGATGCTTAGCAATGTCCTCCAGTTTAGAAATGATGACCAATGCAGGCTGGTTGGATGTAAATTTTTCTTCTTTCTTCAGACCATGTTCTGCAAACATACCAGATAGGTCAAACCCTGTGGAGAGAGAGATAATATCAAAGGCATTCAGGTTCACAAGTTTCCCCAGTTCTTGCTTTGGCTCAGAAACATTCTCAGGAGCACCCCATTCTGGAGCATCATATGGTGAAGCTACGTCTGTAGTTTTGGTGTTGGTATTTGCAAATTTGTTGGTAAGCCCTCTTTTGAACCAGGGATTTTCCATAATCTTTGCAGTGGAAATTCTAGAACTTGGGTTTGGATCCAGAATTCTTGACAGAAGCCTGCGCACTTCTGGAGACATTGAATTATGATATTTGTACTCAGCCCTGGATATCTTCCTATACATCTCCATAAGATTTGAATCATGAAACGGGAGATGACCCGCCAATAGAACATATAAGATCACACCACACGACCAGATGTCAGCTTTGGCCCCATCATAACCTCTTCGACTTATTACCTCGGGAGCCACATATGCAGGGGTACCACAGGTTGTGTGGAGCAATCCATCTTGATGCTTGGATTCAGCTAGGGCACTCAGGCCAAAATCTGTTATCTTCAGAGTTCCATTCTCATCGAGCAACAGGTTTTCTGGTTTCAGATCTCGGTGATAAACACCTCTGCCGTGGCAAAAATCAACTGCGCCAATCAGCTGTTGGAAGTACATCCTTGCCACATCTTCTCTGAGCCTCCCTCTCGCCACCTTGTTAAAGAGCTCACCACCTTTTGCATATTCCATGGATAAGTATATCTTAGTTTTGGTGGCCATGACCTCATAAAGCCCAATGACATTAGGATGCTTTAACATACTCATCACAGATATCTCCCGCTTTGTTTGGTCTATCAATCCTACCTTCAAAACTTTTTCCTTGTCAATAACCTTAATGGCAACACTTTGAGCAGCTTTAGTGTCCCTCGCATGGTAAACCTTGGCAAAATTTCCTTGGCCTAATAATCTCCCAAATTCATACTTTTGCATCAGCATGTTCCCCTTTTTTTCCATTCTAATATATAAATTAATATGACTATAAATTAAATTCTCCTGCAAATGATGACAGTTAGTTTCTGGCAGGAGTATTTGCAGTTGAAGAACTCAACCGTCGTCACCAATGTCGTGCGTCAGCAAGGCAAGGGAAGTGGGATTTGTGTCTTTGTTGTGCATTTGGCCCCACAGCTTGATCGCTTCCTTGGTTCCGCATCCAAACCCATCAAAGAAAAACAAAGATTGGCCAAATCGAGGTACAAGGTAACTAGCTTCATAGAAGAAACTCTCGGCGATCAAGCACATCTTTCTGCATTCCCTGATACTGTTTCTTTATGTACACAAGAAGAGAGAGAAAGAGGAGACCCAAACCTGCACAGATACATTAATATGAATCAAGGTCAAGTGAAACATATTTGAATCTAAATCAAGAAGATTAAAAATAACCAATAATAATAATAATATGTGACACCAAAATTCCCTTGACGAACACCTGTAGTTCCACATATCCAATTGTAAGATTGGAACACGGCCATTACGAATGCAATAAAAATAAAAATAAAAATAAAAATCAAACTACTCTTGATTTTCTAACAAATTCCCCAGATGAATAGATTTGGAATTGGGGGGCTGTAGTTGCGTTTAGGCTTTATGTTGTGTTGGGAAGGCTTAATTAGATAGGATCTTGCAGGTTCGGACAATCAGAGGAGAGTGGTGGATTGTTATAGGATAAATCCCACTCCCGGCATACAGTTGGTAGTAGAATTAAAACATTAACATCAAACGGTATCCCAAAAACCGCATGAATGGAAACTTCAAACTCCAACACATTCCAGGATGGCACAAGGAAATACAAAATCATACAAGATACCCGGCCAGCCAAACACGGCATTAAATATATCTACGATAGCAAAATCTACCCATATTACTTTCCTAGGAGCCATCTATCCAGATCAGGAACAGAGATCTAATTCCCAGATGAAGCCCACGACAACCACATTCACAATTTAATCAGCAAAAAAAACAACCTTAATTCACTAAATTAACAGATCGCCGAGTACATTAAAATTTACAACACGACATTGATCTAACGATTGCAAAGCTCAAACATAATGCTTTCAACGAATTAAACACATGCAGAACAAAAGATTATAAACAGATTCAAAATCAAGCAAAAAAATTGCAACCCATAAAATGGGGGGAGAGAGAGGGAGAACCTAGGAGAGAATAGATTTGGCCCAGAGTGGGTGGCCGATTCGAGACCACTCCACAGAGAGAGAGAGAGGGTGAGAGAGACAGAGACAGAGACAGAAAGAGAGATAAAGGGGGGAGGGACGAGAGAGTTATAAGGCGGCTGCGGTCGGATCGTTCGCAATGAAAGGTGTGGAATGGGAGGGAGAGGCCAGAATCTGGACTTTTATTAGAAGGGAAGCGACCCGTGCAACCGACCAAACCATCACCAACCAGATTTTGACAACGCATCGCTTACCCGCTCTGGCTTGTTTTTTTAATTTTTTTAATTTTTTTTTGAAGAAGAAAAAACAATAAAACATTTAAAAAAAATAGTTGCAACTTAAAAGTGGTGAAGTGATTTACCTGTGCAGAGTCCAGACCCATTAAATTAATACAGCGCTAATAATAAAGAAACTTAATAATTGGCAATTAATTAATTAATTAAAATTTGAATTTAACGTATTAGGAATATAGGCACTAGTGAATTGCAATCATGCGACGGCGCCACCTGCGTACAGCATTCAATTTTAAATGATGTAATGATGAGATTTCATTTCACTTTTCGGACCCATACAATATAGAAATTTTCAATAAACGTATGTAAGGTAAGTTTTTTTTTTTTGCTCGAAATGATTCCATTATTTTAGCTCTAATACTATATTGATGGAGTTTTGATTTTTTTTATTATCATATATATTCTATATATTTCAAGTTTTTCCCGGGTTTATATCATCTTAAAATCAACATTTTGAATTTTTGATAATATTGTTTTTTTTTCAAAAAAAAGAAGAAGATAATATCTCAACGTTTTTGTGTATAAATTTATGCAATTAAATTCAAAAGTTTTGTTTATATCTTTCTTTCTCATATACCATATAAATGTTTCTTTCCAAAACTAATGTTTGCGTGAAGGTGATGAATTTATATTTAAACAAATTAAATAAAAGCGCTTTCACTCGTTAACTTAAAACCTAAATATAACAACTTATTTAATTGTTATTCCCAAAACCAAAAAGCTATAAATAAATAATCACCTCTGCAGCGACGCGTATGGAATATTCCGTGTTTGGTAGCTTCCTGGGGGTGCACGATGAACCGCACACGTAATCCTGCAACCGCACCGCCTCAGCCACGTGTCCTTCGATGTCGTGATCCGACAACGTTGGCCTTCCCCGACCCGGTCCGAATATTCGACGTCGCCAGATTCGCGCGCATGAAACAAAAACATATTACTTGCAATAATACGCAATTTTGGGGAATTGATTGAGTTTTAATATTCCACTCCTATAAATAAAAGCCGATAGCTCTAAAAGTTTTTTAAAAGGTCGTATCTGACGTAATAAAATCTTCTGAATAATATAATTAATAATGTTTTTTTTGGCAATATTTAATATTTTAGGGTGAACCTAAATCCAGAGGGTTATATCGATTTCTTTAAAATTATTTCTGTTCGGCGGTGATTGAACCTTAAATGGCAAATATAATTATAATATATACTTTAAAAAGACTTGCTGTTCTTAGCTTCTTTTTTTTTTTTCCCAGGTGTAGATTTTTGTTTTTTCATCCAAACAAAAATACAAAACATAAATTTATGAAATTACCAAACACGGCAACGAAGACAGGTAAAGAAATCGAATTCATAGGAAGCATTACTATATTTACATTTGTATTTGTATACGAAAATTTGAATTTAAATTAATTCCAAATCAGAAAATTTGTACCCCCAATGGAAATTGCAATGAGATTTAAAATTTTATCGAATTCTTATCCAATATCACTGTATTTATATTTATATCCAAAAATTAGTAATTGAAGCTAAAAAAAAATCTTAATTCGAATTTGAATTTTTTAAAAATTAATTCACAGATTTAAATTGAATTTGAATGTTATCGAAAAAAGTATATATAGGAATTATTCTAATTAGTCTAATTAATCAATTATTGGTATAGGAATTCACTCTTTTGTTATGAAAGGTTATATTAATTAGTCTAATTAATCAATTATTGGTATAGGAATCCACTCTCTTGTTATGATAAGACTTGTCATCACATGTCTTCGTTTAAATAAAATTTGTTATATATATACATATATGTATGAAGGGCTGATAAAACGAAAAGTAATGCAACACTCTTAAAGAGTGCAAGATAAATCTCAGCCTATTTAATTTGATCTAACAGCTCTAATTAAAATAATCTGTTTTCAAAATTAACCTTAATTTGATCTCCCATAATTCGACCTCTCCTCCCTCTACGCACACTAAACTTATTTTTTTCAAACCCTTCACATCGCCTCTCGCCGCCTCTCCTTCCCCTGCTCGCCGCGAATCGCCAACCAATCGCTGTCGTGATTCATCACCAGACGCCATCGCCTGCTGCGCCAGCAGCAATCTCCTCCCATCGTCCACCTCTCCTTCCCGTCGCCTCTCCTTTCCATCGCAAATCGCAGGTTCTTGAACTCCAATCGGGTATGAATATCCCATAGAAGATCTCTGCAAAGCACACACTTGTATAGTACGAACTAAATGTGACTTGGTGGATACAAGATTTATCAAATTTAGGCATCAGTCTACTTTAACTTCTATTCATGTTACGTAGTTGCTAAGGCCTGCACCTTAATTGGAATTTTCCAATTTTTTTCAGCACCCCTTCATCCTTTTCCTCATTACTATATGAACCAATTGAAACATAAAATAAGGCCGGCGTTATATAAATTTTGCAAGAAGACGAAATTTGACTAAGTAATTTAAAATAACAAAAGCTTTGTTCCAACCTTGCTTTGCCAGTTATAATCAGTTCGTAGTGCTTAGGATTCTGCCCTATAACTTGAAAAATAATTTAAAAAATCAGTCTGCAAATGTTTCTACACATTGTCAGCATAGAAAAAATCAGTCTGCAAAAAAAATCAGTCTATAAATCAGTAAAAAAAAATTACTGATTGAATATGGTTTGTTCAATACCTGATCCATATATAGTTTGTTGGATATGTTCGGTATTCAGTGCCACTTTTTTTGGTTGAATATGTTGGTTATTGGCTACAATTGAGCAATAGCTTGATTGATCCATTTATAATTGAGTAAGATGACAGCTGTGTATAAATTGACAAAATTGTTATATACAGCCAAAGCTATTCTCCCGCTAGTTTTAATAAATATAATACCTGGACTGTATTATATTTGTTTGGGTGATAGTGTCCACTATATGGTGAGATGGATTGAACAATCATAAAAAAATGCTAGATGATATGAATTAAAACTTGCAAAATGTTTTGTAAAATTCCATTAATGTGTTAAGCCTCAACCCTCCCATGCTCAAGTGCTCAACATAATATATATAACCGAATGCTCAAAAATTCTGAGAAATTTGGATTTGAAATGAATTATTCTTTTCCGAGAGATAGTTAAAGATTTAATTACACAGTGCCTAGCTTTTGTTTTTTTCGGTTAATATTTAGAATTTGGCCAATTTAAAAGAATGTTGAAACCCAAATTCCTAATTGGTCGATTTTTTTTTATCTCAATTTTTTATTGTTCTAAAAAATTTGCATTGTTTTGTATGTAACAAGATAATAAGTGTATAGGGATAAAATTGATCTTTTGATAAGTGATAATATGGTTATCAGTAAAAGAAAGAATGCATGCACAACATTCAAAACTTTCGTTCCTGAAACCCATTTTGACATGTTATTATGGAGATATAGTTTGATCAATTAGAAGTGTGTATTAATAAAATATTGCCTGTTTTAATCTCTTGAATTAATGTTACATTCACATTAAAGGTCTAAGTCTGCAACTTTCACAGGGTTTCAAGCTATGAATATATTGATTCATATCTTTGTTGGTTTCTTTAGGATGAACTTAGAGCCATCTTTGAGGCCATTAAAGAGGAGGATCGTGTAATTGAGAAAGGTGAAGGTTTGCCTCCTACATTACTAGGTAGCTGCAATGATTATCATGCAGATCCAGCCTCACCTCTTGCTTGGGACATTCATCATGGAGTTATTATTCTAAATATTATTAGCCAAATTGATGTCGAGTTGTACTTCGAAAGAACATTTTGTATTGCAAAAGAACACATTTGAGTTCTGATTAGTTCTATTTTTTTACTCTAGTCTGATAAGTTCTTCTTTGTCGACTTTCTGGTCTATATCTGATTTGGCAAGAGGGAAAATTTTAGGGTTCCCATGTCGGGCCACGCGTTATTTAACAGTCGTGGTGGGTGCATTACAAGTCTTCCATTGGAAGACCAACATTCAGTTTTTTTAAATCATTTTTCATTACTCATTTGTAATGGGTTCATTCAATTCCGGCCCGAGTCATTTTTTTTATAGAACACAACATCATTCCCAAAGTGAATGGGACAGGCCTTTTTAGTTTTTTTGCTTGGAATAAAAATAAGTCAAGAGACATGTAAAAAATGTCCAAAAATGCAAAAAAAAAAAAGTGAAAATCACAAATAAATCATACCAATCCAAACTCAATCACACCTCTTCCAATTATCTTAATAGGTAATACCCAAAAAAAACCTACAATGAAACAAAACCGAGCAAAGGCTCACATATCCACAAAACAAAGCAAAGGCTCACAAAAAATATTAGATAGTTGGAAATATTCAGTAAATTATTTGCACTGTATTTTTTTATGTTTCTATATTGTGTCTTTTATAACCATTGCACTAAAAAAAGTGTGAAAACCTATAAAGTAATTAAAATTGAATGCAGAAAACCTATATATCACTTTGATGTTAATTACACCACCAAAAAAAACATACAACAATCATAGACTGTATTTTCAATGCAATTTTCAAGGCCGTATATCAGATTGCCCATATAATTCCAATGCTACAAGTCGTAGCATGTCAGTGTAATTCTTAAATAACAAAAAAATTGTGCACTCTCTTCATCTTACAACACATAATTCCAATGTCATATAAAAATATAGTAGAAACGAAAACTTAGTGCTTTCTTTATTTGAATTAATGAATTTTTTATGCGGTACATGTTATTTTGCAATATAACATCAACATCAAAATTGAAAATGAAATTAAAGCTTGAACAGCCAATGAGCTTTGGCGATTGGAACAATATGCAATGTGGGCGTAATCCATCATCTTCATCTTCCATTTATGTTATTGGGCATATTCCATCATCTTCATATAGAATTCAAGAAAAAACTCAACCAGCTGAAAAAAAAATAGTATTAAAAGCTAGCTGAAAAACGGACAGATCAAACAGTATATTCATATCCAAAAACACTCACAATTATAGTTGTGATTTGATGTGCAGAACAGGTAAAAAACATATGACATATGTCACAGGTCCAACATATATCAATGACAAGAAAATCCTATATATCTATATAGCAAACTTTTCACAGTATCCATTAAGTAAAAACAAGAATTGTTTGTGGAAATTCACCTCATTAAGGGCTTCCACACCATCTGGATTGTCAGCTCTAAAAAAATCAGCAGTCTGCAGCAAAAATTCACAGCCAGACAGTTGAAAAAAATAGCTAAAAAATAGGATTTCAAGCTAGCTGAAAAGGGGAACAAGTTTTCTATCCTACAAATTTGCAATGTTACAATGAATAGTCATTAACATTGTACTATTGAGTACTGGAGAAATATTGCATTACAAACAGACGGTGAATCATTAGGCAAGGGTGATGATGGATTAATAGACAGGATCCATGATGCAGTTGTATATTAACATTGTCTGACCGAACAATTAACCAATATTTATGTCTTCTTATTAGTAATCTAAAAAGGCTCAAATATTTTTGACTGAAAAGATTCATTCATTTCAACTAATTTTATTAATTTGTAACCATTATTGAAGAAGCAAAACTCGATGAACAATACAACTAATTAAAGATATATAATTTTTTACAGTGGGGGAAGAAGAAATTAAGATTTCTGTGTGCATGTTCTTCACGATTTTTTTAATTAATTATTCATGAAGTTAGAGTAGACCGAACATCATGCCTAAATTTGATAAATCTTGTATTCACCAAGTCACATTTAGTTCGTGCTATACAAGTGTGTGCGTTGCAGAGATCTTCTATGGGATATTCATACCCGATTGGAGTTGAAGAACCTGCGATTTGCGATGGAAAGGAGAGGCGACGGGAAGGAGAGGTGGACGATGGGAGGGGATTGCTGCTGGTGCGGTAGGCGATGGCGTCTGGTGATGAATCGCGACAGCGATTGGTCGGCGATTCGCGGCGAGCAGGAGAAGGAGAGGCGGCGATTGGTCTGATGATGAATCACGCCAAGCAAGGGAAGGGGGAGGAGAGGCGATGTAAAGGGTTTGAAAAAAATAGGTTTAGCATGGTCGAATGACGAGAGATCAAATTAAGGTTAATTTTGGAAACCGATTGTTTTAACTAGAGCTGTTAGATCAAATTAAATAGGATTCAATGGCTGAGATTTATCTTGCACTCTTTAAGAGTGTTGCATTTCTTTTCTTTTTATTAGCCCTCTATATGTATGTATGCTATCTCAACTTTTATTATAGCCATCTGATTTACAAGAATAAATAATATTCATTAGATAAAAAAAATAAAAAAAGTAGTAGCTACCCTGCCTCTCTTGCACAATCGTCTCTTCAAGCGATAAAAAATTAAGTCCTCCGTCCTCCTCCTCCTCTACGACCATCTCTCCGTCTCTCTCGTCTCCGTCTTCGCCACCCCCTCTTCGCCCATCGTCGCCTCTCTGTCTCTCCATATTTGTCTCTTCGTTAGCTTCAGCTTCGCCTCTGCTGCCGATCGGAGATGGCAATCAACACACACGACTGCTCCGAATCAACTTCGCTCTGCCCATTATCGTCGCCTCTCTCCATGGTCGAACTCTCAAATCGATTCTCTCAAAAATAGACCCTGGCTTGGCCGTTGCACGAGTAGTCTCCCTCTGGTAAGATTTTATTTACAAGGCCTTGTTGTCATTGTGCATGTATAAATAGATGGAGGTGTTGAAATGCTTTGGTATAATTTTTTTGATTTATGTTTATTTAAATTTCAATCATTAATACTTGCGATGAATCAGATTCATTTTGAAACCTTCAACATACTATATTCCTCGTAGTCTAGCATATTCATGACACCATGCTTCTTAATAGTAGTATAGATATCAGATATGTAAAATCAAAGTTCCTTTTTTTGTATTTATTAGTCTCATGAGATTAATTAAATTGTTGGGTTCTAAATCCTCACCTCCTTTACACCATTTCAAGAACTAGATATAGAGATTGCCAATTACTAGAATTTATCATATTAATGGTATAATGCCAATCATAGGATATACATGAGTTCTTCATGGAGTTCTTTGTTTTGGTTTCGTCTTTATTGTAGAAAAGCAATCATCACCATGCACACATGCTTATGCGTAGTGCAGACATAGGTGGAGTATTTTTTTCTTGAGAAAGCAATTATAGATGTTGAAGGTAGGTGTAGACATAGGTGGAGTATAATTAAAGTTATAGCAATTATTTTTAAGGGAAGAGTTAAGAAAGTAATTGTCAAACCATTGAAATTGTGTCATCTTTGTAAAAAGATGAGCAATCATGACAAGCGTATATGGCCATTGAAGAAGAAAATTATCCATAATTCAGATGCAAATATAGATGTTAATGAGGGTAGTGAACTGATGAAGATGTCTTGCATTTACAGCAGCTCCATCTCGTCTTTCCCTTATCTTCCCAACAGATCTTCAATTTTTTCTTCGCCCTTTTCCGCTATTTCTTCTAACCCCAGATTTCACTCTTCCCTCGGAGGTCGTCTCAATCACCACCATCTCTCTCCTTAATCTTCATGTTGCTGTTGCTGTTTTTGTTTTTTCTTGGTCTCCCAAATGTTATACCTTTCTCAATCATCAAATTTTCTCATTACTTTGCATATTTTTGTTGATTCATTTTTATTGATTTTAATTGCTACTGTGTCAACTTCTAGGTTTATATTGGTTCTTCAGTTTTTTAGTTCAGCTTTTATGTCATTTACTTGAAATTTGGATATTACAAATATTGGTTAGGTTTTATTGGTTTGGAAATCTCACATGCATTTTTATGTAAAATTACACTAGTGTCTTTATATATAGCCTTATAGGAATGATTTAGTTCTTTATTTCTTTTGTGTTTCATTTGTATGAAACACCAGTTTCTGTGTGCATTTGATTACGACCCTGCCTACTAATGTAGTGATTTTAGGTTTATGAGAATGTTTGATTTCTCTAATTACAACACAGTGATACTAATATTGTGTTTCTTTTGGTTCATATTTATGAAAGCCTTTCTTGTATTTACACAATTAAATGGTTTAGTACTTTTACAAATTTTTGTCTCTCTCGGGGCTTGTGGTAGAGGTATCCAAATTTGGTATGGAACTTAATTTTCTATTGATATCCGCCATTTATTATATATATATATATCTTTTACATTTTAGATGTAAAAAAATCCACACATCATGCAGACTATTGGGAATTAATGTTTTGAAGATTTGGTGAATTAATTTCATGTTTGATAAAGCTTTTAAAAGTAGACTCTGAAATTGTTCTTGAATTGGACGTTTCTGTAGCTGAGTCTTGGACTGCACTTCAATAGTCTTTGGCATTTGTCGAGTTGAAGCTAATTTAGCTTTGGGAATTGTTCGTTTAGCTTCAGCCTATTAATTGTTTAGTTTAGTCCATTTCAAATAGGAGAAGTCTTTTCCATCTCTTCAGTCATTTTCTGGACATATAGAAAATTTTCATATGTTAGTTAGGGCTTAGCGTTTTAAAAATCTCATAGACATTTCTTAAAGAATAATAATGATGATGATTTTTAGTTTTGTAGTTACTAGTTAGAACAAAATAATAATATCATTTGAATTGTTTTTGTGTTTCATAAATATGAAACACCTGTGCATATTTATACAATAAAATGGTTTGGAAGTTGTTCAAAATTTTATTCTCTTATGGGTCTGTGGTACAAGTTTTTTTTGGTTTGTAAATCTGTATGTAGCTTAATTTCTTAATCTATTCTATTTATATGTATGCCTAACTAAAATCCTTATTATATAAACAAAACTATAATTCTAAGATGCAACAAAAGTGCATACATTTTTGACGTTCCTAGAATATATTGTGAATGTTTATGTGAGTTGGTTTTGTAAAATGGAAATTTAATGTTGTGTTTAAATGTAGCTTTGAAGGTAGTAAGGCCTTGTCTGACTCTAAAATTGTTATCAAATTATAATTCCTAAACTACCCTTTTCAAGCATGCTTGGAGTCAAATAATCTAAAAAAAATTCTCATGCTTGAATTTTCCTTTCAGGGACTGTGGCAGAACCAGGATCTATCTCTGTAGCTGAACCCCTTTTGCTCAATGCTGTTCGAGGGAAGGAAGTTGATAGACCCCCAGTATGGCTTATGAGGCAAGCAGGGAGGTACATGAAGGCAGGTCTAATGCAATTAATGTTTTTCCATGAGAATTAAGTAAAGATTGTTCTGGATTTTCTTTTTCTTTCTCTTTGTTGAAGATATTTTTGGCTATCAATATCTTGCCTGTCTCTTATGTCATTGATTTGATCATTTCCTATGATAGAGCTACCAAGATATCTGCAAGATGTATCCTTCCTTCCGTGAAAGATCAGAGAATGTTGATCTAGTGGTAGAAATTTCTTTACAGCCATGGAAAATTTTCAGGCCTGATGGGGTAAAGATTACTCATCATACCATTCTCATAAATTGGCTTATTTGCTCTACATTGTGGAAATTTGCCTATATGTGTGTCATTTTAATTATTGTTAGTTTTGGTATGAGACACTGTCCTTTCCTTTCTGCTACGGCCTCACTTCTTTTCTTTTCTTTTTGTTTTGGAAAAGTACATATTTATATTTTCTCTACTTGTTATGCCCATCCCAGGTCATTTTATTTTCAGATATTCTTACGCCACTTTCTGGCATGAATGTTCCTTTTGACATCATAAAAGGTAAAGGTCCCGTCATATTTAATCCTATAAGCACAGCTGCTGATGTCAATGGAGTGAAAGAATTTGATCCTGATGTCTTTGTTCCATATGTTGGGGAAGCATTGGCAATCTTGCGAAAAGAGGTTTGACTTGACATGTCTTCCTTTATTTTCCTAGAAGTCATTGTTTGTTCATTATTTCCATCCTTCATTTATAAATAAACACTGGCACTCTAGCAGTACTCTGCAGCTTAATGGCAACGTATTTGATAATTTTCCATATAGGTTAAATGGCAAGGTATTTGATAATTTTTTTTATCAAGGCTCTGATCAAATAACATTTTAGTACTCTTTGAGCGAAAAACATCATATAGGTTAATAAACTTCTCAAGCTCTTGAAGGGAATGCCTTATAATCGTGGTAAAATAGGTCTTATATGGCAGAGAGTCAGCTTTTAAAGGGTCACAATTTTGAAGAGAAGAAATAGATGTTTAATTAAGGCATATGATGCTTATTAAAAATAAAGGGTCACATGTTTATTATTCTGAATGCTCTTCTGTCTGCACTTTCTCTCTGAAACGGACGAAAAAAGGCATTAATATCCTTTTGTGCACTGATCCTACAAAATTTTAGGGGTCTTGTCCTGAGTCACCTGAACAAACTAATGGGGATCAAATCTTCAACTTGTGATATATTTTAAAGTCTTTTCATCTATTCTTTCACTGTCTCTTTGGGTTTGGAGGCTACCTGATGGTTGAAATAATTACATATATTGCCTTTTCCGGAGTATTGGGATTAGTGTAGTTTAGAATTTGCCGTTATACAAATGTTGAATGCAGTCTCCCCTGTTTTGCTATGTCAGGTTAATAATGAAGCTGCAGTTTTGGGTTTTGTTGGAGCTCCTTTCACCTTGGCATCATATGTGGTTGAAGGTGGTTCATCGAAGCACTTCACCAAAATCAAGCGACTAGCATTCTCTCAACCCAAGGTAACTTTAACCGACACAGTTTTCTGGGACATCACTACGTAAATTCCTGCCTTGAGGGATGACTTCATTAGTGTTTTTACACATTTGAGTCTGCAACATCTTGGAAATTAGTGTTTTTACACATTTGAGTCTGCAACATCTTGGAAATTGTTACTTTCGGCATGAACTCCAAGCTTTTTATAGTTGCCTAGGAAAACAGAGAGCTCTGGTTTCTAACTCTTGCATTTTGATGCTCCAAGTTTCTCAGGCCTTTTATTCTTCTTGTAGGTCCTCCATGGACTTCTTAAAAAATTCACCACCTCCATGGCAAAGTACATACAGTACCAAGCTGATAAAGGAGCCCAGGCTGTGCAGATCTTTGATTCGTGGGCAACGGAGCTTAGCCCAACAGATTTTGATCAATTCAGCTTGCCTTATTTAAAGCAGATTGTGGATACCGTAAAGAAAACCCATCCAAATCTTCCTCTAATACTTTATGCTAGCGGTTCTGGGGGGTTACTTGAGAGGCTGCCATTGACAGGTGTTGATGTGGTTAGCTTGGATTGGACAGTCGATATGGCCGAAGGTAGGAGACGACTCGGAGCCAATGTTGCTGTTCAGGGAAATGTGGATCCTGGTGTTCTTTTTGGCTCAAAAGAGTTCATTACAGACCGGATAAATGAGACTGTGAGAAAAGCAGGGAAGGGCAAGCATATTTTGAACCTTGGGCATGGTGTTGTTGTAGGTACGCCAGAGGAGAATGTTGCTCATTTCTTTGAGGTTGCCAAGGGAGTCAGATACTGATTCAGCTAAAAATAAAAAAACTTCCCTTGTATCATTATTTTTCTTCTTTTTCTTCTTTCAATTCTTTCTGTAGTCAGAAAATGCAAAGCTTTAGAGGTGGTTTTAAGTTTCCCACAAGGGAAGAGAGTTACTGATAGGGATGGCAACGGGTCGGGTCGGGGTCGGGTACTGCCGACCCGAACCCGATCCGAATTTTTTTATTACGACATGAACCCGATCCAATCCGGTGGTTTAGACAGTTCAGGGTGGGTCGGGTCGGGACGGGTCGGGGCATTGTTTTTTAGCTTAAGATTATTCAAAAATCCCGGGTTGGGGCGGGTCGGACAAGATCCGAGCCCGACCCGATGGCTAGTCGGGGCGGGTTATTTTGGGTCGAGGCAGCCCAGGTCGGGCGATTTTGCCATCCCTAGTTACTGAACCAACATTAAAGCTATACAATTGGTTCAAGTTCTGCAAGACAAAACACTGCTCCTGGGACATGTAAAGTCTCTTTTCCTTTACCTAAGAAAAGATAGAGGAAACAGAAACTGGCAAATAATAATAATAATAATAATATATTTGCCCCTAACCTATGTTACCATACATTTGTCTTCTTTTTCCATCTTATTTTTCAAGACATTAGTAAGTATGCCTATTCATAAATTCATTTGATAAGAAGATAAAAAAAAAGAAAAAAAAGCAAAGGTGTTACAATTTTTTTTATTTAATTGTTTCTAAATTAAAATTTCTCTAATGACCAGTTAGATTTACAAATAGTATTACATTAGGGTTGATGTGTTGTTTTTCTGTCTTTGGCTGAGGGAGGGGGGCATATAATTGGTTAGAGAGAGATAACCTGATTTGCTTCTGGTCGAGCTTGGGTTTGTAGCTGATTTAGTTTGTGTCATACAACGGTTATGGTGATGGCGTTGGCCGGATAGAGGCTATATGAGGTTGTTGGGGTAGCCGTGCTTTGGTTTGTGAGAGAGACCTTTTATTTTTCCTTTGCCTTTCCTTTTTGTTATTTTAGAGTGAGAGATTGGCCGTGAAAAATGATGGTTGATTTGTGATGAAATCACATATGGAATGAAAAAAAATTATGTTTTTTCTACATATCTTATGTATGAGACGAAGGATGATGGATACTAGATGATTGATGCCTCTTTCCTGTTAACAAGATGAAGCTTGACTCTTCCTTTGCCTGTCTAGTCCTTCCTTAATGATCGAGGCTCTACTCAATATCAAGCAACTTGAGTAGGAATTCGAGTGAGCCTCCCGAGAGCACTCTAGTCACATAGCTCAACTTGATGCTTGGGTTGATGGTTGGTTGATAACTTGACATATCGAACATCGAGCAGGAAATCGAGCAAACGAGAATTCGAGTAGCACACTTTCAAGCACCCATCAGCGCACTTGTGGCAAACATAAGAATTGTGGCTTTTGGAGGAGCAATATTGATGTGTTACGATTATGAAGGTTGCGGCTATTAAAGAGTGATAATGCCAAACTCTTGCAAGGACAGTGAGTGATAACTAAAAGTTTACGTGATAAAACTTGAAGGAATTTTTATGGTGTATACAATGATGTTAATTTTGTGTAAATGTGTTATGGATTTCTTTTTGTATGTGTCTTAGTATGTGTTATTTACAATGTTTGTTATTAAGGTTTCATAAAGTGAAAGGATTCAAATTCTAAGGATATAAGGCAATGGACGTGGATTTTGTGTAAATTTGTATTTTTTCTAAGGATTCAAATTATATTTACTAATTTCTTACTGCAAGGATAAAATTTTATGACAAGCATAAAAATAAGTTGAAAGAGGTGTTTATTTTTCAATGGCATGTGAACCCGTTGAAGTATGTTTAAAACTCAAGGCTTGTTTGATAAAGTTTAAATCACAAAACAATCAACATAGAGGGCATTGACACAATAAAACATCAACATGACAAAAATACTGCCATGTGATAGAAGTTCACTATGCATATATTATCCAGTGCAGGCTATTCCGCATCATTTTGAGACAGCATGATTGCAGGTCCAGAGTAGATGAAAGACTCTGCAATGACAAGAGTTACACTATAGTGGTAGTGGACTTATACTAGAATGTATAAACTTTTCAATGTCAAAAAATGAAACACGTTGACCATTTTTAAAGCCAAATCATAGCCTTTTCATATGAATACTAGAATATAAACAATCGTATAGAAACGAAAACACATGAAATAATTGTATTAGGGCATTAGTAGTGGAATAGTTAAATATTTTAACAAATTTGTCTACATAAAACCATATTAGCCACAAATTGTACTCAAAATTTGTGCTTTAACTATGAACTTTGTTAAAATTTCAAACTTTGAGGCACCTGCTAGCCAAATTTGGCTAAATTTGATTAGTTGATAATTCGAAATTTGAAATTTTAACAAAGTTTGTTACCAATACATTGATTTCGAGCACAATTTGTGACCATTATTGCTCTATGGAAATAAATTTATTGAAACATTTAACTATTCCACTACTAATTCTCTTAAAGTGCAAATGTATGTAAAAGCTACAATACATCATGGAACCAAAACAAGAAGACATTGGGGCTAGAAGAGGCTCCACATGCTATTCCTTTCAAAAGAAATCAAAGGAATAATACATTATTTAACAGGAATAGGCCTCTAAAAAGTACATGACATCTCTCGTGTATGAAAATATAAGCATTATGAGTCATAACTTTAAAGAACCAAAATTTCACTTCAACGTTTAACTCTAATAAACAAATAAGAGTTAATTTTAGGCTTATCAACTTCATGTGAGATGATCTATGGTACTACTGCCAAGGAATGTGATATGTTACCACTATTTTTGAATACAACTTGGTTATCACTTTTTCCTACTAGAGCTTGAATCCATCTAGAGAGAAGTTGGGGATCAATTTCCTTCTCCTCATCAAACTTGTCTATATAAGAATTAAAATGAACAAAGAATATTAAAATAAGATAAACCTATACTAAATTAAATATTTTTAGTGCAAACCTATACTTGATATTAATATCACATTGCATTTCCCATTGGAAATCTTCAATTGCAAGCATTATTCCATTATTAATCGATGAAGGTAGCTCGGATAGCAAATCGAAAAAACATGGAACAAAAATACAAGTATAGAGTTAAACTGTAACACTATTCACAATACAAGTATATAATTATATGGTAATACTATTCACAATAGTAGAATTAATTTGACAATAATATTATGGTAAAAGTATCTATAGCAAAAAATTAACAAAATCTAAGCTAGGAATTTATTAAGAGAGGCAACAACTTGGGAAAAAATCCTACACATTCCAAGAAACTGCGTTTTCTATTTAGTATAGCAACAATAGAGAATAAATAAAAGCTAAAAGATATTTTTAAAAACTACACGAGATAAAAGCTACAAATAAATTACACATATAAAAGCTAAAAAAAGATATTTTCCTAACCTTTTTACGTTTTCATTTTTGGGTACCCTTCTTTGTTGTGGGCTTCCTTCTCTCAATCATTGGTTTTTTTCCTAAGAGATGGTGGTTTGCCTTTTCCTCTCACCACATGTGGACTCATTACTTTCTTAGAACTTTGATCTATTATAGCATTAACATTATAAATTACAACCTCGAGGGTGGGTTCTTGGTGCAATAGCTTAAGTTCATTGCATCTAACTTAGCTAGCATATCCTCAATATGTTCATCACATGAAGATATGTTCATGGAAACTTCATAACATTTCTTCATGATATGTGAATATCTATGCACTTCAGGCCTTTGATCAACCATGGATATCATAACTACTTCACATAAGAGTATATGTCCTTTTTATGTCGTTCCTCTATCGATCAAGTATGTACTTTTTAAGAACCGAACGAACTTTATTAACTTGCATAATGCATAACACATTTCTACACAATATTCCTCTTATCTCAAACAAGGCACATGAACATATTACTTGGCATTTGACCTTATTAAAGTATACTATATGGGTCACCTCCTTGATGAAACTATCAAGATCAACTTCATCTTCTATATGATACGTTGTAATTACACCATCATTTTGGTGTAGAGTTAGAAGACTTGCAAGCATCCTTTTTATTTCTTTTTGCACTTCTCTAAACCATAGTTATCATAACCGGACCGGACATCGACCTAATTAAGGCACCGGGTGGTCAGGTCACCGATTCAACTGTTGGGTCAATGGTCGAACCGGTCATATAATTAATTATTATATATAAATATATATTAATAAAAAATAAATACTTTAAACTAACACATTTAAACTATGCTTTTAATATAACACTATTTATTTTTAATATGTATTTCTAACACAAATTCTTAATAAATTTAAAAGTTTAGTGACATAAATTCATAATAATTTTTTTTTTGAATAAAGTTTGAAATGATATTGAAGTGAAATGCCAATATTAGTCATTAATTTAAAATTAAAATTATATTATAAATTAAATTAAATAATATTTTATAGTTTTTAAAAAAATCAGCAGTTCTATAAAACCCGGCCGGGTCACGGTTTCTTCGATTTTTTGCAGAAACGGTCCAATTGAAAGCCGAACCGGTTAAGTGCCCGAGATCACCGATTCACCAATCCGACCGGCCGGTCCGGTCTGGTTCCGATAACTATGCTCTAAACTTATTGCAAGTGTAAATGTTTTGAAAAGTATTTTCTAGTGGATAAGGAGAGAGAATGGGAATCGCGGCATTGTCTAACTCGAAGTCTGTCTCACTTTCATTCTCAAAGTTCTTCCTCACTACATTATCAAACTGATCAACAAACTCTTTTAAGTTTGTCTTAGAATAAACATGCCTATCAAAAAAGCATTCATGTTCTCGCTTTATTGAGTTGTACTCATACCAAACTAAAAAAATGTCTTTTATGAAAATTAGTGTTCAATATGTATGCTCGATTTATAAACTCTTCAACCAAGCATTACCTTGCAAGTTATACTTTGTAATTAATAGTCCCCAAGAACACTTAAAATCCTCTATTGTGTGGGAGTTTGTTTATTTATTATTTTGTTTTATTTCTTTTCCTGGATTTTGGTCTGTGGTAGTTGTATGAATCTTATTGGTTGAACTTAATTGTGAGTTATTTATGAGTGTTGGATATTTATGGAAATTAATTGCATTGATATATTTTTTTTAAATAAATTAAATCTTGTATTGAAATTCATTGGTAAGTATAATTCTACCCTTGTTGTAGTATTGTTCAGGATTAGATCGGTCACCAATCCCTCAACCCCTCGGGTGTGTGCATGGGAATTTCGTGTTCCTAGTTCTGATTCTCCCAGAATCTGGGGGCGTGACAGCTAAGATTACTATTCATCGTCATTTCTAGCCTGCTCTTCGTCTGGACCCTCATACCTTCACAAACCCTTTGAAACCTCATAAAACTCATATCCAATATTACATATTAGGTTTTAAGCCCATATAAAGCACTTAAGTCACAAGATTCAACCTAAAATTGGGTTTCCCCCAAAACCTAGGGTTCATACAAAATCACACAGATCATGCTCGAATCATGCGTATCAAGATTGAATCAAGGTAAGGAGTTTAGGAAAACCTACTTGGAGTGGTTCCTTGAGATCCACGAGCTCTACTCGCCCCAAATCATCAAGGCTTCAAGCTTCCGCTCCCTTCTCTCTCTCTCTCTCTCTCTCTCTCTCTCTCTCTCTCTCTCTCTCAAATGCACCAACGCGATAGTGTAATATGAAAGCTCTCTTTCTTTTCCTCATATTTATATTGATTGCCTTTCTTGTTAATTAATCAACATCTAAAATAATAATTGACGTTTGACCCTGTGGGTCACGAACTACATATTAAGCTCAAATATAATCAAAATGCTCGAAATGAAGAGACATCACTACCTAGATGTTTTCCAATTCGACGTACTGCTCAAATGAAAGGTCAACTAACAAACCCTAAAAAAGTCAACAGTCGAGCCATTTGGGGCCCCAACCCAAAATCAAGCCTAAGTATAACCAAAATGCCCACATCGACGAACATAATATCGCACATTAAGATGTTTCTAGCTACCTAAAATAGCTATCTCTCAGCCCAACCCAAATACGGATCTTTACAGTAATAATGGCCTTGGAAGTTTCACCATCCATACAAATTAACCAAGTCTAAAATAGCCATTTAAATGGTTTTGCATCTTCACTAGAAATTAATCCTCCACCTAATAGAATTCACTGGCCATGGTGATACCTACAAACAGTGAAAATGACATCCCATATCTGTTAGTGAATTATGTCGTGTCGGATATGATGACATCTCCAAAATATTTATAAACTTCCCTACTTTGTGCATTTGCCCAAAATATATTTCTCAACCACCTATCATCATCTATATCTATTAGTTAAAAGAACCCATCATTCTTGTATTATATCTAGGAAAAGTACTAAAGGAGGGCTTTGGCACCACCATTCCCAAGTCGAAGTTGTGTGCCTTCTCATTGAATGTCAAGTTCTCATACCCACTTGCTTCTTGCACAAGAGAGGCAAAACTCTTGTTCAACCTGATTCCATATTAATCATTCATATCTAGCACTCTCTTAACAAACTTGGCCAATTCTCTTTGACAATGAAAGAATTTCGACTTTTGTGTACTTAAGTTGTGATTATGGGAATTGTTAACATTCAACACCTGCAAGACCCATTTTTCTAATATAACATTATTTTGCCTCACCTCGTATTTGATGTTAGACGTGGCTTTGTGACATTTATTGTACAGTTTCATGCCTTCCCACCATGAGCACACCCCAATATGATATATCTAATGCTCTAATCCTCATACATATGACTACTTTGTGTGTCATATTTTTAAAACTATATTATTACACATATCTTTTATAATATAAAACTAACTCTTCTTTAGAATTAAACACCATTCCTAGCTTCGGCTCAATGATATCAACCCCATTAATATGCATTATATTTTATGACTCAGGCTTATTAACTTCTATGGGTTCAACAAGCAAAGTAGCACTTTCTTGTTTTTGTGAAGCAATTAACTATAAGGCTCAAGTCATCAAAAGGTTTCCCACCTTTACATGATTTTTTTTAAAAAAATAAGAAACTAGATGAGTAGCCAAGCCACGAAAAGTTAATTTTCCCTTAACATTTTATGCTGATGCATTCCACCTAATTATGAAGGCTTAACAAAATGAAATTTTACGTCATGGGAGCTAGCCATTTTATTGGAGTTATGGTGGCTCTATACTTAATCTTAGTTATAAAAACAAGGTTGCAACTTGCTTTGAGAATTGTTTCCGTCATTCACCTGTTGAGATAGTGCTATATAAAATAATGTGTAATCCTAATTATGTAAAGGCTATTTATGTTTAATTGAAATATATTTTGTTTGAGTATTTATTAGATTGCATTCTTTTGCTTTCTCTTATAACTATGCATTATAACATCTCGTTACTTATAAAAGTCTATTATTGGTATGTCGTCTATTGGAGAATTAACATGGACAAAGATATAATTAGAGAAGTTGAACGGAATCTATTGATGCCTGTCTCTAATTATGAATATCATAATAGAGGATCATATCACATGACAATTAGTTATATCGATAGACAAATCCTTTGTTACGGATTGTTGTAATTATATCTGCTTAATCTTATAGTATAGTTTTAGTCCCTGATCGTGGCTCGGACTAAAACTAATAAATAATGATTTAATTAATTAATGAGATTAATTAATTAAATATTATTTATTGAAGCTTCGATTAAGTAGGCCCATTTGATTCCTTTAGCTAGCACCGTTTATTCTTGTATCGAGTATTGGATTATTATGAGATAATTTCTATCTATGTTTAAGAGCTAATTATTTAATGTGTCAATATATATTTATGTGTTAAATATATATTACATGAATATTTATTTAATTAGATTAAATAAATAATAATAAATATTTTTATACATTTAATATGATTAAATGAATAATCATATTATTTATTTATTTGATAAATAAATAATATTGAATATTTATTTAATTAGCTTTAATGCACAATAATTATATTATTTAAAGAGTTTAAATAACTATGAATATTATGTATTATTATTATTATTATTATTATTTAATTGAAGGGCCATATACATAATAGCACAGGGGTAACCGTAAGCCTATAAAGAGGTGCATAGCCTCCTAGGTTAACGTACGTATGTGAAATCGTTGACAGCCAAGAGAGAGAGAGACAAGTGGTGTTCCTATTCTTTGATCCAAGGATGTTACAATCTTGTATTCCTTGAGAAGGTAAATAACATAGAAGACTAAGTGGTAATTGCATCCAAGAGGCTACGAGGATGATCAAATATTAATCGCGGGTTCGTTCTTGGAGGAAAAAAAAAATTCTTATTTTACCGTTCTTCAGGTTGGTTTCTTCTTTTCGTTCTTTGCAGAATTAAATTAATTTATTTATGTTTAAATCCTAGTATTTGTATTTTGATAAAAAAAAAATTTAAAATCCATTTCCATTGCGATCAATCGTTAACCTTATTCTAGCATTCCAACATCCCCCCTCCCTCTTTCCCTCTCTCTCTTTGTTTGAGCTGTCCCTGTCATCCTTCCCATCTCTATTGTGCGCATCTCTCTTTTGCTCGATTATGCGCCCCCTTTCCTTTATTACAACCAAGCCAAAGACAGGGAAAACACACATTAGTCGTTTTTCAAAAGTTTTTTCCTCTTAATCAATTATGCTTTTCTCGTAGGGGTGTTCATTGGTCGGTTTGGGTGGATTACATCATTTTGCTAAACTGAATTTTTGGTTTTTGGTTGGATTGATGAAATTACTCAATCTACCCAAATCAGTTTATTTGATTTTCGATCGATTGATTCATCGAGTTTATAGTTTTTCTACTCAATCCTAACATCATCAATTTCTCAGCTTAAATCTATAATATCAACACAAATTAGAATACATAATTTAATGCTTAATCCCATCAAACTAAATCAAAAAAATTGTTATTATCAAAAATGTCTTTGGATTGAACCTAGAAAACCCGCAACCAATGTGCTTTCACCTTTAATTCATAAAATTGTTATCTTTCCTATCACACCTGTAAAAAATTTTTATTTAAAAGTATTTATCGATAGTTTAAGCAAATTATACTATTTATCTAATTGATTTATTCTGTTTTCCGGTTAAGTTTACAAATTATTCAACCCACTTAAATAAGAATCAGATTATATATATATATATATATATATATATATATATATATATATATATATATATATTCACGGACAGTTATATATTTATTTATTTAATAAATCGATATGACAAATATTACTCTGACAAATGCAGCGTAAAAGAGAAGAATAGGCCCAACAAGGAGAAGAACGCAGAGAATGCCGCGGTAAGCCTTTAAATGACCGTTGACGGTCAAACAAGCACACGCAACAGAGAATGGACGTGACAGTAGCCTTTAAATGACCGTTATACGAGTACATGGTATTTCCATTTTCATTAGGTGTCCTCAGATTTGGCCCCTGGCAACAGAATCTAGACACAGTTTAACCAAACCAAACCAAAACAAAACATTTGAAAACTCATGCAACGTAACCATAGACCATCACAAATGATTATTAACAAGTTCAAAAGAAAAAACAATACACAATAAACACCACCACCTACGACTCCCATTACTTTCCCAGAAGGCAAACTCAGCAACACTGTAACTGCTGATGTTGCTCGCCTTGCCAAGCCCACACAATGTCATTGAGAGCTGGCCGAATCTCTTTTCTCAGAATCTTCTGGAAGTCAAATGCGTCACCGCTGGTCTTCACTTCCACCAAATGAAAATATGGAGTGATCTCGAATATTTCTACGTCAATGGATAGTAGACAGTTCCTGCCTTTCTCTGATGGCTCCAGCCTCAGAAAACCCCCATCCTTCTTACATATCTTCAGCATAAGATGCTTAGCAATGTCCTCCAGTTTAGAAATGATGACCAATGCAGGCTGGTTGGATGTAAATTTTTCTTCTTTCTTCAGACCATGTTCTGCAAACATACCAGATAGGTCAAACCCTGTGGAGAGAGAGATAATATCAAAGGCATTCAGGTTCACAAGTTTCCCCAGTTCTTGCTTTGGCTCAGAAACATTCTCAGGAGCACCCCATTCTGGAGCATCATATGGTGAAGCTACGTCTGTAGTTTTGGTGTTGGTATTTGCAAATTTGTTGGTAAGCCCTCTTTTGAACCAGGGATTTTCCATAATCTTTGCAGTGGAAATTCTAGAACTTGGGTTTGGATCCAGAATTCTTGACAGAAGCCTGCGCACTTCTGGAGACATTGAATTATGATATTTGTACTCAGCCCTGGATATCTTCCTATACATCTCCATAAGATTTGAATCATGAAACGGGAGATGACCCGCCAATAGAACATATAAGATCACACCACACGACCAGATGTCAGCTTTGGCCCCATCATAACCTCTTCGACTTATTACCTCGGGAGCCACATATGCAGGGGTACCACAGGTTGTGTGGAGCAATCCATCTTGATGCTTGGATTCAGCTAGGGCACTCAGGCCAAAATCTGTTATCTTCAGAGTTCCATTCTCATCGAGCAACAGGTTTTCTGGTTTCAGATCTCGGTGATAAACACCTCTGCCGTGGCAAAAATCAACTGCGCCAATCAGCTGTTGGAAGTACATCCTTGCCACATCTTCTCTGAGCCTCCCTCTCGCCACCTTGTTAAAGAGCTCACCACCTTTTGCATATTCCATGGATAAGTATATCTTAGTTTTGGTGGCCATGACCTCATAAAGCCCAATGACATTAGGATGCTTTAACATACTCATCACAGATATCTCCCGCTTTGTTTGGTCTATCAATCCTACCTTCAAAACTTTTTCCTTGTCAATAACCTTAATGGCAACACTTTGAGCAGCTTTAGTGTCCCTCGCATGGTAAACCTTGGCAAAATTTCCTTGGCCTAATAATCTCCCAAATTCATACTTTTGCATCAGCATGTTCCCCTTTTTTTTCCATTCTAATATATAAATTAATATGACTATAAATTAAATTCTCCTGCAAATGATGACAGTTAGTTTCTGGCAGGAGTATTTGCAGTTGAAGAACTCAACCGTCGTCACCAATGTCGTGCGTCAGCAAGGCAAGGGAAGTGGGATTTGTGTCTTTGTTGTGCATTTGGCCCCACAGCTTGATCGCTTCCTTGGTTCCGCATCCAAACCCATCAAAGAAAAACAAAGATTGGCCAAATCGAGGTACAAGGTAACTAGCTTCATAGAAGAAACTCTCGGCGATCAAGCACATCTTTCTGCATTCCCTGATACTGTTTCTTTATGTACACAAGAAGAGAGAGAAAGAGGAGACCCAAACCTGCACAGATACATTAATATGAATCAAGGTCAAGTGAAACATATTTGAATCTAAATCAAGAAGATTAAAAATAACCAATAATAATAATAATATGTGACACCAAAATTCCCTTGACGAACACCTGTAGTTCCACATATCCAATTGTAAGATTGGAACACGGCCATTACGAATGCAATAAAAATAAAAATAAAAATAAAAATCAAACTACTCTTGATTTTCTAACAAATTCCCCAGATGAATAGATTTGGAATTGGGGGCTGTAGTTGCGTTTAGGCTTTATGTTGTGTTGGGAAGGCTTAATTAGATAGGATCTTGCAGGTTCGGACAATCAGAGGAGAGTGGTGGATTGTTATAGGATAAATCCCACTCCCGGCATACAGTTGGTAGTAGAATTAAAACATTAACATCAAACGGTATCCCAAAAACCGCATGAATGGAAACTTCAAACTCCAACACATTCCAGGATGGCACAAGGAAATACAAAATCATACAAGATACCCGGCCAGCCAAACACGGCATTAAATATATCTACGATAGCAAAATCTACCCATATTACTTTCCTAGGAGCCATCTATCCAGATCAGGAACAGAGATCTAATTCCCAGATGAAGCCCACGACAACCACATTCACAATTTAATCAGCAAAAAAACAACCTTAATTCACTAAATTAACAGATCGCCGAGTACATTAAAATTTACAACACGACATTGATCTAACGATTGCAAAGCTCAAACATAATGCTTTCAACGAATTAAACACATGCAGAACAAAAGATTATAAACAGATTCAAAATCAAGCAAAAAAATTGCAACCCATAAAATGGGGGGAGAGAGAGGGAGAACCTAGGAGAGAATAGATTTGGCCCAGAGTGGGTGGCCGATTCGAGACCACTCCACAGAGAGAGAGAGAGGGTGAGAGAGACAGAGACAGAGACAGAAAGAGAGATAAAGGGGGGGAGGGACGAGAGAGTTATAAGGCGGCTGCGGTCGGATCGTTCGCAATGAAAGGTGTGGAATGGGAGGGAGAGGCCAGAATCTGGACTTTTATTAGAAGGGAAGCGACCCGTGCAACCGACCAAACCATCACCAACCAGATTTTGACAACGCATCGCTTACCCGCTCTGGCTTGTTTTTTTAATTTTTTTTAATTTTTTTTTGAAGAAGAAAAAACAATAAAACATTTAAAAAAAATAGTTGCAACTTAAAAGTGGTGAAGTGATTTACCTGTGCAGAGTCCAGACCCATTAAATTAATACAGCGCTAATAATAAAGAAACTTAATAATTGGCAATTAATTAATTAATTAAAATTTGAATTTAACGTATTAGGAATATAGGCACTAGTGAATTGCAATCATGCGACGGCGCCACCTGCGTACAGCATTCAATTTTAAATGATGTAATGATGAGATTTCATTTCACTTTTCGGACCCATACAATATAGAAATTTTCAATAAACGTATGTAAGGTAAGTTTTTTTTTTTTTGCTCGAAATGATTCCATTATTTTAGCTCTAATACTATATTGATGGAGTTTTGATTTTTTTTATTATCATATATATTCTATATATTTCAAGTTTTTCCCGGGTTTATATCATCTTAAAATCAACATTTTGAATTTTTGATAATATTGTTTTTTTTTCAAAAAAAGAAGAAGATAATATCTCAACGTTTTTGTGTATAAATTTATGCAATTAAATTCAAAAGTTTTGTTTATATCTTTCTTTCTCATATACCATATAAATGTTTCTTTCCAAAACTAATGTTTGCGTGAAGGTGATGAATTTATATTTAAACAAATTAAATAAAAGCGCTTTCACTCGTTAACTTAAAACCTAAATATAACAACTTATTTAATTGTTATTCCCAAAACCAAAAAGCTATAAATAAATAAATAAATAAATAATCACCTCTGCAGCGACGCGTATGGAATATTCCGTGTTTGGTAGCTTCCTGGGGGTGCACGATGAACCGCACACGTAATCCTGCAACCGCACCGCCTCAGCCACGTGTCCTTCGATGTCGTGATCCGACAACGTTGGCCTTCCCCGACCCGGTCCGAATATTCGACGTCGCCAGATTCGCGCGCATGAAACAAAAACATATTACTTGCAATAATACGCAATTTTGGGGAATTGATTGAGTTTTAATATTCCACTCCTATAAATAAAAGCCGATAGCTCTAAAAGTTTTTTAAAAGGTCGTATCTGACGTAATAAAATCTTCTGAATAATATAATTAATAATGTTTTTTTTGGCAATATTTAATATTTTAGGGTGAACCTAAATCCAGAGGGTTATATCGATTTCTTTAAAATTATTTCTGTTCGGCGGTGATTGAACCTTAAATGGCAAATATAATTATAATATATACTTTAAAAAGACTTGCTGTTCTTAGCTTCTTTTTTTTTTTTTCCCAGGTGTAGATTTTTGTTTTTTCATCCAAACAAAAATACAAAACATAAATTTATGAAATTACCAAACACGGCAACGAAGACAGGTAAAGAAATCGAATTCATAGGAAGCATTACTATATTTACATTTGTATTCGTATACGAAAATTTGAATTTAAATTAATTCCAAATCAGAAAATTTGTACCCCCAATGGAAATTGCAATGAGATTTAAAATTTTATCGAATTCTTATCCAATATCACTGTATTTATATTTATATCCAAAAATTAGTAATTGAAGCTAAAAAAAAATCTTAATTCGAATTTGAATTTTTTAAAAATTAATTCACAGATTTAAATTGAATTTGAATGTTATCGAAAAAAGTATATATAGGAATTATTCTAATTAGTCTAATTAATCAATTATTGGTATAGGAATTCACTCTTTTGTTATGAAAGGTTATATTAATTAGTCTAATTAATCAATTATTGGTATAGGAATCCACTCTCTTGTTATGATAAGACTTGTCATCACATGTCTTCGTTTAAATAAAATTTGTTATATATATACATATATGTATGAAGGGCTGATAAAACGAAAAGTAATGCAACACTCTTAAAGAGTGCAAGATAAATCTCAGCGAACCTATTTAATTTGATCTAACAGCTCTAATTAAAATAATCTGTTTTCAAAATTAACCTTAATTTGATCTCCCATAATTCGACCTCTCCTCCCTCTACGCACACTAAACTTATTTTTTTTCAAACCCTTCACATCGCCTCTCGCCGCCTCTCCTTCCCCTGCTCGCCGCGAATCGCCAACCAATCGCTGTCGTGATTCATCACCAGACGCCATCGCCTGCTGCGCCAGCAGCAATCTCCTCCCATCGTCCACCTCTCCTTCCCGTCGCCTCTCCTTTCCATCGCAAATCGCAGGTTCTTGAACTCCAATCGGGTATGAATATCCCATAGAAGATCTCTGCAAAGCACACACTTGTATAGTACGAACTAAATGTGACTTGGTGGATACAAGATTTATCAAATTTAGGCATCAGTCTACTTTAACTTCTATTCATGTTACGTAGTTGCTAAGGCCTGCACCTTAATTGGAATTTTCCAATTTTTTTCAGCACCCCTTCATCCTTTTCCTCATTACTATATGAACCAATTGAAACATAAAATAAGGCCGGCGTTATATAAATTTTGCAAGAAGACGAAATTTGACTAAGTAATTTAAAATAACAAAAGCTTTGTTCCAACCTTGCTTTGCCAGTTATAATCAGTTCGTAGTGCTTAGGATTCTGCCCTATAACTTGAAAAATAATTTAAAAAATCAGTCTGCAAATGTTTCTACACATTGTCAGCATAGAAAAAATCAGTCTGCAAAAAAAATCAGTCTATAAATCAGTAAAAAAAAATTACTGATTGAATATGGTTTGTTCAATACCTGATCCATATATAGTTTGTTGGATATGTTCGGTATTCAGTGCCACTTTTTTTGGTTGAATATGTTGGTTATTGGCTACAATTGAGCAATAGCTTGATTGATCCATTTATAATTGAGTAAGATGACAGCTGTGTATAAATTGACAAAATTGTTATATACAGCCAAAGCTATTCTCCCGCTAGTTTTAATAAATATAATACCTGGACTGTATTATATTTGTTTGGGTGATAGTGTCCACTATATGGTGAGATGGATTGAACAATCATAAAAAATGCTAGATGATATGAATTAAAACTTGCAAAATGTTTTGTAAAATTCCATTAATGTGTTAAGCCTCAACCCTCCCATGCTCAAGTGCTCAACATAATATATATAACCGAATGCTCAAAAATTCTGAGAAATTTGGATTTGAAATGAATTATTCTTTTCCGAGAGATAGTTAAAGATTTAATTACACAGTGCCTAGCTTTTGTTTTTTTCGGTTAATATTTAGAATTTGGCCAATTTAAAAGAATGTTGAAACCCAAATTCCTAATTGGTCGATTTTTTTTATCTCAATTTTTTATTGTTCTAAAAAATTTGCATTGTTTTGTATGTAACAAGATAATAAGTGTATAGGGATAAAATTGATCTTTTGATAAGTGATAATATGGTTATCAGTAAAAGAAAGAATGCATGCACAACATTCAAAACTTTCGTTCCTGAAACCCATTTTGACATGTTATTATGGAGATATAGTTTGATCAATTAGAAGTGTGTATTAATAAAATATTGCCTGTTTTAATCTCTTGAATTAATGTTACATTCACATTAAAGGTCTAAGTCTGCAACTTTCACAGGGTTTCAAGCTATGAATATATTGATTCATATCTTTGTTGGTTTCTTTAGGATGAACTTAGAGCCATCTTTGAGGCCATTAAAGAGGAGGATCGTGTAATTGAGAAAGGTGAAGGTTTGCCTCCTACATTACTAGGTAGCTGCAATGATTATCATGCAGATCCAGCCTCACCTCTTGCTTGGGACATTCATCATGGAGTTATTATTCTAAATATTATTAGCCAAATTGATGTCGAGTTGTACTTCGAAAGAACATTTTGTATTGCAAAAGAACACATTTGAGTTCTGATTAGTTCTATTTTTTTACTCTAGTCTGATAAGTTCTTCTTTGTCGACTTTCTGGTCTATATCTGATTTGGCAAGAGGGAAAATTTTAGGGTTCCCATGTCGGGCCACGCGTTATTTAACAGTCGTGGTGGGTGCATTACAAGTCTTCCATTGGAAGACCAACATTCAGTTTTTTTAAATCATTTTTCATTACTCATTTGTAATGGGTTCATTCAATTCCGGCCCGAGTCATTTTTTTATAGAACACAACATCATTCCCAAAGTGAATGGGACAGGCCTTTTTAGTTTTTTTTGCTTGGAATAAAAATAAGTCAAGAGACATGTAAAAAATGTCCAAAAAATGCAAAAAAAAAAAAAGTGAAAATCACAAATAAATCATACCAATCCAAACTCAATCACACCTCTTCCAATTATCTTAATAGGTAATACCCAAAAAAAACCTACAATGAAACAAAACCGAGCAAAGGCTCACATATCCACAAAACAAAGCAAAGGCTCACAAAAATATTAGATAGTTGGAAATATTCAGTAAATTATTTGCACTGTATTTTTTTATGTTTCTATATTGTGTCTTTTATAACCATTGCACTAAAAAAGTGTGAAAACCTATAAAGTAATTAAAATTGAATGCAGAAAACCTATATATCACTTTGATGTTAATTACACCACCAAAAAAACATACAACAATCATAGACTGTATTTTCAATGCAATTTTCAAGGCCGTATATCAGATTGCCCATATAATTCCAATGCTACAAGTCGTAGCATGTCAGTGTAATTCTTAAATAACAAAAAAATTGTGCACTCTCTTCATCTTACAACACATAATTCCAATGTCATATAAAAATATAGTAGAAACGAAAACTTAGTGCTTTCTTTATTTGAATTAATGAATTTTTTATGCGGTACATGTTATTTTGCAATATAACATCAACATCAAAATTGAAAATGAAATTAAAGCTTGAACAGCCAATGAGCTTTGGCGATTGGAACAATATGCAATGTGGGCGTAATCCATCATCTTCATCTTCCATTTATGTTATTGGGCATATTCCATCATCTTCATATAGAATTCAAGAAAAACTCAACCAGCTGAAAAAAAAAATAGTATTAAAAGCTAGCTGAAAAACGGACAGATCAAACAGTATATTCATATCCAAAAACACTCACAATTATAGTTGTGATTTGATGTGCAGAACAGGTAAAAAAAACATATGACATATGTCACAGGTCCAACATATATCAATGACAAGAAAATCCTATATATCTATATAGCAAACTTTTCACAGTATCCATTAAGTAAAAACAAGAATTGTTTGTGGAAATTCACCTCATTAAGGGCTTCCACACCATCTGGATTGTCAGCTCTAAAAAAAATCAGCAGTCTGCAGCAAAAAATTCACAGCCAGACAGTTGAAAAAAAATAGCTAAAAAATAGGATTTCAAGCTAGCTGAAAAGGGGAACAAGTTTTCTATCCTACAAATTTGCAATGTTACAATGAATAGTCATTAACATTGTACTATTGAGTACTGGAGAAATATTGCATTACAAACAGACGGTGAATCATTAGGCAAGGGTGATGATGGATTAATAGACAGGATCCATGATGCAGTTGTATATTAACATTGTCTGACCGAACAATTAACCAATATTTATGTCTTCTTATTAGTAATCTAAAAAGGCTCAAATATTTTTGACTGAAAAGATTCATTCATTTCAACTAATTTTATTAATTTGTAACCATTATTGAAGAAGCAAAACTCGATGAACAATACAACTAATTAAAGATATATAATTTTTTACAGTGGGGGGAAGAAGAAATTAAGATTTCTGTGTGCATGTTCTTCACGATTTTTTTTAATTAATTATTCATGAAGTTAGAGTAGACCGAACATCATGCCTAAATTTGATAAATCTTGTATTCACCAAGTCACATTTAGTTCGTGCTATACAAGTGTGTGCGTTGCAGAGATCTTCTATGGGATATTCATACCCGATTGGAGTTGAAGAACCTGCGATTTGCGATGGAAAGGAGAGGCGACGGGAAGGAGAGGTGGACGATGGGAGGGGATTGCTGCTGGTGCGGTAGGCGATGGCGTCTGGTGATGAATCGCGACAGCGATTGGTCGGCGATTCGCGGCGAGCAGGAGAAGGAGAGGCGGCGATTGGTCTGATGATGAATCACGCCAAGCAAGGGAAGGGGGAGGAGAGGCGATGTAAAGGGTTTGAAAAAAATAGGTTTAGCATGGTCGAATGACGAGAGATCAAATTAAGGTTAATTTTGGAAACCGATTGTTTTAACTAGAGCTGTTAGATCAAATTAAATAGGATTCAATGGCTGAGATTTATCTTGCACTCTTTAAGAGTGTTGCATTTCTTTTCTTTTTATTAGCCCTCTATATGTATGTATGCTATCTCAACTTTTATTATAGCCATCTGATTTACAAGAATAAATAATATTCATTAGATTAAAAAAATTAAAAAAAGGTAGTAGCTACCCTGCCTCTCTTGCACAATCGTCTCTTCAAGCGACAAAAAATTGAAGTCCTCCGTCCTCCTCCTCCTCTACGACCATCTCTCCGTCTCTCCGTCTCTCCGTCTTCGCCACCCCCTCTTCGCCCATCGTCGCCTCTCTGTCTCTCCATATTTGTCTCTTCGTTAGCTTCAGCTTCGCCTCTGCTGCCGATCGGAGATGGCAATCAACACACACGACTGCTCCGAATCAACTTCGCTCTGCCCATTATCGTCGCCTCTCTCCATGGTCGGAACTCTCTAAATCGATTCTCTCAAAAATAGACCTTGGCTTGGCTGTTGCAGAGTAGTCTCCTTCTGGTAAGATTTTATTTACAAGCCTTGTTGTGTCGTTGTGCATGTATAAATAGATGGAGGTGTTGAAATGCTTTGGTATAATTTTTTGATTTATGTTTATTTAAATTTCAATCATTAATACTTGCGATGAATCAGATTCATTTTGAAACCTTCAACATACTATATTCCTGTAGTCTAGCATATTCATGACACCATGCTTCTTAATAGTAGTATAGATATCAGTATATGTAAAATCAAAGTTCCTTTTTTTGTATTTATTAGTCTGTGAGATTAATTAAATTGTTGGGTTCTAAATCCTCACCTCCTTTACACCATTTCAAGAACTAGATATAGAGATTGCCCATTACTAGAATTTATCATATTAATGGTATAATGCCAATCATAGGATATACATGAGTTCTTCATGGAGTTCTTTGTTTTGGTTTCGTCTTTATTGTAGAAAAGCAATCATCTACCATGCACACATGCTTATGCGTAGTGCAGACATAGGTGGAGTATTTTTTTTTCTTGAGAAAGCAATTATAGATGTTGAAGGTAGGTGTAGACATAGGTGGAGTATAATTAAAGTTATAGCAATTATTTTTAAGGGAAGAGTTAAGAAAGTAATTGTCAAACCATTGAAATTGTGTCATCTTTGTAAAAAGATGAGCAATCATGACAAGCGTATATGGCCATTGAAGAAGAAAATTATCCATAATTCAGATGCAAATATAGATGTTAATGAGGATGATGCACAAATAGTGTAATAGGTAAGGTAGAGATTTACTTGTTTGTGGATGTTCCATATGTTCTAGCATAATGGGTCAGAAGAAAATCTTTATTTACATTTGATAATAAATTTGTCATAAGTTTATGGATATTTATTTATTGTTTATAGCGGATCCTTATGCTATTAAATGATATTTTATCCAATATTCAAATTATGGAATATTGTTATATTGTACACTAATGCTGGAAATTCATATTCATATTAAGTAGTATAAAATTGTATAAACAATTGCTAGCAGGATCCTTTTTTTTGTTGCATTCTGACAAGTTTATAGTCCAAAGTCATGTTGTGTTCATTTGGAGAAGACTATTTATATATTTATGCCTTGTTTTATTTTTGTCCTTTCAGTATTGATTAGCAGTTAAGGTAAACATGTTTCCCAATTCTGTAAATGTATTGGTGATTGCATTTAGTTTTTTTGCTATTTGAGGATTGTTATGTTCTATAAATGTATTTGTGATCTTATTATTAAAAAGCACAATGATAAGATGAGAATAATAATGGCAAGTTGTTTTGATTAGAAGTGCAAAAGCAATTAGGTTCTACATATATTGAGCTGCATTTATGGGCCTGCAATAAAGAATGAGAACAAGAATAAGATGATGGTTATGATAGGCGCTAGAGCTGGCGACAATCCCACCTATATAATGGGTATTGCTTCAAAGCAATATATAATTAGTCCTTCATTGTGAACCGACAGTGCTTGGTCTTTGTCTATATATTTAATGGCCTGTGTAAGATATGACTGTTAACTAGCTTTCTCACATTTTTGCAACATTTAATTTTCTCTTTACTTGTTGTTTTAGATTGAAAAATTACTGATGTCCATGATCTCCTCTCCTGTGACCCAGTTAAACTAAAGATGGATATTCATAAATAACTATCATGTCTGTTTGTTAGATTATTTTTTGGTTTCCATATTTAAATGTTGAAATTTAAATTATGCTGATAAAAATGGCCTTTGTGTCTATTAGAATATATTAAATTGGTACATTGATTTGCCTACAAAGCAAATATTATTAACAACTAGTTTGACCAAAAGAGTAAGTTTATAGAAAGATAAGAATTTTTATATAAAATTGATGTGACATTTATTGTTTGTTAATAGTGAGTAATTGGGTATTTGAATGATCATTTATAGCCCCAAACCTTAGCTGTTAAGGAGCTTTAGGAATAGTATAGTTATGATTTGAAACAAACAATTAAATAAAATAAGCTATACCAGACAGCCAGATGCCTAGTAGTGTAGGGAAAGCACCTTGTGTGTACTCATATTTCTAACATCCAAAGACGATATTCTAAGTCATTTTTTGCAATGGTAAAATTTGCTATTTTGCTATGCGCCTGATCATTGCGCATTAAAGATACGGTCCTCTTGAATTCATTATACATTAAATACTAAAAGTATTTAAACACAACACAATGAAGAATACATTTTTCATAAGACAAAAAAAAATATGTTTTTGACATCCTCAATCTTGTAGATAGTACATACATCATCAACATTTAATAGATGGAAAGGTACAGACATCAACAACATTTATACTCTTGCTCTAATCAGCATAATAATAAGCAAATCCTCATTGCACAACCAATAAACAGCAAAACTTTGAGAAATTGTGACTAGATTCCTTCACTGCAACACCCAATCTCACACCTTTCTTGCCGTTCAAAGCTTGAATGCCCCAGAGTTGTCTACAATTTTGAGATTAGTTCTCATTTGTATGAAGGCTCTTATCTCCAATTTATAGAACATTATATATTAAGAACCATTTAAAGCTAATAAGAGCTTAAAGAAAAAAATCTAAATTAATTTATTTTCTTTTTACACATAAGAAATACACATAATGTCTAAAATCAGGATTTTGTTAAGATAGAGATTACTCTTCATCCAACCTTGTGTCTAATGAGATTTTTACCAATACGGAGCCATGAAATATATAATATCATACTTGGACTTGCAACTAAATATGAATAGAGACAATAGGGTGCAGTTTATCTAAAACCCTTTTGAACTGTAATCATGAAACTGAAGAGACAATCAATGAAAGCAAGAACAAAAAAATAGCCTCTACTACTTCAACACATAAACAAATGAACACAACACATAAAAACAACAGTATACTATATCATAAGAAACATACAATTAACTCAAACAAAACACAAACATAAAGCATGAAAATACCTCTGCAGAACATGTTTGTGCATGTCACGCCCCGGATTTCCAACCCGAGGAAACCGGTACGTGACTCTCCTTTTACCCACACGGGGGGCAAAGGGGTTAGGATACAAACCAAGAATATCACATTTTAAACATCCACAACATTCAAGAAAGTAATGTTCATTAAAAATAATCCAAACCAGTTTATTACAACAAAATCCTTTCCCCATTGGGGTTACATCAATTCCCATAAGAAAAACAAAACATAAATGGAAGAGAGTAAAAATAATTATGGTCTTCCACCTTGGTGTATCCACCTAACGCCTGTAAGTCCCTGGAAAACAAACACAGTAGGAGGGGTGAGCAACCACAGCTCAGTAGGGATCATGTCTCCCCAACCCATCCCATGCTCCTAACATCTACATGCCTTGTGTACAAGTGCAGTGTCGTGTTACAATAATTTCAACAGACATAATAACAACCACATCAACAATTACAATCTTCCACTGCCACACAGGCTAACAAAACACATCTCAAGCAAGTAGTTTAACCGCCTCTTCAGGCCACTGATTTAACCGCCTCTCAGGCAAAGTAGTTTAACCGCCTCTTCAGGCCACTGGTTTAACCGCCTCTCAGGCAAAGTAGTTTAACCGCCTCTTCAGGCCAGATAGCACAGTCATGCACACAACACACACCACAGTCACCCAAGCATAAAACCAAATACTTAGTGTGCACCCGTTCACAAGTGCACAATCCCCAGCCATTCAGGCAATAGAGCAAACACCCAAAGATACATACATACACTAAATCACAAGTCCATCCACACAGGCATATTACCAAACACGTAATGGGCATATACACACAGCTATATTCACACAGGCTTTTCATCAAACATATAACATGTAACAACAGGATCACACCAAAATGCCACTGAAGGCCAACATCCATATAGGAGATCACACCTATATGGATTACATATATATATAAACAAGTATAACTCTATAATCTGCCCTAGAACCCTAGGACAGAGGAGGATTTAGGAAGAACAGAACCCCTACTTGTATGTTCTCCTGCTCCCGCTTCCACGCAAGACTCGACCACCCACGCAAGACGCTCCGGCAGCCACCGAAGCTCTCCTTCCCCCCTCTCTCTCTCTCTCTCTCTCTCTCTCTCTCTCTCTCTGCGACGGCTGGTGGAGCAACAAATCCTAAACCTAAAACAGAGGGGCTTCTCCTCCTTATATAGACAACACAACATTAAAACGACGTAGTTTTGATTAAGTGAATCCCAGTATCAAAACGACGTAGTTTTGATTACACAAGTTATAACCTTTCCGCATCCACACACACCAAAATACTCACTATTCCAACCTGGTCCTTTGGGAAAAGATGATTAGAATTACAAAACCAAGGTAACCATGCAAAAACATGCCTGCACGCCAATTTGAACGCCAATTCCCCAATTGGCGTGCAGCTCCAAATGCACTCAAACTTCACCCCAAGCCTCCTTGCATCTTGTAGAGGTCTGAGAAGCAAAAATATGCTTGCACGTGAAATGGGTGAATTCACGTGCAGCTCCAAATGCTCTGAAATATTTGTGGTAGGTAGAGGACCTCATTCTAAGAAACTTTTGTTCTTGCACACCAATTGTTTGAGGCCATCTACTAGGTCAAAAGTGAGCTCCAAAATCTGCCAAAACTGCGTAAAAGCGCCTGTATATGCATAGCATCTTCGTAGGGCATAAATGTACGTTATCACTTGTCACATGAACCTCTCAAAAGTCCCCTCTTGGGCTCATCTCTTACCTCAAACTTGTGTACCAACATCCAAGGTGTTTGTGGTTAACTTCTTACACACGGGTTACACACGGGTCATTACATCCTCTCCCCCTTAAGACTTTTCGTCCTCGAAAAGAAATGACGTACGAGGAAAACAAACACAAGCTACCCATTTGCCACACGGCGAGCCACAACACTCAAATGGGTCATACACCGCACACAGCACATAACAAGGTACCACCATAATCCATAACCACATGCATCACAATAATGCATATAACACATATCCACATGTCACAAATACACATCTCAAAACACATCACAAATATGAACACATGTCTAAAAGGCAAAACAAATACACCAAATCATACACAACTAATACAAGAAAACACATCACTATCCCTTGGCCAACAGCCACCTCCCACGCTTAAGATTGTTCGTCCTCGAACAATTCGGGTCTTCGCTCACGCCTCATGGACTCACGTTCCCATGTCTCCTCCGCACCTAACACATACTTCACAAGTAGTCACATGTCACTATGATGTAAGACATGTACTCCCATTGCCAACACGTTTAACCAATTACCTAGGTCACAGACCAACTCATAGCAACACCACCACAATGAACAACTCACAAAACACTACTACACGTTTAACGTTCCACTGCCCAGTCGCCAATACCATACAAACGCAGCCGTTGGGAGTTTCCTCACAACCGTCCCACCTTTAGACTTTTCGTCCCCAAAAAGGGAAACCAAATAGGAAACAACGCGAAAAGATCAAAACAACACATCAGGCAGTCATTACCACAAATGTTGGAGATGCCAACTCGCGGCACGATGGGACCAACACTCCACAACGTAAAATACCCAACAATTGGGATTTGAAGTCAACGCAGCCGCAGCCCATAGGTAGACCTCACCCTAACAGCAAGCACAATGAGGTCACAATGAAACACAAACAAAGAGGATAGCATTATGCAAACCACAATCACATTCCCACACTGGGAGCTCACCTCAGCAGCACCATCATCACTGCGAAAACCACCTCACTTAAGCAAGGAACATTGAAACCCCACCAACGCCAATGGTGACGCAGAACGGAGTACAAGCCTAGACATAGAAACACGAGAATGGAGTGTGCCCTTAACCACTCGGTCGCAGTCAACCTGGCGCCCAACGAAGTCCAAGGATGCATTAAAAACAGTAAATACAGCACCACACACACAACCATGGTAAGACCAAAACCCACTATCGGGCTATCACTAGTCACCGACTTTGAGAATCGACCTCCTTGATCACGGTCAAATAGAGATCTGCCAAGGTCCCACACAGCCTTTACAACTGAGGCTTACCGTACAGCCCAAGAGATGATGCCTTACCAAGTCAGCAGACGGACCACACGATAGGAATCCCTTGACGCCGAGTAGCTGTGAACAACATAGTCCCCCCCCACACTGAAAACTCTCCTATCTGCAACCTGACCACAATGGAATCCTCTGTGTCACCACTCACAGGTCACAAGAAAATCCCTTGCCTCCAAGACATACTCCACCTCATGGCCCACCAACTCCGCTATATCAACTATTACGTTTTATCTCAACACACCAGCAAAACACTCAAATGGACCAAGAAATACTCAGGCTCTAACCGCAGCTTAATATGGTCACTGCAATTCCTCCGGGTAGGCACAAGAAACGAGGCATGCAAACTCCTTATTCGGGACATTCACGTAGCTCCCAAACACACCAACACTTTGATGGCGTGGACCATGTCACTTACCGCATCAAAACGCACATGAAAGACTTTCAAGAAGAACATATGTAGCATGAGGACCCCATGATAGCCCCAGGACACAAATCTCCCCCCAAAGGGGTAGCACTAATACCCCTTACAAGCAAAACTCACATCTGACTCCATTCAGTGAATCACAACTCATCAATACTTTCACACTTTAACTTAGCATGCCATCACACGTGACAAGGAATAGCATCAACATTACACATAACACCCCTCTTCATCCCACACCGCACATAATATGCGCATGCATCACCTCCTACTCCTCTGCATATGTCTGCCATGAGACCCACACATAAGAACTTTGCTATACCCCTTTAACACATATGCAACACACACAACAAAACAAAACAACCACAACACAAGAAATAAACTACTGTGTAGAACACATGTAAGAGAGGACATACTAGCCCCCACCTCCTCGCCTCTTTTTAAGCCTATTACCCACACGACATGGATTAACGGAATGGTCCTACCACCAGGAGTACATCCTCAACTCCTCGGAAGGTGTCTCCCAATTATGAGGAAAAACCCAAACAAGGCCTGCCCAATCTCACTCGCTTGCCTGCTTGCACTGATTGGGTTCACTGGGCACGATCCTATAAACTCACTCGTAACCTAGTTCCAGAACTCATCACATTTTTATACATACGCAAACCCATTTCACCACATATCCTATGAACATTCCCCAAGGTCTTTCACACACCACCAGCATGACACGTGGTCAATGTTTGGCCACCCAAGAATTTGCAGCCATTTCCATAGGACACCCATAAGAATCTTAAAACCACATACCACTCTCGCCAATCAATTTAAATCTCAATGACTCAAGGAGTGGGTTATACTAGTGGCAATTTCTTCCCTCAATCGTGACTCTTGGAAAGGTTACCAAAAGAACATCCTTCTTAAGTAGCACATCTACAGAAACCTCTACTCACAAGAAAACACGTTTCTATTACTCAAGGTTGCCACAGCGGGGTCACACACTACCCACAAGCCACTAACTCATGCCTCCAGCTTCCTAGGCTAGCTAGGCCAGAGGTAATCTCACCTACGCTAGAGTATTAAGGGTAACACAGTAACATTTATTACTTTCCTCACACACGGGCGCCCAAAATTGACTACCACACAAAGATACGATTAACACTTTAGACCATATTAAAACCACCAACTCTTTCCAACAACTGTTTATAACCATTAGTAATTTATTAGTCTTTTGGTATCATATATATATTTTTATTTATTTTACTCATTTATTCTCTAGTAGGTCACCAACTACGTCCATCCAAAATGGTAACTCAAACGACCTTTTAAGCCTCACCTAACATAAAACAGTGGCTCAAGAGCCCACCCAGCGAAAATACCCCTTTATCACAAGTGTCTTAATTAAATTGCTAGAAACGCAACAATCAAAGGTTCACCCAGCCTCACCTAATCCAGCACGAGACTCAACCGATCACTATCATTAAAGGAATATGATACCACCACTAAACAACAATCTTAACACGCGAGAATCAAAATCATACCCTTGACTAAGGAAAGTTTTGCCATGCTCTCCTCCTAGCCTCACTTGAATTTTGCTTTATCCCTAGCTCGTTGAGCCAGTCTTCTAGCACCATGACTTGCTTTACCAAAACAGGCTGTCTGGAGATGTCCTATTTTTCCACAGACGCGACACTAGTACTTCTTCCTGCCATACTCTTTTCCAATGTCCCGGTTGTCCACTGCAAGAACAACCCCTTTGGGAAACTAGTCTCTACCTCTTGAGCCCCTTTTTGCTGATCAGGACAACTATGCTTCAATTAATCTTCACCCAAGATCCCCCCAATGATGTGGGTTGATAGCTCTCGACGTACCTCGCTCTTAATCAGTTGTCAAATCTCATCCTTCAACTCTTGAATTACCAGGCTTAAGATGCCAACCTCATTACTTACATCCTGCAGCTCTCCCACTTGCCCAAGCTTGGGGGGCGGGCTTCTTTGCTACCTCAATAGTCGTACCGGTCACAATTTTCGGAGACATTGGCTCCACGAAAAGGCAACGCTCTAGGTTATCACTCAATAATCTCAATACCATTACTGACTAGGCATTCTGAACTATAACTAACCTCAAAACATGCATTATCACCACACAAATTCATGGATGCACATCACAGACTATACAAGTTCACACCCTTACAACAAGTTCACACCTTTACATTGCCCATATAATCTATACTTAAGTGGATATCTCATCGTTTTGAACACAACATCGCTTCCTCCACACAATACCATACAAAGGCACATACTCAATCATTCACAGAACACCAACATTATTGTATTTTATTTTATTTTATTTTTTTGTTCGTTCACATTTCACAAGCTTCACGTTCACAAGCACTCAGTTTCAATACCACAAATTCTTTTCCATGTTTTCATGCTCGAATCATCACAAAATTTCAAAGTTGCACAATTGAAACTTTATCACGTTCAAACCATTTATCCATGCAATTACACACACTGCACACATTTCAGTTCTCATTAAACCATATTGCACAACAACAATTCCACAAGCACACAACTCAAGTTGTCATAAAATCGAGTTAATCGAGTTGCACAATTTAAAACATGTTCTTCATATTTTCTCTCACATGCTTTATCTCGGTTACCCACACAATCACACAAAGACAACAAATGCAACTAGTGCCCTAATGCCAATGCATGCAAATCCTACCTCAGGTCTGGACTACCCCAAGTACACCTTAGAGGCTCAAAGAGGACCGTGTTGATCAGGCACGTCCCTCCAGGTTCCTCCAAAGGACTCAAGATAACCAGATCCGCCCACTACCCTAGGCCAACTAGACCATGCTCTGATACCATATTGTCACGCCCCGGATTTCCAACCCGAGGAAACCGGTACGTGACTCTCCTTTTACCCACACGGGGGGCAAAGGGGTTAGGATACAAACCAAGAATATCACATTTTAAACATCCACAACATTCAAGAAAGTAATGTTCATTAAAAATAATCCAAACCAGTTTATTACAACAAAATCCTTTCCCCACTGGGGTTACATCAATTCCCATAAGAAAAACAAAACATAAATGGAAGAGAGTAAAAATAATTATGGTCTTCCACCTTGGTGTATCCACCTAACGCCTGTAAGTCCCTGGAAAACAAACACAGTAGGAGGGGTGAGCAACCACAGCTCAGTAGGGATCATGTCTCCCCAACCCATCCCATGCTCCTAACATCTACATGCCTTGTGTACAAGTGCAGTGTCGTGTTACAATAATTTCAACAGACATAATAACAACCACATCAACAATTACAATCTTCCACTGCCACACAGGCTAACAAAACACATCTCAAGCAAGTAGTTTAACTGCCTCTTCAGGCCACTGATTTAACCGCTTCTCAGGCAAAGTAGTTTAACCGCCTCTTCAGGCCACTGGTTTAACCGCCTCTCAGGCAAAGTAGTTTAACCGCCTCTTCAGGCCAGATAGCACGATCATGCACACAACACACACCACAGTCACCCAAGCATAAAACCAAACACTTAGTGTGCACCCGTTCACAAGTGCACAATCCCAGCCATTCAGGCAATAGAGCAAACACCCAGCATACATACATACACTAAATCACAAGTCCAGCCACACAGGCATATTACTAAACACGTAATGGGCATATACACACAGCTATATTCACACAGGCTTTTCATCAAACATATAGCATGTAACAACAGGATCACACCAAAATGCCACTGAAGGCCAACATCCATATAGGAGATCACACCTATATGGATTACATATATATATAAACAAGTATAACTCTATAATCTGCCCTAGAACCCTAGGACAGAGGAGGATTTAGGAAGAACAGAACCCCTACTTGTATGTTCTCCTGCTCCCGCTTCCACGTAAGACTCTGACCACCCACGCAAGACGCTCCGGCAGCCACCGAAGCTCTCCTCCTTCCCTCTCTCTCTCTCTCTCTCTCTCTCTCTCTCTCTCTCTCTCTCTCTCTCTCTCTGCGACGGCTGGTGGAGCAACAAATCCTAAACCTAAAACAGAGGGGCTTCTCCTCCTTATATAGACAACACAACATCAAAACGACGTAGTTTTGATTAAGTGAATCCCAGCATCAAAACGACGTAGTTTTGATTACACAAGTTACAACCTTTCCGCATCCACACACACCAAAATACTCACTATTCCAACCTGGTCCTTTGGGAAAAGATGATTAGAATTACAAAACCAAGGTAACCATGCAAAAACATGCCTGCACGCCAATTTGAACGCCAATTCCCCAATTGGCGTGCAGCTCCAAATCCACTCAAACTTCACCCCAAGCCTCCTTGCATCTTGTAGAGGTCTGAGAAGCAAAAATATGCTTGCACGTGAAATGGGTGAATTCACGTGCAGCTCCAAATGCTCTGAAATTTCTGTGGTAGGTAGAGGACCTCATTCTAAGAAACTTTTGTTCTTGCACGCCAATTGTTTGAGGCCATCTACTAGGTCAAAAGTGAGCTCCAAAATCTGCCAAAATTGCGTAAAAGCGCCTGTATATGCATAGCATCTTCGTAGGGCATAAATGTACGTTATCACTTGTCACATGAACCTCTAAAAAGTCTCCTCTTGGGCTCATCTCTTACCTCAAACTTGTGTACCAACATCCAAGGTGTTTGTGGTTAACTTCTTACACACGGGTTACACACGGGTCATTACAGTGCATGTATAAATATATAATTTTGAAAAAGTCACAATCAATTCAGGAATAAAATGAAATTGAAGGGAAAAAAATGACTTGATATTGATTGAAACAGGAGAGATAGAGAGATAAAAAGGCGAAGGCGGAGAGACGAAGATGGAGAAGTCCTAGAAGGTATCCTTATCCTTGTTCTGAATGACCCCCCTTATGGAAGGCGCCCTTCTGGAGGTAACATCTTCATCATCTCTGACCAGCGCACTCCTCCTCGGCACAACAACTGATGCCCCTTTGCAGTTGTCGTTCCTGGGCTGCTACAGCTTCTCCCAATTTGGAGCAGCCATGTGTCGATTGCCATCTCTGATTGGCAGCAGAGGTGAAGATGGAGAGACGGAGAGAAGGGGTGAAGAGGGGGCAATGAATATGGAGAGACAATTGCAAAGGAGGAGGCGACGGGGGACTTCAATTTTTTTGTTGCTTGAAGAGACGATTACGAGAGAGGTAGGGTAGCGACTGGCTTCTTTTTTAATTTTTAATCTAATGGATATTTTTTATTCTTGTAGATCAGACGGCTATTGTAAAGACCTGTATTTGGATAGGGCTGAGAGATAGTCTTTCTCTGGCTAAAAACATCTGGATAATATTGTGTTCGTCAATGTGAGCATTGTGACTGTAATTGGGCCCAATTTTGGGTCGGGGCCCCGAGTGGCCTGATTGTTGACTTTTTTGGGGTTTATTGGTTGACCTTGCGTTTGAGCGGTCAATTGGAAAATATCTGGATAGTGATGTGCTCGTCATTTTGAGCGTTTTGACTGTACTTGGGCTCAATTTAGAGTTCGTGACCTCGGGAGGTCAATTAATATTTTTGAGATTTATTAATAAAAGAAAATATAGAAATATAAATAGGATGAGAGTACGAGCTTCCACGTTATGTTTCAGTGTTCGTGCGATAGAGAGAGGAGAGAGAGAGAGAGAGAGAGAGAGAGAGAGAGAGAGAAGCTTGGAGCCTTCGCTTTGGGGCATTTTAAGCTTGTTCGATCATCAAGAATCATTCCAGGTAGGTGTTCCATTGATTCTTCACCCTTTTCTTGCTATTTCATTGGATAAACATGTAAAAATTAGATAAAATCATGAAAATCCGTGATGAACCCTAAGAATTGGGGAAAATGGAAATTGAGCATGAAACTTAGATGATTTAGGTTATTTGGTAACCTAATATGGCTAGATGATGTTAGAAACCGTTAATAGGGATGAATTGTTGGTTAAAAATGGAGAATTAACGAGTATAATTGAGTTTTGGGACGAAATCGGGAAGAACGCAGTCAGCAGTTTTGCTACTCGGAGCTAGCTTCGAGCAGAGTGTCAAGCAGAGCCTCGAGCATGGAGCCTCGAGCATGTTGCTCGAGCTTAGAGTGTCGAGCAGCGTCGAGCAAGGTGTCTCAAGAAGTTAGACAGTGCAGTTGCCAGTGTATGTTGCCAGGGTGGCTGGACCCATTTACATTGTAACCATTAAAGTATGATACTTAAGTTATAATGTAAATAATGAAATACCCCCCATTTGGATTCAAAAAAAAAAATACTAGAAACATAAATTCCCACTCCTTCAAAATGTGAAAATTGTGATTTAATGCAAAATCTCAGAAAAATTCAGTTTTTCGTAGAGGTGAATTTTTGGAAAGTGGGGTTAGACATCTCAAAAAAATCCTCAAAAATCAGATTATCTTAGTTTTGATATGGAGACCCAATGCCGGACTTTTTATTTCAAGAAAACAACTCCTATGGGTATCTCCTTCCTTGGTCAAGGAATGATGATTGGTTTGTGAAGACTGGCTTCAGTTATAAAGGGAGTATGGTGAACCTTAATGCCATATTGGTGTTGGTATGTTGGTTTGAGGAATTGGGGCTTGGGCTCTATGACTTGTTGGGTTCACACCGTGAAGCACAGATGATGCTATGTGGTTGACGGGGCAGACATATACACCGATGGCAGGCCTGTGTGGCATTGTGGCCGGGCATATTGCGCTGTGGCCGTGGCTGGCATATGGGCCGATAGCAGGCCTGTGTGGCACTGTGTCCGGGCATATGGCGCTGTGGTAGGGCTGAGTGCTCCGAGCTGGGATCCTGTTGAGGATCGTGTTGAGCCGTTGAGATCGTGAAGTTAGGGTTGAGTGCCCTGAGCTGGGATCCCATGAAGGATCGTGGACAAGCTGTCCTGTGTGGGCAGGTTGGGTCCTGATGTTTGTTTACAAGCTGTGTCCTGATGATTGTGCACACTACACGTTGCATGAGTACACTAAGCATATAGTAGAGACTTGTACGTTTACATGATGTGAAGTTTTGGGGTCACCTATTGAGCTTATCGCTCACCCCTACTTGTTATTTACCTTTTTCAGGTGTGACCTGAGACTAGTGGATGACTTTCTTCTAGGAGGACGTACCCACTACTCTAATGTATGATACAGTACTGTATTCTGTATTGTTTTATATTGTATCTCGGACATGGGTTCGTGGACAGTTGTATTTGCATACTATTTATGGTGTGATGTCTGTATGATTGTTTAACTTATTGTATGCATGATGATTTATGGGAAAGTAGAGGATTACCCTTGATGTATGACTGTACAGGGTTGCATGATTGAGACAGCACCCGCGGTGTAGTCTCTATTGGTGCTAGTCACCAACCCCTTGACCTTTCAGGTGCGGGCAAGAGGAAGTCATGTTCCTGGTTCCGAGTTCCCTGGAATTTGGGGGCTTGACAAGTTGGTATCAGAGCATGGTCCAATGGACCTAGGTTAGTAAGGGGTGGTTAATTGATTCCATGTGCCTTGGAAAACTGTAGGGAGGGCGCCTGATCAATGCAGTCCTTACATGTATTTTAGGTTATGTTAGTGTCAGTTAGATCATCCTAGGAGCATATGTAGGAATGGATCCATCTTTAGTGGTATGATTGTGTGCATATAGGGCACTAGATTATCTTTTGTGTGTGATGTGATTGCATTTGGTGCCTGAATGGCACGTGGCCGTGAGAGCCAGGACTTAATTTTGTGTGCCCTAAGTGGTGACATAATGCTATATGCATGGTTGTGGACCTACGGGCCGTGTGGTGAGAACGTATGAGTTAATTTGTGCCTTTGATGGCTGTTTGTGCTAGCAGTGCTAGTGTTGATCGTTTGTTGTTTGTTGTTGTGGCCAATGTGATGGCACCATCGAGGAGAGTTGTCCGAGGCTAGGGCTTGGTAGAGGAGCCCACGATAGAGTCGGGGCACCAAGGGCAGCAGAGCCCGCAGCAGAGTTCGTCGGCTCCCATTGTGGAACTTGATTTAGCCCAGGTGTTGATTCAGTTGCAGGTGGCCATGTAGGGTATGGAGGGCTCGATGAGGGATATGGTTAGGGAGGTGGATGAGCTGAAGAGGCAGCAGCAGCCACCGTAGCCTTAGCAGCAGGAGGCGAGGGTGGTGCAGGATGTGCACCAATAGGAAGTCGAGATAAAACCAGCACGACGAGGAGTGGACTTGGCTGCACACTTTTTGAAACATGCACCCAGGACTTTTGAGGATGGTTCACGGCCAGAGGCAGCCGGGGACTGGATTAGGTGGACAGAGGACATCTTTGAGATGATTGGGGTTCCAGATGAGGAGTGGGTGCGTGTGGCGATGTACTATCTGTTGGGTATCCCACGTAGGTGGGGAGAGTCCACTAGAGTTGTCCATGGCAGTCAGATGGGCTGGAGGGAGTTTGCGGAGCGCTTCTTTGGGGAGTATTTTCCCAAATCGGTACAGTATGCCCGACAGAGAGAGTATTATGAGCTTCAGCAGGGTAGCCAGACGGTGGGTGAGTATGTGCAAGCCTTCACAGATTTAGGGCGGTTTACTCTTGAGGCTTGGGAGAAGGAAGCCCGTAAGACGCAGGATTTTATTCAGGGCTTGAGGCCATCTTTGAAAAACAAGCTAGAACCGATGCAGTTGACCAGCTACAGGGAGGCGGTCGACAAGGCACTCATTATTGAGCGAGGTCAGGATCAGGCGAGAGCCCAGAGACTGGGAGGTTCGGCAGGTCCGAGCAAGAAGAGGCAGAGTGGGGAGAGTAGTGCCGCTCAGCATGAGAGGAGGCAGGTGTAGAGGGTTTCCAGCCAGGCAGTGGGACCCCTAGAGAGTTCAACCAGCAGGAGGCCAGGTGCATGTTGGAGTTGTGGTTTGACCGGGCATGTATCGAGAGACTGCCCGAGGAAAAAGATGACATTTTTTCGATGTGAGAAGGTGGGACATGGAGCTAGGGAATGTGTTACCCTTAGCTCAACCAGCAGTGTAGGCCCTCATCCAAGCGAGTAGGGACAAAGGAGTGGGGCTCCGTCTTAGAGGTCGGTGCCGCCGGCACAGAGCACGCAGACGCGACCTGCAGTGCAGCAACCTCAGCGGGAAGCACAGGGTCATGTTGATCAGCGGGGCAAGGCCCCAATGGGCCACGAGGGAGAACTTTTGCCCTTACCAGCAGAGAGGCAGAGGTTCCACTAGTGGATGAGGCAGGACCAGGACCTTCAGTGGTGAGAGGTACCATCATCATTTCTCATACTATTTGTTTAGTTTTAATTGATACTGGTGCTACCCATTCTTGTATTTCGTATGCTACGGTGGTTGGATTGGAATTGTGATACTTGAGAGTATTTGTTGTGCTTGTCGGGTAACACTTGGGGGTGTTAACCTGTTATGTGATTTGCATATTATGGAGTTAGATGATTTTGATGTTATCTTGGGTATGGATTGGTTGGTTTTCGTAAAAGCCAAGATTGATTGTTTTCGACGGCGTATGAGGTTCCTGACGCCAGAGGGTACGCGGGGTGTATTTGTGGGTGAGTGGACTGAGGAGGCATGCAGGTTGGGACCTTTGAGGCATGGGTGGGGTGATGTGACCTACCAGTTAGCCAGCTTGACGTTGGTTGACAGGAGGAGAGAGGGGAAGGCTGTTTTGCCACCCATTATGGATCAGTTCCCGGATGTGTTTCCTGAGGACTTAATTAGTCTGCCACCTGTGAGGGAGGTAGAGTTTTCAATTGAGTTGTTGCTGGGGACCGCACCTATTAGGTTGGCAGCCTATCGGATGGCGCCGACAGAGCTTAGAGAGCTCAAGAGGCAGATAGATGATCTTTTGGCACGAGGCTTTATCAGGCGGAGTAGCTCACCATGGGGCGCTCCAGTGTTGTTCGCCAAGAAGGTGGATGGTTCGCTTCGGCTGTGTATAGACTACCGGAAGCTGAACCAGGTGACTGTGACGAACATGTATTCATTGCCGAGGATCGATGATCTGTTCAATTAGTTTTGAGGTGTGAGATGATTTTCCAAGATAGACTTGAGGTCTGGATACCATCAGTTGAGGGTTAGGGAGGCAGATATCCCTAAGACCACATTTAGTTGTCGCTACGGGCATTTTGAGTGGCTCGTGATGCCATTTGGGCTCACGAATGCACTAGTAGTGTTTATGGGATTGATGAACCAGTTGTTTGCTCCATATTTAGATATGTTCGTTGTGGTGTTCATCGACGATATTTTGGTCTATTCAGTAACCAAGAGGGAGCATGAGGAGCATTTGCAGGTTGTGTTGCAGACCTTGCGAGAGCACCGACTGTACGCGAAGTTCATGAAATGTGACTTCTGGTTGCAACAGGTGTACTTCTTGGGGCGTGTGGTATCTTTAGAGGGTATCACAATGGATCCTGAGAAGATCGGGGCGGTTATGTCATGGAAGAGGCCCACGAATGTGTTTAAGATTTGTAGCTTCCTTGGTTTGGCAGGCTACTATCGGAGGTTCGTGGAGGATTTTTCCAGGTTGGTAGCTCCTATGACGAACCTGACCAGGAAGGGAGTTCCTTTTCATGGTGCTCAAGGCACGATTGACCTCAGCACCTATCTTGATCCTCCCACAGGAGAGTGTACCTTTTGAGGTGTATTGTGATGCCTCTGGGGTGCGGCTTAGTTGTGTGTTGATGCAGACTCGACAGGTGATTGCTTATGGATCTAAATAGTTGAGACCACATGAGCAGAACTATCCCACGCATGATTTGGAGTTGGCTGCAGTGATCTTTGCTTTAAAGAGTTGGCAGCATTATCTCCTTGGGGAGAAATTTGTGGTATATACGGACCACAAGAGCTTACAGTATATCTTTTCTCAGAGAGACCTTAGGCAGAGGCAGTGGGTAGAGTACCTGCAGTAGTTTCAGTTTGACATGATGTATACCCCTGGGAAGGGTAATGTGGTGGCAGATGCTCTGAGTAGGAAGAGTAGGGTCATGGTTGCCCATTGTGCCATTAAGGAATGGGAAATGATGGACCAGTTGGCAATGATGAGGTTGCAAATGGTGACCAGTGATGGGCGAGGGATGCTCAGTGTTGTTGTAGCTGTCTCAGAGTTGCAGCACCGGATCATAGAGGATCAGCTAGGGGACGTTGACTGTGAGGTCATCAGGGACAGAATTCAGACTGGGTAGGCATCTTTTGATTGGATTGAGGATGCAAAGCATGTCTTGAGGTACAGGGGTCGATTGATAGTTTCCACTTCTCTTCAGGAGGAGGTTCTTCGGGAATTTCACCAGTCGAGGTTAGCTGTACATCTTGGTAGGACCAAGATATACCATGCCATGAGGAGGTAGTATTGGTGGCCAGGCCTGAAGAAGGCCGTTGCTGATTATGTGAGGAGGTGTTTGACCTGTCAGCAGGTCAAGGCAGAGCACCTGAGATCAGCTGGTGAGTTGCAGTCATTGTCAGTGCCAAAGTGGAAATGGGACCACGTGACCATGGATTTTGTCACTGGATTTCCTCGTTCTAGGGGACATGACACCATATGGGTTATTATGGACCGATTGACCAAATCGGCGCATTTTATTCCGATTCGAGAGATAGACCCAATGAGGACTTTGGGACAGAGGTATCTTGATGTGATTGTGCGGTTGCATGGAGTCTCTTTGTCTATTGTATCTAATCGGGATGCTAGGTTCACCTCTCAGTTTTGGAGACAGCTGCAGCACGCTTTGGGTACCAGGGTGAACCTCAGTATAGCCTTTCATCCGTAGATGGATGGTCAGTCGGAGTGGACGATTCAGACGCTCGAGGATATGTTGCGTGCCTGTGTTCTAGATTTTGGAGGTTGTTGGGAGAATCTCCTTCCTTTGGTGGAGTTCTCTTACAACAACAGTTATCAGGCCACGATTGGGATGGCTCCGTATGAGGCGTTGTATGGGCGGCCTTCTAGGTCACCTTTGTATTGGACATAGATGGGAGAGACAACGGTTCTCGGTCCCGATATGGTTCGAGAGACCACAGAGGTAGTGCAGTTGATTCGACAACGTATGTTGATAGCACAGAGTAGGCAGAAATCCTATGTGGAGCAGAGGCGTCAACCTTTGTAGTTTGAGGTGGGGGATTGTGTATTTTTGTGGGTTTCGCCACGTCAAGGGCATTGTAGGTTTGGACGTGGATCCAAACTCTCACCTCGTTTTGTGGGGCCATTTGAGATTGTTGCCACCAGAGTTGGCACAAGTACATGATCTGTTCCATGTGTCTCAATTGAGACGGTATCACCCAGATCCTTCTCATGTGTTGGACTATCGCGAGATAGACTTGGCTGATGATGGTGCCATTGTTGAGATGCCGACACAGATTTTGGACAGGAGGGAGCAGGTCTTGCGGGGCAAGACGACCCCACTAGTTCGGGTGTTATGGCGACATCGAGGCATGGAGGAGCAGACTTGGGAGAAAGAGAGCCAGATGCGGGTTTTTCATCTTGAGCTGTTCGAGGACGGTCAGTCCTGAGGTGGGGAGGATGTGAGGGCCTTCCCTGAGGTATGAGTTATATTTTATGCATTCATTTTGCATATGTTTTGTACCCTTATATGGTTATGCTTGTGATGTGGTTTAGCTTGGTGTTGTTGGATCTTGTAAGCCCTTTTGGCTTGTTGTGAGTTGCATTGCACATGTGTGGTTGGTGATCATGTGGTTGTGTCTTGTTGTTGTGCGGTGCTTGAGATTAATTTTGCTGTCCTTTGGGCATGTGTTTTATTTTCAAGGACCTAAGGTAGGGAAGATGTAAAGACCCGTATTTGGATAGGAATGAGAGATAGTCTTTCTCTGTTGCTAAAAACATCTGGATAATATTGTGTTCGTCAATGTGAGCATTTTGACTGTAATTGGGCCTAATTCCGGGTCGGGGGGCCGAGTGACCCGATTGTTGACTTTTTCGAGGTTTATTGGTTGACCTTGCGTTTGAGTGGTCAATTGAGTTGGAAAATATCTGGTTAATGATGTGCTCGTCATTTTGAGTGTTTTGACTATACTTGGGCTCAATTTGGAGTTCGTGACCTCGGGAGGTTAATTAATATTTTTGGGATTTCTTAATAACCAATTCCGGGTTAGGGCCCCGAGTGGCCCGATTGTTGACTTTTTCAGGGTTTATTAGTTGACCTTGTGTTTGAGCGGTCAATTGGGTTGGAAAATATCTTGATAGTGATGTGCTCATCATTTTGAGCGTTTGACTGTACTTGGGCTCAATCTGGAGTTCGTGACCTCGGGAGGTCAATTAATATTTTTGGGATTTATTAATAAAAGAAAATGCAGAAATATAAATAGGATGAGAGTACGAGCTTCCACGTTACGTTTTAGTGTTCGTGCGTAAAGAGAGAGAGAGAGAGAGAGAGAGAGAGAGAGAGAGAGAGAGAGAGAGAAGCTTGGAGCCTTCGCTTTGGGGCGTTTTAAGCTTGTTCGATTATCAAGAATCATTCCAAGTAGGTGTTCCATTGATTCTTCACCCTTTTCTTGATGTTTCATTGGATTAACATGTAAGAATTAGATGAAATCATGAAAATCCGTGATGAATCCTAGGAATTGGGGAAAAATGGAAATTGAGCATGAAACCTAGATGATTTAGGTTGTTTGGTAGCCTAATGTAGCTAGATGATGTTAGAAACCCTTAATAGGGATGAATTGTTGGTTAAAAATGGAGATTTAACGAGTATAATTGGGTTTTGGGACGAAATCGGGAAGAACGTAGTCGGCAGTTTGCGATTGGGGAACTGCTCGAAGCTAGCTTCGAGCAGAGCCTCGAGCATGGAGCCTCGAGCATGTTGCTCGAGCTTAGAGTGTCGAGCAGCGTTGAGCAAGGTGTCTCGAGCATGGTGTCTCGAGCAGTTAGACAGTGCAGTTGCCATTGTATGTTGCCAGGGTGGCTGGACCCATTTACATTGTAACCATTAAAGTATGATACTTAAGTTATAATGTAAATAATGAAATACCCCCCATTTGGATTCAAAAAAAAAAAATACTAGAAACATAAATTTCCACTCCTTCAAAATGTGAAAATTGTGATTTAATGCAAAATCTCAGAAAAATTCAGTTTTTCGTAGAGGTGAATTTTTGGAAAGTGGGGTTAGACATCTCAAAAAAATCCTCAAAAATCAGATTATCTTAGTTTTGATATGGAGACCCAATGCCGGACTTTTTATTTCAAGAAAACAACTCCTATGGGTATCTCCTTCCTTGGTCAAGGAATGATGATTGGTTTGTGAAGACTGGCTTCGGTTATAAAGGGAGTATGGTGAACCTTAATGCCATATTGGTGTTGGTATGTTGGTTTGAGGAATTGGGGCTTGGGCTCTATGACTTGTTGGGTTCACACCGTGAAGCACAGATGATGCTATGTGGTTGACGGGGCAGGCATATACACCGATTACAGGCCTGTGTGGCATTGTGGCCGGGCATATTGCGCTGTGGCCGTGGCTGGCATATGGGCCGATAGCAGCTGTGTGGCACTGTGTCCGGGCATATGGCGCTGTGGTAGGGCTGAGTGCTCCGAGCTGGGATCCTGTTGAGGATCGTGTTGAGCCGTTGAGATCGTGAAGTTAGGGTTGAGTGCCCTGAGCTGGGATCCCATGAATGATCTTGGACAAGCTGTCCTGTGTGGGCAGGTTGGGTCCTGATGTTTGTTTGCAAGCTGTCCTGATGATTGTGCACACTACACGTTGCATGAGTACACTGAGCATATAGTATAGACTTGTACGTTTACATGATGTGAAGTTTTGGGGTCACCTACTGAGCTTATCGCTCACCCCTACTTGTTGTTTACCTTTTTCAGGTGTGACCCGAGACTAGTGGAGGACTTTCTTCCTGGAGGACGTGCCCACTACTCTGATGTATGATACAGTACTGTATTCTGTATTTTTTTGTATTGTATCCCGGACATGGGTTCGTGGATAGTTGTATTTGCATACTGTTTGTGGTGTGATGTCTGTATGACTGTTTGACTTATTGTATGCATGATGATTTATGGGAAAGTAGAGGATTACCCTTGATGTATGACTGTACAGGGTTGCATGATTGAGACAGCACCCGCGGTGTAGTCTTTATTGGTGCTAGTTGTTGGACCCCATTTTGTCCGGGTTGGACATACTAACCCCATTTGATATACCTTTCGGCCCATGCCATATACCTTGTTGAACAGGTCCACAATGATCCCATACTTCCAAGGAATGGTCTACCCCAATCTGCACGAGATGGATACAATTGACACAGATGGGGGAGTTCAAAATTAATGACTTCTGCTATAAGTCCTTGAAGCACCCCAAGACCAACACCAGGTGATGGAGGATGAAAATTCGAGACCAACGCACTTGACCGAGCTCAAATCGGACTTAAAATGAAGAAGTTATGGCCAAAACAACTTTCGTTGGAAAAAGTCAAACTTGCCAAAAGACGGTCAATGCCCCTGGTCAAACTGCCCGCAAAAGTGATCATGCGAAACTCTTCAAAATGCCTATGTAGGCGAATACGGATCTCCCCAAACAATTCCTGGAAGGTTACTCATTTTGGCATTTTTGGTGGGGGTAAAAAGGTAATTAAAAGTTTTAAAAAAAAAACTTCGGGGTTGACCGTTGACCGTTGACCTGCCGACACTGCGACCCGTTGACCTTCGAAGCCTCGAAGCCCCGAAGCCCGAAGCCCCGAAGCCTCGAAGCCTCGAAGCCCCGAAGCTCGAAGCCCCGAAGCCTCGAAGCCCCGAAGCTCGAAGCCCCGAAGCCTCAAAGCTCGAAGCCTCAAAGCTCTGTTGATTCCACCTTCGACCCTTCGACCCACCGAAGCTTCGACCCTGCCGACACTTCGACCTGCCGACACTCCGACCTTCGACCCGCAGCACCCGCACGCTTTCCACCATTGACCGAAGCTCCGACCCTGCCGACGCTCCGACCCGCCGACACTTCGAACCTCCAACCTTTTCTGCCTTCGCTGATTCTTTTTCTCGCTGGCTTCTCGCGTCGACTTTTTCTCACGGGTTTCCTTTTTTCTCTCGCTGGTCGTTCACGGGACTTTGTTTTCTGCGCTGGCCACCTAACAAAGAATAACTCAACAACCTGTCAGTCCCATGTGCTGCTAAAATACAAACTTAAAAAAGGCAATCACGAGCTGCCCTGTTTCCCGCACACACTGTCCTCCCGACAAGGCATCAAACCTGCAAATTAAATACTGCATCAAATAATACAGCAATTAATGAAAGTGGAGCCAAAAACTTTTCTGCAGCACTTTAAGAAGCAGTTGCTCGTCCCTGCGCAGAGAGATTCGGGGAGAGAGAGAAAAATTTGTTAAGGAAAAAGAGAGGAGAGGAGAAAAGAGAGTTCTGGGGGTTAATTAAAAAAAAAAGAAAAAAAAAAGGGTTCGTTGAAAAAAAGGGGGAAAAACCTGCTGCCATTCCTCATCCCAGCGCAAAAACCAAAAAAAAAAAAACAGAGAGTTGAGAGAAACAAAAAGGGTCCGACAGGAAGCAAAAAAAGAGGAAGAGAGTTCAACCAAAAGATACAGAAAAGGAAGAGGCTCGGCAGAGAGAGGAAAAAGAGTTCAGCCCAAGTCTTTCCAATCCCTTTTCCCTGACACCTCATTACAGCTCTTTTACCCAGAAAAAACACAAAAAAAGAGAGACAATTCCAGTTCTGCTTTTTGTTTTCTCTTCCTACGTCTCCATCAAAACAAAAACAGTCGTTTTCTTCATTCCCTATTCCTTACACCTTACACCCATTCTCCTCAATTCCAGCCCGGAAAAAATCTGAATCCAAAATATACATCATCCTCCTTTCCCACGTTTTCTACCCAAAAACCCAGAAAAAGGCGACTATCGGCGTGGACAGGATTCGCACAACAGTTCGGTGTTCAAAGCTTCAAAGTCGGTTCAGCCCTTATTTTTTCATTGCTTTTCAGCTTATTTATTTTGATATTTGATGTAACTCTTAATATCTCCTTGTATTTCTTTTTTTTCTTTTATTGGTTGTATTGTGTTTTCCTTGTATTTCCCTTTCCTTTGTATATGTGTACCTTGTAATATGTAAAGTATAGCATAAAAAAAAAAACAACAAACAAAGAAAAAGAGAGAGAGCAAAGGGAGGCATGAAGAAAAAGAAAAGAAAAAAGAGTGAATCGTTATTTGATTTGTGGATGTCACCATCACACACATCACTTTATATGTTATTGTGTTAGTTCATAGTTTTATCCTTGCAAAAAAGAAACAACAAAAAAGAAAGCATTTTCAAAACCATAAGATGCATTTCAAAAAAAAAAAACAACAAAAAAAAAAAAACCAAAATTAGTATTTCAATTCCCAAACAAAACAAAAGAAAAACAAAAACAAAAAAAAAACTAACAAAAAATGTTTTTTTTCATGTTTTCAAGCCAAAAAAAACGTTTCATTGTTTTTGAACCAAAAAAAAAAGAAAAAAAAACCAAAATTAGTATTTCAATTCCAAAAAAAAAAAAACATAAAAATGAAGCAAAACAAAACAAAACGTTTTTTTTTAAAAAAAAAAAACAACAAAAAAAAAAACAAAAAAACAAAATATGTATGTTTTCTAAAAAGAAAAAAAAACCAAAGAAAAAAAGAAACAAAAATCATTTGTCTAGGACTTCAGTTTCAAAAGCAAAACCAAACAAAAACCAAAACCAATCCCTAGGATCTTATTCTCCACTTCAAACAAAAACCCAAAATTTTTAGGATTCCTTTTTTAGAAATCCATTTTAACCATGACTTTAATAAATAACTTAGCTAGATAAAAATCATAGACTTTTTAGGAAACTTAACTCAGTTATGACAGTACAAATAAAAGAAAAAACCTCCTCCTCCTAAATTAGATACCGAAAGGGCGCTGTAGGGGTGCTAATCCTTCCCTACACGTAACCAACTCCCGAACCCATCTCTGATAACGCGGACCACACACTTAAGACTACTCAAAGTAGAGGGTATCCAACTATACCCCAAAAACAGTTGGTGGCGACTCTAAAATTTCTCACCATTGGTTTAGTTTGAGCTCACCCCAAAAGGGCCCGGACGAAAACCAGTGATGACAGCTGGCGACTCTGCTGGGGATTCAAGAATAAACACTTTAGAGAGTTAGGTCTAGAACTAGGACTTAGGAGGTTATATTTAATTATCTTGTTGTATATATGTAAACCGTCATACCAAGTTGTTTTGATACAATTGTCATTTAAAACTGTGATTTATTTATACGCTTTCATTACCATGATAGTTGTGATTTATTGCTTTCCATACTTGTTGCATTCATGCATAACCCTATACCCGGGTTTAACACAATTTAGGTTAGCGAGGTTCAGTACGGTCCCCAGCGCATTGATCATTATCCGCAATGGGGCCTCGGACTCCTCACTCAAGCTTGAGGTTCTTTTAAGGCACGTCCTTTCAAGATCCCCCTCCGGTAAATCCCATGGTGTACGGAGCCCTCTATTGAGGAAGTTTGGGAACCAACGAATAAGATAGGGGTAGCAATAAAAGCCCATCAGGGGTATTGACCCACATTTTGTTTGCTCATTCCATGCCATGCTAACCTTTGTTTTGTAGGGTAGTCCTTAAGTCATCCCCTACACATTTAACTGTTTTTTTAATTGGTTTATTCTTTATCCTGTCTACCTACCTCGATATATATTGACTTGTCATCCTAACCTATCATCATGCATAACATGACATTCATCATTCATATAGGCATGGCAGCTTTCAGTCATCTCCTAAAAGGCCTTCAGGATAAGGAGACTGTCACAGTAGTGGCCCAAGCATCAGGAGACATTCAACTTCGCCTTGGAGATTTCCCGCCAGGAGAGGCCTACAAGGCAGAACATGTTATCATAGAAGATCAGCTGGACTACACTAAGGAGGTACAGACAATATGGAGGCAGTGGTCAGACGAAAGGAAAAGCATATACATACAACAATTTGGGGATTTGCTCCATGTGACCGAGCTACTGGCCGATAAGGATATGCTTGGGGCAGCCATATATTTCTGGGAGCCTCGACGGCGGTGCTTTGACTTCAACGGCATAGATCTTGTTCCTACAATAGAAGAATACAGAAGATTATTGGACATCCCCGTGGAAAACAAAATGAAAATCTATCTGCCAGAGCCCAGAAGGTCATGCCGAAGGGCCTTTGCTGAAATCATGGGAAAGCCAGTATGGGACTCACCGGCGGTCACAACTTATGGTGGGCGCGAATATCTTCCATGGGCAACAATCAAAGAAGTAATACAAACTGCAACGGAAGCGGAGGCACACAAATTGCTTACACTAGCTATATATGGGCAAGTCATTTTCCCGAGGATACCGGCCCACATTGATGGGGCAATTGTAGATTTGGTCCAGCAGGTGCTCAAAGGATGTGACCCTACTCCTGCTATCTTGGCTGAAACCATCCGATCCCTTACTTACCTAAGGAGTAGAGGCTCGGGACAGTTCATGGGGTGCTTACCTCTCCTATGTACTTGGTTGCAAGGTCATTTCCCCTGTAGTGTTCATCGTTTCCCTGCTGTTTATCAAGTACCAGCCACAACACTACTAGATATTCTGCTCAGCAAGTGGAGCCTACCAAAAGACTTTGAAAGCTGGAAAAAGAAGTTGGAAAACCTCACAGAAGCTGACATTACCTGGACTGCTCCTTGGATGCCGGTAGTCTCTATGACATATAGCTGCGAGGACTACAATTGGGTTCCACTTTTAGGTCCCTGGGGAGGAACTGCATATGCACCACTGCAGGTGGGAAGACAAGTGGGGCGTCACTAGATTATTCCCGTGCTCTTTGGCATGAAAGAGTGTGACTTCACTTACAGCAGAACCATGCTCATAAAAGAAGGCAAGAAGATGTATCAAGCATGGTCCACACCACACAAGATTCAACCCAACAGTTCAAAACCTGGTGTTTTCCCAGCATACATATCTTGGAGGGCACAACACAAGCCACAGCTAACTTCAGACATGAAGGCTATCCTCCAGGAGAATCAAACTTTAAGGCAGCAGATCCAGAGGCTAGAAACATCTCTAGAAGGAACTCTTCAAAGGCTGCAGTTGAGGGAAAAACAGATCGAGACCATAATGAAGCAGAGGGAGGAAGCAGGTGAGCGACCACCCCAGAGGAAGAGGCGCCATGTTACTTAGGAGATGACTGGAAGAGTGCTTTAAGATCATGTAGCACTAGCTCTCATTTTACATGGCATTTCATCATTGAATGTTTGTATTATGTGTTTGGTTTGTAATAAAGTTGTTTATTTTTCTAACCCTCTGCATATACATTCCATGCATACATGCATATCAAAAAAAAAATCAAATTAAAGTTCCCTTGTACCCAGGTGGGTAGCAGCCTCCCTCCAGGATTGCGCACTCTTACAATCTCAGATCCCGGCGCAATCAAATACCTCAACCGCAGCCAATGGCAGAAGAAACAGAGAACAGGCTCATGGGGTTGGAACAGTCACAACAAACCCTACAGGGGCAAATGTCTGCAATTATGGAAATGCTCACAAAATTGACTGAAGAAAGAGGAAGAATTCCGACTGGGGGAACTACCAATCACCATCAAGAGCAGGGACAGGAGGCCGTTCAGTCACCCAACCTGGCTCCAAGCCAGGCACCCACATACCATCCTGCTATGGCACAACCTCCAACCCCAAATCAAACTCATTTCACTATGCCTGCACCGGGAAATGTAATGGAAGCAGTGGGTTCCCTAGCTCCTCAGGAAAATATTGAGTCGCTCGCTCTACGCCGACTCGAGGAAAGATTGAAGGCCGTAGAAGGCATTGACAGCTATGGTATGACCAGCCCACAAGACTTATGCTTAGTCCCTGGAGTGGTGCTACCGCCAAAATTCAAAATGCCAGATTTTGAAAAGTTCAACGGGACACGATGTCCGAGGACACATCTGGCCATGTATTGTCAAAAGATGGCCGCTTACGCTGGTGAAGACAAGCTCCTCATGCATTGTTTCCAGGAAAGCCTAACTGGGGCATCCCTTCGCTGGTATTTTCAACTGAATGGAAACCGTATTAAGACATGGTGTAAGACCCGCAAAATTTTTAGCTATTTAAGTTCTTCCTTAAAGAGTAATAATAATAAAATAATAATAATGTTATTGTTAACAATAGTTAGAAAGGATATTTTGGATATTATCATGATAAAAATAAGCACCCAATATAGTCATTCAAATAACATGTGACTAATAAGTAGTCGTTAGAATAGTAACTATCCGTTATAAATAGTATCCGTTTGGACGTCCATAAATAGGTATGAGCATGAGATTTTATTTATAAGAGAGTATAGAAGTAAGAAGAAGAATAATAAGAGTTATGGCATCAAGTTCTCAAGTACCGCCATCCGAGAATAGTGTACGAGAAGAAGATCGGCGAGCTATACGACTTGAAGTTACAAAGCTATGCTTTGCTATAGATGAGCTAAATGCTCGTGTCCAATGGCTGAAATATAATGCGACGAGACACAGGGAGAAGTTTGAGGTTATTCGTGCGACAACCACGACAATGTTAGCCGAAGGGTTGTGCGACTCTCTTCGCCGAAGCACAACACGTCCTACGCACATACGCTAATATAATTCAAGAAATTTTACGAAGGCCATAGAATATGATATTAATGTTTATGTTTAGGATTATAATATTTTATGCTATAATATTATCTTACTTTATTGTTTATTGATTATGCAATTATATTATTTTATCCGCATAAATATTACATACGTTATAAAAATAAAATAATTTCTTATACATCATAAAAAGTTTAGATGCTATATATTATGTCATTTAGTTTCTTAAACCAAATTACTATGGGTAAGTAAGTATTACAAGCTTTAACTTTACCAAAAGTATAAAACATAGGTAAGGCCCAAAAATTTGAATGAGGCAGATTCTGGAGGTCCCATTCAAAAATCCATAACTTGAATTATACAGATCCAATTGACATGAAACCAAAACCCATTTGTTCATTTATGACTTATCTAAAACGTGTAAAAATTTCAGAATTTAATATGAAGCCAATCAATTCCAGAATTTAAAATACTACACATAGGTTCAGTATGAACGGGTAAACATTTTAGTATGACTTTAAAATTCAATAACTTTTTGTTATACATATTTAAAAATTATAAAATTGATACCCATTTGTAGATATTTGAGTTAGTAATGCAATACAATTAGCCATTTGTCAAAAACTACAAAATTAAAAATGTTATAATTGAATTAGTAGGGAGTACACCAATGTGGACTTTTGCTGCCAAAGGAACCTTCTAGGTTGAAAAGTCTTAAAACAATTTTAAAATGGTAGGAGAAGATACCCACGTTTTAATAGAGGATAATAGGAGGAAAATAAAGTATTATATATATTTTACATAATTTAATTTGATGCCAAAGTCAAATTCATACACTACTTTCACACTACACACCTACCACCATCCTTGCCTATATAAGGAGTGTCTTGCCTCTCCTCTTAAGCACAAATCCCTCAAGCCACACCACGAAATTTCCCTCTAAAAACACTCCCTTAAGCCCTCTTAACACCCCAAATACTCTACTCAAATCCTCTTTTGCTTTTGGTACTTACCAAGCGTCGAAGTTCTACGAAAGGTAATACTTAAGATTTTGAAATTTTGAAGTTACTTCCTTATTTATTATGTAGATCCTTATGGTTGGTTTTACCACCTCATATATACTATATTCATGGTTGGTTTTACCACCTTACATATGTTATTTATATGATTGGTTGTACCACCTCGTATATACATACATGGTTGGCCTTGCCACCTTATATACATACACTGTGTAATTATTTTAAATTATAGTATTTTATCATAGCGTTGTCATTCTATAATTCAAGTGAAAAGATGAGAATATTAACTTATGTTTTTATTTTTATTTTTAAGGTTCTAGATAGCGGAAGATCGTAAGGAACGACTTCCAAAATGAATTCTCCCGGCAATCGCCCTTCTTCTTCTGCAACCCCAATTGTTAATGCTTCAACCTCACAAGTTATCCCCATCCTTATCTCCTCTTGATCTTCCCTTTAGACCCATGTCTAATATCCCCTCATGGTTAAGGTGGAAGACACGTAGGAAAAATAAGCTTATCGCACGTCTTTTCCGTTCACCCAATACAAGAAGTAAATCTTATTCAAAAACTCTCAAGGCATATAACCTACTTAGTGCACAACTCAAGGCTTATGATGCATGGGATCGAAATAGGATATGGAACAGCAATAGAAGTGGGAACCCAAATTAATATTCAACCCCACAAGCACGGTATGCCTATTAAAAGATATAAGTTAAATATGATATATAGTTATATATATATATATATATATATATAAGGAGATATGTGTGATATTGAACTTTTCAAGCATTAATGCTAATTTAGTGTTTTGATATTTTTAAGGTTTAGAACGCGGAGAACGACAAGCGATAGTAAGGGTTTCTTATCCTCTTTTTCTTTTTCATTATAGTCTATATTCCGTAAGGGTTTTTTTTTCTCATCCCCCCTTTTCTTTTTCATTATAATCTATATTTCATTATTATTGTAAGGGACTTTTCTCTTCCTCTTTATCTTGTTTTATTTGGAATTATTATTGTAAGAGTTTTATGTTTCTTATTTTTCTAATTCCATTTTATTGTTGAGAAGATTAGATTAGTCTCTTTTTAATCTCTCTCTCGGTAATCTATGCTATTGATTGGGGTAGATAACCATTTTGATATTCGTGGTTATCCTTGTTAACTTTGAATGTTTTATTGAAATTCTATGTGATGCCTCATGTTATGTATGTTAAAGTTGTTATAACCTCTTATGTTTGGACAAAGTAAGTTTATGATGGGTGGTTCCAGAAAGACCTCCAATGCATTGGGTAAAGAACATCACTGATAATATGTTATGTTATGATATGGTATCTGGGTAGTTAACCTGGATCATGATGTTATGATACGATGTTCAAACATAATCTTCCATGTTATGATTTTCTTGTGAAATGTTGATCATGTATGATGTGTAAATATTATATTTCCTATGTTCGATATCTTCATGATTTTTCCTTACCCACTTATGTTTACCCTTACTGGGCTATTTGAGCTCACCCTTTTTATGATTTCTTTTCCAACCCCAGGAAATTAAGGGATGGAGAAACTAGGATAAGGAGTCGAGAAGTGCTTGGAAATAAAGTTGTGTGAAATTTTAAAGATTTATTAAGTTGTTTGCTCGTGTGCTTTGTTATGTAATAATGGGTTATGGACACTTAGTCTCTAAACCCCTAAACCTTAAAGATCTTGGATTGAAATTTGTAATAATGAATGGTTTGTTTGATTAATTAAGTAATAGTTTGAAATTGATATAAAATTTGTATATTTAATTTCCGCTAACGCACCCAGTTTGGAGGTTTCAAATTTGGGGGCGTTACACATGGAAGGAATTAGCTACTTCCTTCTTAGCACAGTACAAACATGTCACCGAGCTGGCACTGGATCGACTGACCCTGCAGTCTATGGAGAAGGGATCAGAAGAGAATTTCAAAGATTATGCACGAAGATGGAGAGAGGCAGCTGTGGAGGTCCAACCTCCCCTTATCGAAAGAGAACTCACTACTCTTTTTATCAACACACTAAAAGGTGTCTACTATGAGAAGTTGATCGGTAACTTCTCCAACAGCTTCGCAGACTTGGTCGCATCCGGTGAACGAGTAGAAAGTGGAATTAAAGGTGGAAAGCTAAAGGGTGATGCGGCTGAGGCATCAAAACGGTTTCAACCACCAGCGAAAAAGAAGAAAAATGAAACCAATTTGGTATACCCATCACACCAGTCAATACAACCAACGTTCTACCAAGCGCCAGGATGCTACAGAGGGTCACCGGTAGCTGCTTATGCTGCACCTGCTCCATCTCCCCAATTCATGCCATACCTGCCGCAAGGAGGCGTCCCATTTCCATACTCAATGGTACCTAACTCATTTCAAACCGGCAGCTCAGGAAGGACCAGGAGCCGCATTTCAAGGACAGGGGCAACCAAGGGCCCCGACCCAGCAAGCAGGAGCGAATCAGGCTTCTCGTCGACCGCGACAAGAATTTGACCCGATCCCAATGACATATGCCGAACTATATCCCAAGCTTTTAGAGGCAAGGATGGTAACCCCTATACCCTTGGGAGAAATAAAGACTCCTCCCCCGGCCTGGTACAAGCCGGATGCCAGGTGCGAATATCATGCAGGTGGAGCTGGACATGATATCGAAAACTGTATAACGTTCAAAAGGAAGGTTCAGGCATTAAAGGATGCAAAGTGGCTGGATTTTTCCGCACTGGCTGGGACACCAAATGTGAACAGCAATCCTCTCCCAAAACACTCCAACAATGTTGCTAGTATCGAGAAGGAAGGGCGGCTGGAAAGGTTCTCTCAAGTACAAATGGAGAAAATGTATTTGTTTACTCTGTTACAGGAACATGGCTATATACTGGTTAAAGATGCGCCAAAAGCAGGGAATGGAACAGATAAGGAAAAGCAATGCCCTTATCACAAGATGTCACGGGGACATGACATCGCAGAATGCACTGAGTTTTCCGAGGTGGTGCAAAAACTCATGGACCAAAGGATGATAGAATTCTCAAGAGGAGGAATGGACAACCAAAGCCACATGATCCAAGAAGATCATTCACACAAATCGCCATGGGTGCCAACACCCCTTGTCTTAACTGTTAAGGCTCCAGAGAACCCGTTACTGCCACATGGAATCAAGCCTCTCACTAACCATGCCTCAAGTCTCGTGCCAAACAAGGGGGAAAGGACCGAAATCCCACAACTACCGCATGGAATTGCACCCCTCACCATAGGTGTTCCTGCTCCTTTCCCCTATAAAACTGATAAAGCAGTCCCATGGAATTACAGTTGTGAAATAGTCCAGGGAGCCACCGCTATAGCAGAAAAGAAGACCAGGAGCGGTCGGGCTTACGCCCCTGAGATAGTTGACAAAGCAAGGAAAGAAAAAGCTGTAGAACAAGACATTGAGCCTACACTGGAAGCAACAAAGAAGGGAACACCGATCACTGAAGAAGAAACCACAGAATTTCTGAAACTCATGAAGTAGAGTGTGTATAATATTGTGGAGCAATTAAGTCGGCAACCGGCTCGCATCTCCTTGCTCTCATTAATGATGGATTCCCAACCTCACCGGGAAGCACTGCTGAAGGTTTTAAGCCAAGCCTACGTTCCTCCAACCATCTCAGTCGCGAATGTGGATGGACTCACCAGTAACCTCATCCTGAATAACGTAATTAGCTTTGGAGATGACGAGCTACCCCAAGAAGGAAAGGGGCACATAAAAGCTTTGCACATCACGGTCAAATGCAAGGAGCACACCATAGCCCGTGTACTTATTGACAACGGCTCGGCCTTGAACATTATGCCCTTGCATATACTGCAGCAGCTTCCAATTGACACGTCCTATATGCGTCCCTGTACGATGAAGGTACGGGCATTCGATGGAGGAAAGCGTGACGTGGTGGGAACTCTGAATGTTCCACTCATGATTGGGCCAACTACTTTTACGGTGGAATTTCAGGTAATGGACATCACTCCATATTATAGCTGTTTGCTGGGAAGACCCTGGATCCACATGGCAGGGGCAGTGCCGTCCAGTCTCCACCAAAAGATAAAGTTTGCAATGGGGGACCAGCTCATCTGCATCTTTGGAGAGACAAGCTTCCTCGTCACCAAACCGGCATCAATCCCTTATGTTGAAAGCAACGAAGATGTGCCAGAATGCTCCTATTGGGCTTTTGAGATGGTAAATGTCGCCTCCGCCCCAGACCATCGTCTCTCGAAGGCAGCAAAAATGGTTGCAGCCACTATGATCAAACAAGGGTACAAACCGGGGCAAGGATTAGGCCTGACAGCTCAAGGGATTCAGAAACCCCTGACCATCCGAGAAAATACCGAAAAGTTTGGGCTAGGCTACGTCCCTACAAAAGCTGACAGACAGAGAGAAGCTATCAAGAAGAGGGAAGTCAGAATGGCAAGATTGCAGAAAAGGCCAGTACAAGAAGAAAGGAGAAGCTTTCCCCCTTTAAATGTTACATTCCGAAGTGGAGGGTTTATCCACAAAAGCCAACCTGAGCCCAAGACGGGGACTGTAGCCGTACTGGACATAAATGAGCATGCACCAAGCGAGATGGTTCAGCTAGTGCGAGAGGATCCCAACCAGCCTTTGAACAATTGGACCAGCCTGGACCTCCCCATAATGTAATGCTTACGGGTCCTTGGGATTTAATGTATTCTATTTTAATGTACTTTGAAGTGTGAACATTTGTTTTTCCTTAAACCTTCCAATAAAATGTGTTTTTCAAATCTTTCATGGTGCATTCCATTCATCACATATGCATATCATATTTGGTTACCAACTTGTCATTCTCTTATAAACAGGTATCATAATGTCAATGAAAACATAGTATGCGAAAGCGAAACGAGATGCCAAAGGTTTGACCAAAGTCCGAACTGGGAGCAGCCCGTGTTTGAAGCTGATGAGAATGAGATAGAAGAGACACCTGAGCTACCAGGGGAGATTATATGCCTGTTGGAAAGGGAAGACCGTTTATCCGTTCCAAGTGAAGACCCAGTAGAAACAGTGAATTTGGGGACGACAGCCGAACCAAAAGAATTGAGGGTGGGGTCTTTGATAGCTACCGACATCAAGAGGAAGTTAATCGAGCTGTTAAAAAGCTACATCGACATTTTTGCATGGTCATACCAAGACATGCCCGGGTTAAACACAGATATAGTGCAACATCACATACCCGTGAAGCCAGAGTGCAAGCCAGTACAACAGAAATTGCGAAGAATGAGGCCAGAGATGATACTGAAGATTAAAGAAGAGGTCAAAAAGCAATGGGATGCAGGTTTCTTAAGTGTCTCCCACTATCCAGAATGGGTCGCTAATGTTGTACCAATACCAAAGAAAGGAGGCAAAGTACGCATGTGTGTCGACTATAGAGATCTGAATTGGGCCAGTCCGAAAGACAACTTCCCGCTTCCTCATATTGATACCTTAGTGGATAATACAGCAAAACATGCCCTATTCTCCTTCATGGATGGTTTCTCGGGTTATAATCAAATTCGTATGGCCCCCGAACACAAAGAGAGGACCACATTCACGACACTTTGGGGCACCTTTTGCTATAATGTGATGCCTTTTGGCCTGAGGAACGCAGGGGCAACCTATCAGCGAGCCATGGTGACCCTATTCCACGACATGATGCATAAAGAAGTCGAGGTATATGTGGACGACATGATAGCCAAATCTCGAAGCACTGAAGATCATATCGAAGTACTCCGCAAGCTCTTCAATAGGCTACGGAAATATCAACTGAAATTAAACCCCGAAAAGTGCACTTTCGGAGCCATGTCGGGAAAACTGTTGGGTTTCATTGTGAGCCAAAAAGGAGTGGAAATCGATCCAGATAAAGTTCGAGCTATCCAAGAGATGCCGCCGCCACGGACCATCAAGGAGGTTAGAGGATTCCTAGGGCGACTGAATTATATTGCCCGATTTATTTCCCAGCTGACCACGTGTGAACCCATTTTCAAGACTTTACGAAAGAACAACCCAGAAATTTGGAATGACAAGTGTCAAGAAGCTTTTGACAAGATCAAACAATATTTGTCTAATCCGCCTATTCTGGTCCCACCGGTACCGGATAGACCTCTGATCTTATACTTGACCGTTCAAGAGTCAGCGATGGGTTGTGTCTTGGGGCAACACGACTCTACAGGCAGGAAAGAGCAGGCCATTTATTACCTCAGCAAGAAGTTCACCATTAATGAAGAAAACTACACACCCTTGGAGAAGACGTGTTGTGCTCTTGTCTGGATAACGAGAAGATTGAGGCAATACACTCTTTATCATACTACTTGGCTGATTTCATGGCATGATCCGCTCAAATATCTCTTGGAAAAGCCATCCATTTCTGGAAGAATCGCCAAGTGGCAGTTGATCCTCTCAGAGTACGATATCATCTACATACCTCAAAAGGCCATAAAAGGAAGTGCAATAGCTGACTATTTGGCAGATAGAGCGTTGGAAGACTTTGAGCCCATGACTATTGGCTTCCCGAATGAGCACATCAACATCATTTCAGCCGAGGTATCAGACATATGGACGATGTGGTTCGATAGAGCCTCCAGTCTTTTAGGTCACGGTGTTGGGGCCATCCTGATATCACCGAAAGGCGAACATTTCCCCATGGTGGCAAAGTTAACCTTCCCTTGTACAAACAATGTGGCAGAGTATGAGGCTTGTGTGATGGGACTTCAAGAAGCCATTCACAAAGGAATCAAAAAATTGCGAGTGTTCGGCGATTCGGCACTCATCATTTTTCAAGTAAGGGGTGAATGGGAGACTCGAAACCACAAATTAATCCCATATCGGAAATATGTTACAGAGTTAGCCGAGCAATTCGAAGACATCACATTTGAGCATATGCCCAGGGAATGCAACCAGCTCCCTGACGTGCTGGCAACTCTAGCCTCCCTCCTTCGACTAGACACAAAGTTGGAAGTTCAGTCTTTCGATATCCGTATACAAGATGCTCCTGCACATTGCATGGCCATTAAAGGACACACTGAAGAAAAACCTTGGTTTGAGGACGTCAAACAATATTTGCTTAAGCAAGAATACCCAGCAGAGGCCATTGAATCTGATAAGAGAAATATCCGAAGGTCAGCATCCAACTATTATGTTGATGGCTCAATTCTGTATAAGAGAAACCACGACATGGTGCTATTGCGGTGTGTGGCAAAAGAAGAGTCAATACAGATAATGAAAGAAGTGCACGAAGGGGAATGCGGTTCACATGCAAACAGACATGCATTAACAAGACAAATCATGCGAATGGGCTACTATTGGGTCACCATGGAAAAAGATTGCATTGAATATGTGCGCAAATGCCTCAAGTGTCAAATTTATGGCGACAAGATTCAAGTACCGCCGTCTAAACTACACGTGATGGTCTCCCCGTGGCCGTTCTCACTTTGGGGCATTGACGTTATCGGACCAATATCTCCAAAAGCTTCTAATGGTCATCGTTTCATTTTGGTAGCCATTGATTACTTCACTAAGTGGGTGGAAGCAGCATCATACGCTAATGTCACACAAGCCGTGGTACTTCGATTTATACGGAACAACATCATATGCCGATATGGTCTTCCCGAGCAGATCATAACGGACAATCTGCCAATTTGAACAACCGGATGATAGGGAGGTTGTGCGAAACATATAAAATTCAACACCGCAACTCGACCCCTTATCGCCCAAAGATGAATGGAGCAGTCGAGGCAGCCAACAAGAACATCAAGAACATTATCAGAAAGATGACCGAAACGTACAAAGATTGGCACGAGAAGCTACCTTACGCTTTGCACGCCTATCGTACCTCAGTGCGTACATCGACTGGGGCAACTCCATTTTCTTTGGTCTATGGCATGGAAGCAGTTCTACCGGTCGAAGTGGAGATACCTTCCCTCCGAATACTTAAGGACACTCAGCTCGAAGAAGCAGAATGGGCCCAAACTCGTTATGAGCAGTTGAATTTAATTGAGGGCAAGCGCCTGGCGTAGGTTTACGAGAGGACAGTCGTATCAACAGAGAATGATGAACAATTACAATAAAAAGGTGAAGCCCAGAAGCTTTCAAGAGGGTGATCTTGTCCTCAAGAAGATCTTGCCAATCCAGCATGACCATAGAGGAAAGTGGACTCCCAATTATGAAGGCCCATATGTTGTGAAAAAAGCATTCTCGGGAGGCGCATTGATCCTTGCCAAAATGGACGGAGATGAGCTTCCTAATCCAGTGAATAGTGATGCCGTCAAAAAGTTTTATGCTTAACTCTCGTGTCTCCCAACAAGATTCTCATTCCTGCAATGAGCGGACTTGGTGAAAACCCAAAAGGGCACCAAGGGTAAAATACAAAGCTCCAATAAAAGACAAAAAAGAAAACAAAGGCGGACTTGGTGAAAACCCGAAAGGGCACCAAGGGTAAAATACAAAGCCAACAATAAATCTTGAAGGGTGAAATCAGTCCGAATCTGAAAGGATCAGGACCACAACAAATAGGGTCCGTTGCAAGCAGTAGAGACAACATCATCCAAAAAACAGCAACTGCAAACAGTGGAAGACTTGGTCAAACCTGCGGCACACTCGAATCAAATTTGTACATTATGCTTTTAAAGACTTGCGATTCTGTTTATCGGATTATGACAATAGGATACTTTTTATGATATAAATATGTTTCGTGGAATTAAACCAGCAAAAATCTTTTTATCTCTTTAATCATGTTACATCTTCTTCATTTCACATTTAAGTAGAACATCTTAAAACCCCAGTAAACTCTTCTAGCATTGCCTTATGAGTAAGGCCAAGCTCAAAATCCTCAAACAACTTAAAGCCCCAATTCGGAGTACTCATATCTCCACGGGATATCACTATCCCCAGAGAAGCCGTCAAATCAAGCTCCTCAATATGGCGAAGCAAAATTTAACAGACCCTTCATGCACAACAGGGAGTTCCCCAGCAAAGACAGGACGGATTCTCCATCCAAAGAGAACATTGTTCCCCTAACAAGTTGAATGTTAGTCAACAGCCAAACCCTCAGTAATACATCACGTGGCATTCAATGCATACATCGCATAGCATCACATTGCATCATATTTCACCACAAGTTGAGGTTTATGCATCCCCGCATACAGCACATTGCATTCCATGCATCATTGGCATACATTCAACATACTCCGTAATTGCAGGAATGTTGCTGCCTCTGGAGGTCCTAGGAGCTCATATTCAGCAAACTTCCCTTCAAGCTATCCTAGCTTTCTTCGTTTAACTGTGCTTCTTTGCAATTTCCCCAAGCTCTAAGCACATCCCTTTTGGCAATTGACAAACTTTTCCCATTTTGGGTCACCTCATAGAGCGATCTCCGTGAGTGAACTCGTAGAGGGAGCTTAAATTGGGTTACTTCCCAAACTCACCAATTCCTTCAAGCATTCCCCCCAAATACCATTTGATGTCTCCAACAAGTCTTTCCAGTTTAAGCCTATCGTTGCTGTAGGGCTTTCCATTTTTTAATTTAAGCCTATCGTTGCTGTGGGCTTTCCCGTTTTCACTGTAAGCCTATCATTGCTGTAGGCTTATCCCATTTTTCACTTTGAGCCTATCGTTGCTGTGGGCCTTTCATTTTTCACTTTAAGCCTATCGTTGCTGTGGGCTTTCCCGTCTTTTCAATTCAAGCCTATCGTTGCAGTGGGCCTTTCATTTTTCACTTTAAGCCTATCGTTGCTGTGGGCTTTCCCGTTTTTCAATTCAAGCCTATCGTTGCTGTGGGCTTTTCCATTTTTAATTTAAGCCTATCGTTGCTGTGGGCTTTCCCGTTTTTCAATTCAAGCCTATCGTTGCTGTGGGCTTTTCCATTTTTAATTTAAGCCTATCGTTGCTGTGGGCTTTCCCGTTTTTCAATTCAAGCCTATCGTTGCTGTGGGCTTTTCCATTTTTAATTTAAGCCTATCGTTGCTGTGGGCTTTCCCATTTTCAATTCAAGCCTATCGTTGTAGTGGGCCTTTCATTTTTCCGTTTAAGCCTATCGTTGCTGTGGGCTTTTCCATTTTCACTTTAAGCCTATCGTTGCTGTGGGCTATCCATTTTCAATTCAAGCCTATCGTTGCGTGGGCTATCCGTTTTCAATTCAAGCCCATCGTTGTTGTGGGCCTTTTTCCATTTTTCAGTTCGAGCCTATCGTTGCTGTGGGCCTTTCAGTTTCCAATTCAAGCCCATCATTGTGGTGGGACTTTTTCCATTTTTCAGTTCGAGCCTATCATTGCTATGGGCCTTTCAACTTTTAGTTCACGCCCATCATTGTTGTGGGCCTTTTCTCTTTTTCAGTTCAGCTTGTCATTGTTGTAGGCTTTCAATCTCCGGTATCAAGCGGCCTTAGATGCCTCATCAACGTATTATCCAAGCATACCGGCCTGTGAAGCCCCTTTTCCCTCTCGGGGACAAACCCCACCGTCGCACTTCTTCCTCTAGGTAAGTCAGGTAAGTGCTCCAACCCGTCCAAAATGACTCCCTTTTATCTTTGTACGCTGTTTGTATACAAACAGTGCACAAAGAGGGGCAGCTGTTGGACCCCATTTTGTCCGGGTTGGACATACTAACCCCATTTGATATACCTTTCGGCCCATGCCATATACCTTGTTGAACAGGTCCACAATGATCCCATACTTCCAAGGAATGGTCTACCCCAATCTGCACAAGATGGATACAATTGACACAGATGGGGGAGTTCAAAATTAATGACTTCTGCTATAAGTCCTTGAAGCACCCCAAGACCAACACCAGGTGATGGAGGATGAAAATTCGAGACCAACGCACTTGACCGAGCTCAAATCGGACTTAAAATGAAGAAGTTATGGCCAAAACAACTTTCGTTGGAAAAAGTCAAACTTGTCAAAAGACGGTCAATGCCCCTGGTCAAACTGCCCGCAAAAGTGATCATGCGAAACTCTTCAAAATGCCTATGTAGGCGAATACGGATCTCCCCAAATAATTCCTGGAAGGTTACTCATTTTGGCATTTTTGGTGGGGGTAAAAAGGTAATTAAAAGTTAAAAAAAAAACTTCGGGGTTGACCGTTGACCGTTGACCTGCCGACACTGCGACCCGTTGACCTTTGAAGCCTCGAAGCCCCGAAGCGGCCCGAAGCCTCGAAGCCCCGAAGCCCCGAAGCCTCGAAGCCTCGAAGCCCCGAAGCTCGAAGCCCCGAAGCCTCGAAGCTCGAAGCCTCAAAGCTCTGTTGATTCCACCAGTGATGACACTAGTCACCAACCCCTTGACCTTTCGGGTGCGGGCAAAGGGATGTCATGTTCCTGGTTCCGGGTTCCCTGGAATTTGGGGGCGTGACAACTATAATAAAAGTTCTCACATACACACACACACACACATATTTAGCACGACTTATAGCGAGACTTAAGTAATAATACATATTAAAAGAAGGTTTTAATATTAGTATTGTGTGCTCAATGAATAATATTATTTATATTTTTTTGTCAAAAATGTTTTTTTCCTACAAAAGATTTCATAATACAATTAATAATTTAGCTTATCAATGATACATTAATCTCAAACATACACCAAGCGTTGTGTGTTTCTTGCCTATTAGAAGTTTAAAAGGGTTACACATACCCTAAAAAAACTCACTTGAACACATTTGAAAATAAGTGAGGTAGAAATTGATAGAAAACATTTAGCTTATCAATGTTATAATAACCTCAAACACACACCAAGTGTTATGTGTTTCTTGTTTATTAGAAGTTTAAAAGGGTTACACATACTCAAAAAAACTCACTTAAACACATTTGAAAATAAGTAAAGAAATTGATTGAAAAGGCAAAAAAAAAAAAAAAACCTTCAAATTTTGTTATAGACCATGCACCTGGAAGATAGGGCAAACAGTTGGTGTTGTTGCTCTAATGGTTGCCTTTGCTACAATTGTTGTACCAGTAGAGAATAGGTATACACACTTAGTGGCTTTATGAAGCATCTTGGAAGGTTTCTGTATATTTGACCATTGGGATTTCAATAGATTTCTTTTAATAATGTATAGGCTAATAGGCATGTGCCTGGTGTTATTTAAAGAGGGTTTATAATTTTTTCCTCCTCTATGGATGTGTAAATGATTGATAAATACTCTATATGAGATACGTGGATGCTATTTAATAATATTTCTTTTATTTGTCTTTGAATTTTATTATTATTGTTAAACATATCATAAATAGCTTAACTACAATAATTATTGTAAAAAAAAAGCATTACCAATTAATGCAATATAATGACATGTAACTGATAGAATAATATCAACAACGTTCTAGATAAATTATTAATATTAAAGTGTATATTTCTTAATAGTTTATCATTTGAAAGATGACATATAAAGAATTTAAAAAATCAAAACAAAAGCAAGCTAAGCTCCTCATATAGTAACTAACTCATATTATAGAAAATATTAAATTTTTTGAAAATGATCTCTTGTTAGAGATTATTTTACATTTATTTATAGGTACTTTTTAATTAAGTTGCATGAACACTAACACGCTAGACACGACATGACATGATATGATATATAGGTCCCAAAGTGTGTCTCGAAGGGGGGGTGAATAGACACTTTTCATGGAAGCTTATGAATTTTAGCTGACGTAGGTATACAAATAATGACTATGAAGTGATATTGATGGAGAAGAGGACAAGGTAGGTTATGAGTGATAATAAATTATCAAACAGATCTAAGATGAATAAATGTTCTTTAAATGATAGATATCAGATACAATGAGAATATTCCAACGGATGTGAATATAGAGAGATAAACACCATTTGGAATGTTTTTAAGATACATTATTGATTGTAAGTGAATAATGCATAGATTGACTAGATGGTTGTGCTGGATCTGTGAATAAGAGTTAAACGATGCTACATTGAGTTCTTATTCTATGTTTTTCACACGAACAACACTTAGGAAGTTTTCTCACTATTTCTCTCTATAATGTTGGAACTCTTAAGGTGATTCTTCAAAAGTTCTATTAATTGCATATCAAAATTCTATATATTGTTTTTAAAGTTTTAGGTCCTTGCTTTTTGTGAAACTTGATTAATTAATATTTTTAAACATGTGAGATATTAATTTAAGGTTGAAAGTGTACGTGCGTGTTACTGTCCATCCCGACAGATTGACTTCCCGCCATTAAAATGTGAAAGTATAGGAGATAGGTTGATCTGTGCATATCTTGCAGATCCACTGCCCATACTGCATATTTGCATGTCCATACTAGTACTTTTGATCTTTGCCGTTCATCTGTTGATGGTAGTCGGTAGCCATTAATGCGATAATAAATGCGTTTGACTATTCAGAACGACACAATCAAACTACACAAACCCTAGCTGATGATATCACTAAGTGTTACTGCTGAGTGTTGTGAGTTTGCCTCGAAGGTAGGTGATTCAAAAATTTGGTGCCTCGAAGATTTAGTAACTCGAAGATTTGGGTTAAGCCTAGTAGTAGTGTGCAATGATGTAACTGGCTTCAACAGTATTAGATCATGCAAGTCTTCGACTCTTAGTTTCTTCGAGTCTCCAAGGGTGACATTGTAGTTTAGATTAAGTCATGTTAGTCACTCTATGATGTTTGAGTCATTGACTCTTTGCTTTGACACTTAGAGTGGTCATCGTGAAGAGTTTACTTAACCTCTACTTGCTATCTTAGCTATGAGTCTTTGAGTCGCTCAGTTGCTTAAAGTAGCTAAGACATTCTTCGACCCTTCTGTTCTTTGGGTTTATGAACTTATGCTGAGTCTCTGACTTTGCGAGTCTTCGACCTAGTCGTATAATGCTTAGCCGTTCATAGTAGATTACAAGTTGAGTCTCTGACTCTTTGAGTCTTCAACTCTATGGCCCCGACTCTTTGGCTTTCGCTCTTGGCTTTTAGGTTTACGAGTCCTAGTTTAGTTATGGGCTGCTGACAGTTTCTTCTGATTAACTATCTTTGACTCTTCAACTGTAATGACCCGTGTTTGGGGATTTGAGAAGTTAATCATTTGTACGTTTGGGCAAGGACTCTTTTCCAGACGGTTAGCGGGAGTCCGAGGTCGCAGCACCTTGTCGGGGGTCTCGATGAAGCCAAATTATTTTGGACAAGCTAAGATGGATTTTCATGTGAAAACCTGGTCGATGCAGCTTTGATCAACATGGGAGTGGTCGATGTGGTCGACCTAGCATGGCGAGTGATCGATGCCGACCAGAGGAGATTCCGGAGAGTTTAGTCGATACGAGATGAATTTCAATGTGTGGTCGACGTGGTTGACATCGACCAAAGCAGTTTCCTGAGAGTCGTTCCAAGTGTGTTGGTCGACGTGGTCGACTTGGCTGCAGACCGACTATGTATGATGTGGAAATTGATCGACGTGGGTGGTTAATCGACGTGAGAAAGGTGGTCGATGTGGTCGATCCCACAGTTTTTTTAGTCGATGTCGACCCTGTAGCGGCGTATTTTCGATATGTCTTTCTGTTTTGTGATTTTAGGGTTGTGGGTATTGTTTTGAAGCCATCATAGAGAGAGAGAGAGAGAGAGAGAGAAAGAGAGAGAGAGAGGAATCACTGTCGGCTCAAGCATGTCGTTGTGTTCTTGAGGGAGGAAAATGCCTATGGAAGTGGAGCAAGGAGTAAGGAAGATCCAATGAGTCGAAGCTCTAAGTTTACCCAAATTCGAGGTAGTGATTCTGTATCTCTCTTGAACCTATTCTAGGGCAGATCTTGTGGTGAATGATATATGTATGTATTATGTAAATTCATATAGGTGTGATCTCTTATATGAATATTGGTCTTTATTGGCGTGTTATAATTATGAGTGTTGATGAGTTCGTGGTTAGTGGGGATTAAAGATCCATTTGGTGGTCATTGATTATGGAGGTCATCATAGTGTATGTTTGTTATTTGTCTCGTGGTTGCGTTCGTTCGTGTTAGTTCCACAGTAGATTCTCGTGGGAAACTTTGGGAATTATAGGAGGGTTGTGGTTGAGAACGTACTATGTGGATATAATCTAATTATAGCTCGTATGATGGATATTGAATACATGTGTTTATCTGATGTGTAGTGGATATGTATTATTGTGTTATGCTTGAAATTGTGCTATATGGAATTATGGTTGTTGTAGCCTGTGTGGTTGTGGTTGTGATTACTTGTGTGGCTTACTTATGCGTTTTTTCCTTTATGAGGACCATGAAGTGAAAATGCTGATTATAAACTGTTTGGGTATTATTGCCATGACATTGCACATGCGCACTCAACATGTAGATATTAGGAGCATGGGATGGGTCAGGGAGACATGATCCCTACTGAGATGTAGTTGTTCACCCCTCCTTTTGTGATTTGTTTTTCTTTTCAGGAACCTATAGGCATTAGGTGGAACATCCATGTGGTAGACTACATTTTTGTCTTGTTGATTGTTTTGATTTCATGTTGCATTGTTCTATGGAACTAATGTAACCTCATTAGGGGATGATGTAAAAGAGATATGTCTCTAATAAAAACCTATAGTTTGACTTGTGGACAATATTTATGTTTATTTGTGATGTTTTATATGATATCATTTTACCATACCCCTTGCTTACCGGGTGAGTAAAGGGGAGTCATGAATCGATTTCCTCGGGTTGGAAATTCGGGGCGTGATATCGACTATCATCGTCTATAACTATTCGAGTTTTCAAGTGTCAGTTGCAATTTATATGTCAGTTCCTGAAGTTCTGTTGCCTTGACTCTTCGACTTTCGAGGCTTCAAGTCTTAGAATTATTTTGAGTAGACAGATTCTTTAATTGAGTATCTTCGACTATTGAGTCTTTGAGTCTCAGTGTTATTTATGTTACGTCATTGTCATTGGGGCATTTTCTTTGACTCTTCAATTTTATGATCGAGTCATTTCTTTTACTTTCAGTTTCTAAATACGACTTCTTCGACTCTTCGAGTCTCTGAGTTATGAACCATCCTGCGCAATGACATTTTTCTCTTCTTCAAACTTCAACTCTTTGACCCTTGTACCTTTGGATCTTCGAGTCGCCAAACTTGGAGAAATTTGTGACAGCTTCACCAAATCATATGTTTCCCAACATGATACATTGATATTCCTCAAAAAATTAAAATTTCAAACATCCAACTCGTTGATTAATATATATTTTTAATAAATAAAAATATAATAAATTAATAATTAAATATACAATTACGAATAAAAATATCATTTATTAGAAAATAAATATTTCATATTAAGTCAACAAAATGTAAAAAATAAGTGACTCTATACATCAAGTCCAAAGTAACAGTGTGGTCCAACACTCCGTGCAATACATATTTCGTGTTCGTATGTAAACCTAGTTTCATTTCTACTTTCTCCATGTTGATTAATTCTAACCAAACCAATAATATTATATTTATATATAATATATTAAGAATGACAATAACTCGTGTGTGATCCTTCTGCAGTGCTTAATAAATGATAAGTTGATACTATAAATTATATAAAAATTTAAATACTATAAAAGTAGAATAGATCAAGTGGTGACTGTTGAATACTGAATAATAGTGTTCTATTACACCCCATGTTTAGGGAGACTTGCACACTTACAGCAAGAGCCCACTTAGCCTAGGGAATGAGACTTCAGCCTGCCAACTAATGCTAGAGCAAAACAGAGCACTACAAGAAGAGTGAGATGTGCAAGAAATGCCTGATGGCAAGAAAGTAAGAAGAACACTAACAGTAATGCGGGAGACGAGTCACACGAGTATAAAGTGTGTTGAAACTTTGAGTTGACTGAGATAGAATTATGTCATATAAAACTTTAAGAGTTAACAGAGCTAACATTGTTTAAAATTAGTTAATTGTTGGAACAATCGATCCTCTTATCGAATCAGGTTTGCTACCATACAAGTTATTCGAATGATACAATTAAAGAACTATTTGTTAATAGATGGTACAAGATTTACAAGATTTTGATAGTCCTTCTCGAGCATACTGAAGAGATTCTATGAGAATGAAAGGACATGACATAAGACTATCGAGACTACTTATCTTATAACAGCTTTACAATCTTTGTATCAGGTTTTTATTGGTTATATATATATATATATATATATATTATTGATACATTTAGAAAACATCTTGTGTTTGTCTTGTTTTGTTTATAAGATCTATTTTTTGAATCTCATCTTTTGGTAAAAAGATTTCATGAAAGAAGTTTATTAACCTCCCTCTAGACTTCAAAGGACCTAACAAGTGGTTTCAAAGCAATTTATCAAATGAAATTCAATAGAGGGAGAACAAAGCACCAACTCAAGACTATAAAAAGAGTCCATAGATGCTAGTTCTTTATAACTTGAAGTGACACACAATGTTGAACTAGTTAAGGAGAACAAGGAGGAGAAGAACAACTATGTCACACTGAATTTCACAATCATTACTCAATTTTCAAAGTGTACGGTTGAATTTTTTCAATAATGGAAAAAAGGATGAGGATCTTTTTGAATATCCACGATCGTCTAATGTACCCTTGTCTATTTAATGAACTACTAATGCCTATGACAACAGATAGTACAAGAGTATGATGACCTAAATATCTCTCAGAGTTATCTAATGAGGAGAAAGATCTGTGCAAGGTTGCAGACAAGGCTATAGGATATCTCACTAACTCACTAGATGAGGAGTAATTTATTGATGTAAAACACTATGAGACTGCAAGTGAGATGTGGGAGTAATTTATTGTCTTATATAAAGGTAATGAAGATCAGTAAGCTAACAAGATAAGTATCTTGTGTATGAAGTTTGAAACTTTTTATCGCAAATTTGGTGAACATATTGATGATATCTATAAGAGATGCACCAGATTACTAAGAGAACTGAAAGCTGTTGGAGAAAACTCTTCAACACAATAATTTTGGATAGATTCATCAGAACACTTCCTTCCAGATTCATCATGAAGATAATCACTATCCAATAGGATCCCAAATGGGTAATAAGAACTCTTGTAGAAATCTATGGTGAGTTAAAAACTCATGATCAAAGATTCAAGAGTTATAATCATCCTAAGCTTGAAGGTGAATGGGATCAAGGGAGGTGGAGAAACCAACAAAGTTCAAGGGAGGTGGAGACCCAGTCGTAGCAGAGCAGTGGTTGTGACATGTAGAGCATGTATTCTCTTTTCTTCTTCCACTAAAGGAAGAGAAGGTTCGACTAGCAATCCGGCAGCTGGAGAGAGAGGCCTTAGAGTGGTGGCTAAGTTTGGCGGGTCACCAGGAGGTGGGGGACATGTTGTGGGACAATTTCTTACATGTGTTCTATGACAAGTTCTTTCCAGAGTCAGTTCAGTGGTGCAAGAGGAGTGAGTTTGACACACTGACACAGAGAGGGCGATCAGTGGTTGAGTACAAGCAGGAGTTTTGGAATCTGAGACAGGTTTGCTCTGAGTCGGGTCTCGAGGGAGGACCTCAAGGCCTACAAATTCAAAATGGGTCTTCGGCTTGCCTTGAGGCAGAGGATGGTGGTACTCAAGCCAAGGACATATGCGGAGGCAGTGGATGCCGCGAGGATTCTAGAAAGAGGTCTGGATGAAGGAAAGCAGGAACAAGGAGGCCAAGAGTGGTCAGGTGGGCAGAAAAGGCCCAGGGTGGAGTCTGGGGGAACCAGTCAGGTGCATAACAAGGGCTAAATAGCAGGGTCCTCAAGCAAACCTCGTTTTGCTAGGGGTCAGAGGAGTAGCTTCCTTAGTGGTTGTAGCTATTGTGGGGAGGAGAGACACTGGAAAAGAGACTATCCTAAGAGCCACATGTCTTATTTTAAATGTGGCAAGGTAGGCCACATCAACAGAGTGTGTTTTAGCAAGGGAGAAGGTCGAGTATTCAGTGGGCCATCTCAGAGTGGGAAGAGTGAAGCTCAGTTTGGGACGCCAGTGAGGCCAGCGTGTCCAGGGCAGGCTAGCCAGCCAGGATCCAACTAGGCCCGGCCTGTGGGGAGGTAGGAGGGGCAACTGCAGGGCAACACAATGAGGCAGTCCAGTGGAAACTAGGAGAGCATGGGAGGTCAGACATCTGAGGCTAGAGGAGGTCAAGCCAGAGTGTTTGCCCTCACATTGGCGGCTCTAAAGAAGAAGTTTCCAGCATCGCCACTAGAGGAGGAGGGACCAAAACCATCGGTTGTTTGAGGTACGATTCTTATCTCGAACACTATGATATCTGTTCCTTTTGACACTGGTGCATCATGCTCTTTGATTGCTGAGTCTTTAGTAGAGAGCCTTGGGATAAAGTGTGTTATGACTGATAAACCTCTCCTTGTGGGATCACCCATGGGTGTTACCACATGATTAAAGAGGAAGTGTTGCGGGTGTGAGCTGACCAATGGTAATGTAATGCTTGCATTTGACCTATATGTGGTGTCCATGGATACCTTTGATGTTATTTTTGGGATGAACTGGTTAGAAGCCTTTCAGGCGAGGATTGATTTTTATAGGAGGAGGGTAATGTTTACTGCGCCCTTAGGAGAGGTGGGTTCCTTGCGTGAGGAATGGGGTGATGAGGCAGGTAGAGCAGGTCCAGCACAAGAGCTATGGGGTGTTATCACCCACCATTTAGCAGCACTAAGGTTTGGGGAGGAGCGGAGTTCGGGTAAGAGGGTATGGCCAGCTGTAGTAGATCAGTTCCAGGATGTCTTTCCTGGGGATTTGGTGGAGTTACCTCCAGAGCAGAGTGTTGGACCCCATTTTGTCCGGGTTGGACGTAACATTTACTTTTTTGCTTTATACATTAAATAAAGAGACGTGACCGTCGATTCGAGGGGGTATTGTGATGAATAATTAAATTTGAGGAATGACGCCTTCGACTGCGCTCAAATCCGAGGTCAAACGAAAAAGTTATGATCAAAACCGTATTTGGACCGCTAACGGCGATGAACTGAAGGCCAATGTTCAAAACGATACCCCGGATCAGGTTACGAACCTCCTTTTTGCATTCTACTCGCTTTCCTGAGAATTTTGACGTATATATTGCATATATTCGCTTACAGAGCTTATTTTCAAAAAAAACATTTTTCAATAATAAAGCGGTTTAGGGACGCACAGTACAGTTTTGACTCAAAAATAAACTAATTTTCAAGAAACACGGATACGGGGTCGCTCGTCGTGACGCCCCGAGTCCAAAAATAATTGTTTCATATTTTATTGAAAGCCAGATTGTTTTGCCGATTCCAAAAACCCAAAACATCAGTTGAAAATTATAAAATGGAGCAGTAAAAATTTGTTTATCTCTTTTCTCTTTCAAATTTCTCACCTACCGTTGCCATGTGTCAATATTCCATTGGCTCACAACAATAAAAAAAAAAAAAAAAACAAACAAATAAAACAAATAAAATAATAATAAAACAAAATTAAACAAAACAAAAAAATCATAACCATATTCATTCAACCTTATCTCTTCTCTTCTTCGTCACCTCCCTCAACGAAGACGACGCAGTCGTCACTTCACCCCTCGCCGCGCCGCACCAGCCGAAGGACCACGGCATCTCTAGCACCGGCCAGCCAGCTCACACCTTATCCCCTTCTCTCTCTCTCTCTCTCTCCCGCGGACCCTAACCAAACTCACCCAAACCATGGCTCATACACCACATCACCTCATGGTTCGGACCCCCATCAGCCAAACCATGGCCAATTCCTCCTCCTCGAGCTAGCATGACCGATTCCACATGCATCACCCTAATTTCCCATCTATATAAACCTATCCAAAACCAAATGCAGGGGGCTCTCTTCACAATCCAAAAATCAAAATTCATTCTTCCTCTTCATCTTCTTCCTCAAATCTTTACAGAGAGTCCCCCGATCGGGAGTTGCACCGCCGGCCATCGCCTTATCTCCCCCTTCAACCTCTTTAAATCACACCACAAGCCACCATCAATTTCAAACGAGAAGCCACCACGATCACTGCCGTCGTTGCCCCCCTGTCGCCACACAGCAGGCCGATATCGGTTGCTTCAACGGCAGCCCACCTCAGCCCTCCAACACGTTTCCACACCAACTGGTTGATGCAGACGACTCCAACAACGGCATCCTTCAGCCCATCAACAACGACTTGACAGAGCTACCGATCCTTGCCGGCCCAAGCTGCTGTCGATCACGAGACGTCCTTCCCCATCTACCACTGGCTTCTCCAAATCGGGTGGGAACCTAGCCGACCGCCTCATACTCTGTCCAAAGACGGCCGCCCGGTGTGCCACCGAAGTCCGACCAACGAGCTTGTTGTTGTCTGTGTCTCTTCGTGACTCCAAGCAGAAGATGCGATTTGGTATGCCGCCTTAGCAGGCCGTGTCCAAGGAAAGGATTACAAATCTGCTTGGGTTGGTCATAGTCTTTTGTTCAAGATTTACTGTTCGTGTTTATGTGCGTTGACTGTGTTTGTTTGCATAACAAGTTTGATTGTTCTCCATTGATGCTTGTTCTGTTTTATCCTAGTCCGTGTTTTGTTCTTGGTCATATGTCTGGGTTGGTGTTCCTTTGTGTGTTTTTCTGAGAATTGTGAATGCTCTCTTCTTCCTCCATTGTGTTACTTGTTTTAGGGTGTTATTAGTTTGGTCCGATTAGGCTTATACACACTTCTGCCTTGTTTTAAGTGTTCAGTGTTTGGGCTGATTTAATGTTCTATTTATACAATATCTTTGTACAAAAATCAAAACGTTGTAGGTTTCACAGTTTTGAGTTTAGTTCTATTTGTGATTTAGTTTTTGTTTTGATGTGATCTATTATGGTTATGCTCTGGGTTTTAACAAAACAACATCTGTACAAAAAAAAGCCGTTGGAGGCCTGGCTAATTTTGGTTTGGTGAACCTTGATCCACGTTTTATTTGGTTTAAGCCACAACTTTCATGGTATGCTGGATGCTTTGTTGATTGTGATTCATATTTTGCGTTTTGTTATTTCTTTTGGTCACTATTTTTTTGGCTGCGCTCGCCCGTTTCTGGTCACTGTTTCTTCACTATTCTTAGGTTCCATTTTGTTTCTATTACCTGTATCTGTTTTTTTTGTATTGTTCAGTCAGGGGCAAATCCCACTATGATATTTGTTTCCTCTTTGTATTGTTTTGCTTCACTATTCGGAGGTTCATTTGGCCTTAGGCATGTTAGTACAGCCATTAATGATTTTGTAATATGGGCTTGTGACCTTAGCTATTGTAATGATGTACCCAAAATATAGTGAAAAAGAATGAAGAAAAAAAAACAGAAGAAAAGGAAAAAGAAAAAGGAGAAAAAAAGAAGAAAAAAAGAGGAAAAAAGAAAGAAAAAAAGAGAGAAAAAAACAAAGGAAGAGTTTTTTTTATTTTCTTGTGAATGGCACTCATCACACACCTTCATTTTTACTTATATTTGTTTTCTTTTTATCTAAACTTCTTAAAAAAATGCAAAAAGAAAAAAAATCCGTTTTCATAAAATAAAAAAAAATTAAAACAAAAAAATGTATTATCATGAAATCCAAAAGGGTAAATGTTTTCATCTTTTATTCACCTTTTTTTTTAGGTTTTTCATTTTCTCTTTTTTTGGGATTCACTTTTTGTTGTTGCGGGTATTTTTTGTTTTTTTTCTTTTTAAAATTTTTGTAGAATTCTTTAGATACATATTTTAGTGTTTCATAAAATTCATTAACTTAGGACTTAATTAGTCTTTTAGGATTATTCTTTCTTAATCACTTTAATTTTTAGGATCTCCCTTAAGTCCTTAGCAGATAATTGAATCTAATTCAACTGAAACAAATAATATAGTATGATAACATGAGTAGAAACCTTAGAAAAATAAAAGTTGGTTTGGACAAGTGAAATTTAAAAGGAATAGTTAAAACAAATTAGAAACCTCCCAAACTCTTAAGATAGGTACCAAAAGGGCGTTGCGGGGGTGTTAATCCTTCCCCGCATGTAACAAACTCTTGAACCTGTTTTGGTGACGTAGATTATTTCAGGTGACCAACTGCACTCCCAAAAACAGTTGGTGGCGACTCTGTTCTTTTTTCATCACCATTCGGGTGAAGGGTGGGAGAACCGCATCCCCAAAAGCGGGTTTCCCCCGGACAAAATCCGGTGATGACACAGAGCATGAAGTTCACTATAGATTTGCTACCGGGAGTGGGACCCATATCACAGGTGGTTTATCTTTTGGAGCCAGCAGAGTTGAGGGAGCTTCAGAAGCAGTTAGCTAAGCTTGGCAGAGGGGTTTCATCAGGCCAAGTACCTCATCGTGGGGTGCTCCAATGTTATTTGCAAAGAAGGCAGATGGTTCCTTACAGTTGTGCATTGATTATAGGAAGTTGAATTAGATGACTGTGAAGAACAAGTATCCTTTACGCCGTATAGATGACTTATTTGATTAGCTGAGTGGGGCACGGTGGTTCCCCAAAGTGGATTTGAGGTCTGACTATCATCAGTTGAGAGTGAGAAAAGAGGATGTGCCAAAGACAGCCTTCAGGTGTAGGTGTAGGCACTATTATAAGTGGTTGGCAATGCCATTAGGGCTCACTAACGCACCAGTAGTATTCATGCATTTGATGAATCAGGTATTTGCCCCTTACCTTGATTCATTTTTGGTGGTGTTCGTGGATGACATTCTTGTTTATTCACGTTCCCGAGAGGAACATAAGGGGCACTTGGCTATGGTATTGCAGGTTTTGATGGAGCATCGTTTGTTTGCCAAGTTCTCAAAGTGTAGCTTCTGGATGCATGAAGTTCATTTTCATGGCCATGTGGTGTCAACTGAAGGGATTAAAGTGGATCCAGGTAAGGTAGAGGCAGTATCAGCCTGAAGGAGGCCAACCAATGTTTTTGAAATTCAGAGCTTTTTAGGGTTGACGAGCTATTATCGGCGTTTTGTGGAGGGGTTTTCTGGTTTAGCAGCCCCTATGATAGCTTTGATGAGGAAGGGAGCAAAGTTTGAGTGGACTGAAGCGTGTCAGCGGCCACAGGAGGAATTGAAGACTTGTTTGACCACCGTACTAGTTATGAGTTTGCCACAGGAGGAGTTCCATATGAGGTGTATTGTGATGCCTTTGGAGTGGGTTTGGGATGTGTCTTGATGTAGGAGAGGCAAGTTATAGCCTATGGTTTGAGGCAATTGAAGCCTCATGAGCAGAACTACCCGACCCATGACTTGGAGTTGGCAGCCGTTATCTTTGCATTGAAGAGTTAGCAGCATAACCTATTAGGAGAGAGGTTTATGGTGTATTCAGATCATAAGAGTCTTCAGTATGTGTTTACTCAGAGGGGTCTGAATCTGCGGCAGAGGAGATGGATGGAGTACCTTCAGCAGTTTGATTTCACCTTGACTTATACTCCTAGAAAAGGGAATCTAGTGGCTAATACCTTGAGTATGAAAGTTCAGGCTGAGGTTGCCTTGAGAGAGTGGAGGATGATGGAGCAGGTGACTTCATTGCAGATATCCGTTTGTGATGATAGGGCTGTTTTGAGTCCTATTGTGGATGTGCCTGAGATGTATACTCATGTCTAGGAGAGATAGCACGGGTATGAGAAGTGTGATAAGCTTTGCACTAAAGTGAAGGCCAAAGAGCTCACGGAGGAATGGACATTGGGGGAGAAGCATGAGTTGAGGTTTTGAGGGAGGTTGTTTGTGATTTCTTCCCTTCGGGAGGAGGTGATGAGGGCATTTCATGATTCGAGATTAGCAGTGCATCAGGGTGGCACCAAGATGCACCATTCCCTTTGACAACATTTTTGGTGGCCGGGGATGAAGAGGAGTGTGGCGGAGTTTGTCTCACGTTGCCTTACTTGTCAGCAAGTGAAAGTTAAGCACCAGCGACCAGCAGGGATGTTGCACCCATTGCCTGTGGCGTAGTGGAAGTGGGACCATATCATGATGGATTTTGTGATTGGACTTCCACCCACTTCGTGAGGGAAGAATATGATATGGGTCATTGTGGAACGTTTGACTAAGTCGTGGAATTTCTTGGAAATCAAGTAAAAAGGGAGCATGAGTAACCTTAGTCAACTTTATATTGATGAGATTGTGAGGTGGCATAGTGTGCCTATGCCTATTGTATCCGACCGTGATGCCCATTTTACTTCTCGGTTTTGGAAGGGTTTGCAGGAGGCCTTGGGCACTAAGTTGAGCTTGAGTACAGCCTTTCATCCTGAGACAGATGGGCAATCAGAGATGACCATCCAAACCTTGGAGGACATGCTTAGAGCTTGTGTGATAGATTTTGGGGGTTCATGGGCCACCCACCTTCCATTGGTGGAGTTTGCCTACAACAATAGTTATTAAGCCTCCATTGGGATGGCTCCATACAAGGCGTTGTATGGTAGACCCTGCAGGTCACCCCTGTGTTGGGCTAAGGCCGGTGAGACAGCGTTGTTGGGACCACAGTTGGTGCAGGATGCCAGCGAGAAAATTCGAGTGATTCGGTAGCAATTACTTACAGCTCAGAGTAGACAAAAGTCTTATGTAGATAGGAGGAGGAGACCATTGGAGTTTGCTGTGGGAGATCATGTGTTTCTCCGAGTTTCTCCGAGGAGAGGGCATCACCGGTTTGGAAAGGGTTCTAAGCTATCTCCACGATACATTGGACCTTTTGAGATCCTAGAACGAGTTAGACCTGTGGCATATCGATTATCGCTCCCTCCACGTCTGAGTAGAGTGCATAGTGTGTTTCATATGTCCTAGTTGAGGAAATAGCATCCTAATTCAATGCATGTGATAGATTTGGGAGATTTAGATATTACAGATGATATTACTACTGTGGAGACTCCTATTCGGGTCCTGAATCAGCAGGACAAGATTTTGTGTGGGAAAACCGTTCCTTTAGTTCGTGTCTTGTGGACACATCGGGGCATTAAGGAGGAGACTTGGGAACGAGAGTCCATGATGCACGATCAGTTTCTTGAATTGTTCGAAGGTGAACAATTTTAAAGGGAGGGAGGTGGCTGGTGTGTTCTACCTTTCATTTGTATTTTGTTTTGCATAGTTGTGCTGAGTATGTGAAATAAATAATGTCTTCTAACTGTGTATTTTATGCCAGTGTGGTTGAAATGTATGTTTGAAATGGTGCCTTGTGTTATGGTAAATGTGTGTGGAGAAGTTCTCATGTATTAGCATTGTGGCATGTTAGTGTAGAGGAGTATAAGGTGTGATGTGTTGTGTATACTTATGTTATTTCATGAGTTACTATGTGGTATTCGTGTAAAGGGAAGTATTATGTGTTTCTATGTTAGTACTTGTGGTTGAATCGTGGGAGACACGGGGTAGCCTTTTCGAGGGCGAAAAGTTTTTAAGGGGAGGAGGATGTGAGGACCCATGTCCTAGTTCAGAGAGTTAGAGGTTAGAAGGTGTCTTATGGTGCTAAAATTATGGTTTTTATGTGTTTTCTAGTATGTTCGAGTGAGCAAAGGAGGATCATGGTCAATTCCAAATCATCATGGTCAAATTCGAATCATCGTGGTTAAATCCGGATCATCGTGGTCAAATCCAGAGTAAGTATCCGAGCGATCCCCTATCATTAGTAAGGATCCAAGCGATCCCTTAGCACGGAGTAAGGATCTGAGTGATCCCTTAGCATTAGTAAGAATCCGAGCGATCCTTTAGCACGGAGTAAGGATCCAAGTGATCCCTTAGCACGGAGCAAGCCTCAGTAGTCGAGTAATCAGTAGCGTTGTTAGCTCGGATTGATCCGCAAACATCGATGATTCAGGGGAATGGAGGTCAATGCATGTTCTGGGCCACGTCAACCAAGTGTAGCATGTCTTTTTTGTCCTGTAATGACCCGTATTTGAAGTAAGATGGTAAGTAGCCTGTAATTGAAGTAACTAGCTTGTATTTGAGTTTAAGGATATCTTTTAATGATGTGGCTAAAAACGCAGTCGTTTTGACTATAATTGAGGTTTATTTAGAGTCTAAATTACACATGTATATTATATTAATATATAGTGGCAAATTAGATGGCTAATTAGTCAATTCAGCCATTTTATGATTTAATATTTTTAATATTAAAAGGAAATTCAGGATATAATTAACTAAGGGTTTTTTGGTACTTTTCTTTGCTTAAAAAGGGTTGCTTAGTGGATAAGAAAGCAAAGGTATAGTGGGATTAGGAAAATTGATAAAAGAGATTACTTAATGAGTAAGAAATTAATATTATAACAGAATTAGTATGGGATTAGGACTCTAGAATAAGGGGAGATTGTTTTTATAAATAGGGATGTCGTCCTAGGGTATTGGTTGATGATCCTTCACGTTGGGAGAGTTATAGTCGTCCTAGAGAGAGAGAGAAGTCAAAGCTTGAAGATTTAGGATGCTCGGGGGCATTCTAGCAGGTGTAGCTGGTTCTATCCTCTCATATCTCTCTTAGGGTTTAGCTTTATTTAGAAAAGATTCAATTAGGAGTTGAATATAAAATGAACAAATTATGCATATAATTGAGATAAGAGATCTAAACAATTGAATTCAACTTTCAAAGGTGATTTTGAGGACAACAAATTGAGGGTTAGAGATAGTTTGGTTAAGCTTGAGCATAGCAGGAGGTAGGGTGCCTTATGACGGTGCAGCTAAGCCGTGCACGTGGCGATGGGTGCCATGTGCTGCGCCACGTGCATGACATGCGCACGTGGTGAGGAGTGCCACGTGTAAGGGTGTGCACGTGGCGGTGCATGTGGTGAGGGGGCGCCACGTGCGGCGCCACGTGCAATAGTGTTTTGCTCAGTATAGCTCTTTTCAGGCCTTTTGTATTGATTTTGATGATGTGAGATTTCCTAATTTGATATATTGGGCTTGTATGTTGATATGATAATGTTTATGGTGTGACGACTATAAACTTGTAATGTTGATATTGTTTATATGTGTTCTTGTTATATAGTGCACTATATTTGTTGTGATGAGGTCCGGCAAATGACATTGGTCTGGTAAAGGACAATGGTCCAGTAAATGGTAGAGGCCCAGTCAAGGACAAAAGGGTGCGTTGGATCCGGTTAAGGACATTAGTGTAACAAAGCACTATTGTTCCCACAATCTTTTTGGGTTATCATTGTTGTCAACAGTTGTATTTAGAAGCGGGCAGCAGCATGTCGTACTTGGATAGATAACTTCGTAGAGTGATCTCTTAGAGTGAGCTCGTAGAAGGAGCCTAACTAAGTACTTCTTTTATCTACTCAAGGTTAAAGATCTAAAGATCCTAAGACCCATAAGGTCGAAGATCCACAAGGTTAAAGATTTGAAGACCCAAAGTGCAATCGAGTGAAGAGCAACATCTCGGAGATTCAAAGACTTGCAGACTCATTGGGTGAAGAGTGGCGGTGTCACAAAGTCGAAGCTTGAAAGGTCAAAGATTTGGTGACCCATTGATGTGAATAAATGATTAGTTGAGTCAGAGTTGAGTTGGTCATAAGGGTGTTAAACGGGCCAGCCGCTCGCGGGCCGTGTGGGCTGGCTCGTAAAACGGGCAAGGCCGGACCTATAAATTTTGGCCCGTTTATACACGGGTCAAAACGGGCTTTGGCCCGCGGGCCACGGGCCAAAGCGGGCCGAGCCTGCGTGTTCGCGGGCTAGTATTTATTTTTTTATTTTTATTTTTTTGACCTTTTTTAGTTTATTTTATTAAAAATTTACATATAGTATTAATATTTTGTAAGTTTTACCGTATTTATAGTTATTTATAGGTTGTGTTTGATCCATGGAAGCCAAAATTATTATTTGTTTTTGAAAAAAATAAGATATTTAAAGTTAAAAAATATTTTTTAAAAAAATAAAATATTAAACGGGCTGGCCCGCGGGCCAGCCTGCCCCGCACGCGGGCTGGGCCAGGCCAGATATTTCTGGCCCGTTTAAAAGCGGGCCTAAACGGGTTGAGCCCGGGCCCGACCCGCCCGTTTAACACCCCTAGTTGGTCACTGGCTCTAAACTAGAGACCCGGAGACTCAAAGAGTCAAAAGTCAGTTGGTTTCTGACTTTAACTTGGATTCAAAGACTCAAAGCCTTAACCCGAAGATTAGAGTGTCTCTAGCTCTAAACTGGAGTTGATCTGACTCGAAGGTCTGAAGGTTCTGACTTGGAGGTTCGAAGGTGCAGACTCGAAGATCGTAGCGTGTGTACTATATGAAACATCTGTGAGGCTATGAAAGAGTTATCTTCGAGGCTATGGCTAATCGAAGGATCAAAATGTAGTTAAAATCGCCGTTTAAGTAAGTTATTTGGGCAATGTATCTGAGCACACTAAGTACTAGAATAAACATATGGACGTTATCCGAGGCTGGAGTAATATATTTCAATGATAGAAATTAGAAGGTGGAACATGTATAACCCTAGCAGAAGGTTTTCATGCAATGACTGTCCAATAAAAGAAAAGAAGATGTTATACTTCACACAAGCATTAGAATATTTTCATAATACACAAAAAGTATCTTGAGAGATATAAGAGACGAAGAATAATTCATACTGCATACACAAAGAGAAGAAGATTAAGAGCAAAATAATAGTGAGTTCATTTGATCTCATCCTCATACATTCAATGAACAGATAGTGAGTTTGGCAAAGGAGTGGTTGAAGGTCAAGAAGTGCAAACAGTTAAACACGCAGGAGCAGGTTATGTTAGATAATTTATCACGGTGAATGAGTACTAAAGTAATATTGTTTCTGTATTTGTATTTAAAAGATAATAGAGTTAATCCTGTTGTAACAAGGGTTAGACCCTACTGTAATAAAAATGATAGTGGATTGGACTCGGTGTAGGTACACCCTCACTACCGTGGAGTAGATCACATTGATCGAACCACGTAAATTATGTGTCTTTGTCTTTTATTTCACATACACACCTGTTGTTAACTTGATCTTGTAAGAGACACTAAGATACCACCCAAATGATAACCACATCTATAAGATTATCTCTAATAAGTAAACTACTCCTTAAAATTAAAGGAATTAGTTTTAAGTATACAGATTCACCCTCCTCTATGTATACACACGCATATACCTAGAGGATCTTGTTTGGATATTGGGAATATTAAGCACAATAAGCATGGTAAAGTGCGAATATGAATTATTCTAATATATTCTATGTGGTGTTATGTGTTAGTGTAGTGTGTTATGATGTGAACTATCTTTGTGATGATGATATGAGTTGTAATGTGGTATGATTTATGATATTGTGATAGGGCATAAGGTATGAAGTGATTATGATATGATTTATGATTGTATACATTAAATATTTGTTGAGCATGAGTAAGTCACTATACTCGCACATATACACTTTGCATGTAGTACCGGATAAGGTTAACCTTGGAGGAGGATGTGGATTGATAACCATCTACTAGGCTTTTAAGCTCACACCTATGTTGTCAATCCTTTTGCAAGTGCTAAAGGATGTTAGAGAAATTCTAAAAGATCAGTTGACCTTTATTTTTGTTGTGATTTCCTTTGGTGTGTTATAATGAACATGTGTTGTATTGATTTGGTTTTGATTTCCCAAACATGGGTTCGTGGATCTTGTAAATAAATATTTAATAGTGATGCATATATAAATAATGATTTGATTTGTTTTACATATCCTGTGATTGTTTGTCGTCATTGGGATTGTATAGTTATACCCCTGTTGTGTGACTATATTAGGTGATTTGAGATAGCACCTGCTTTGTGATCTTTATTAGGTGCTAGTCACTAACCCTTTGACCTCTCGGGTATAGGCATGGGGCAGTCATGTGCCTAGATTATGGTCGCTGAATTTAGGGATATGACATGTCCAAAGTAATAGAAAAAAATTTCTTCTTTATCCTTTAATCATTTACAATTTCTATCACCTTTCTAGCTATTTGAAAACCTGAATGTGGATGTGACATATTGTAAAGATTTTTCCGATATCGTGTCATGTGTGTTTGTTTTATGTTATTTTGTTTGTTGTATGTTGTTCTCATAATTATATTCATGTGCTTAGTTATTGATTAAGAGCACATGCTAGTTTCGGTCTATGGTAGATATTGTATCAGCTCGGCACTTGTGAGTTAATAAATTTGTAGGATGGTTTGGGTGTGTCAGAATAGGTGTCAATAATTATATTCACGTGAGTGTGGGCTTGGTTGGATATCGAGGACTATGACATCTTATGAGGATAATTGTGACATTTGATTCAGTTGGCTTTTCAAGGACGAAAAGTTCTAAGGTGGGGAGGATGTAAGAATCTGTATATGTGTTAGCATAACTTATAATCTATATTTGATGTTAAGAAAGTTATTTTGAGAATGTGGCCATTAATACGATCGTTTTGACAATATTTGGGCCTAATTTGAGGTCCAGAAGCCTCCAGAGGTTATTTAATAAATTTTGGGAGTTAAATTGAGAGTTAATAAGTGAAAATTAGAATTTTGAAGGGCTTTTTGGAAATTATTAAGGAATAGGACGAATTTTAATTAAAAATAGGGTTTTGGGGTTTTATTATTTATTATAACTTTGTTTTGAGAAACCCTAGCCGTCGGAGGAGAGTTCTTAGTGTTCTTCGCGTTCTTCATCGTTCTTCGCCGATTCTAGACCGTTCTTGCGAGTTTAATCCCTTTAGAAGGCAAGAGGTAGGTGATTCTTGATTCCTCGTTATTCTATTGCACAAACACAAACTGTTAGAATATATATATATATATATATATATATATATATATATATATATATATATATATATATATACATAAACGTTTGGATATGTATGTATTTATATAAATATATTCATTTACGTGTATATACATACGGTTGGGCGATTGTTGCAGTGCGACGTGATTCGACCGGTTCCGAATCCTTGAACGAGCTACTGCACCTATTATCCCTTTTATCATATTCTAATTAGTTATTATTAATTTCTACCCGTACCAGGCCAGTTGGCCTGGTTTCTTCCGCGCGGCAGCAGCAGCACAAGGGTTTTGTTTTATTTTATTTTATTTTCTCTTAATCAAAAAAAGGAGGCATCTTTACATGCGTGGTTTCATGGAAGTGAAAGAAAAGGGAAATCGTTTTTTTAGTGCTAGATTTTTTTAAAAAAAGGGGGGCTTAATTGATTATGGGAATTAAGTCGTACGTGTCAATAGTTAATATATGTGGATAATAAATTCGTGCATTAAATCCGTGCATTATTATGAAGTCATGTATGGTATTATATACGTGTATTTTGATAATTATCAAGATATATAGATAAATTTAATTTAATTTGATTTAGTAGTAAAAATAACATATTTATTGATACCATTCCAATAGCAAGGTCAAACAAGAATTATGATATTGTTAGTTTAATAATGAAAATAGTGCGTGGGTTTGATATTATAGTTTAATATTATGGAGTATTACTTGAAGCTTGATATTATTAATTTATCATCTAAAATATTGTCGGAGGCTTAACATTAATAGTTTGATATTAGAAACATTGTTTGTCGCTTGATATTTATAGTCGACACTAGAAATATTGTTTGTAGTTCAATGTTAGAAATTTGGCATTTAAATGTTACTTGTACGTAGCTTAATATTACTTAATTGATATTTAAGGTGTTGGATGTTTGATGAATATTTATATATGTATGTATATCTATATATATTATTTGTGGTTAGTGTCGGATTGATGACTTAAATGTTTTGTAAGGCTATTGTATTTAATTTTGATTGTTGGAATATTATATTTATTGATTATATGTGGAATTAGTGGTGGAGTTGGTTAGGTTAACCACGGTCCCACATAGGGCTGGCAAGAGGCCACAGGTCCCCTATGTGGTCGTTTAACCGAGGTCCCATATGTGGCAGGTTGTCGTTAGGGACATCACGGGTCCCACATGTCACGGACGAGGCTTATCCTAGCACACTTAGGCTATTTTGGGGTATTTCCCCCTTGTAAAGTGTTGTACTTAGCTTATAGAGTAAGTTGTAGAGATTTTAGATTTCGATCATATATGATGTCTCCTGGCGACATAGCCAGAAAAGTGTTAACATCTATATGTAGGGGAGTGATGTTGTAAAGCTTTCAAGCAATCAATACAATCGTTTGTTGCCTTCGTTTAAATCGTTCTTCCACTAAGCACTTCCCTACATAAATGCTTTACAACAGATCGATGGGTTCCGATCCAAATGCGACGAGTTAGGCTGACCTAGCGTTCCTTCGTACGGGTGGGAACTAGGTGCCGCACGGGTTAAGTCGCTATAAAGGCTGACCCCCGTGACAAGTGGTATCGAGCACGAGTTGGTGCTAAGTTCGGTGGAACAATCAAAAACTTCGAGACGGTGCAAAATGACAAACGGAGGGTCTGTTGTCATTAATGGTGGCGACCACGAAGGCCGCGACAAGGAGCACCACGCTAAGGAACGAAGGAGAGATAAGTCCATTTCGAGGGAAACATGTCCGCTGGAGAGTCGGCTAGCCAAATTGGAGTTGGCGTTAGCCGAACAGATGGAGGTGGTCGAGGAGCACACCGAAAGCATCAAAAGCTGGACTCGGAGGGTGAGGAAAGCTTTGGGAGGATGCAAGGGCTTCTCAACTCCGTCATGGATGACATGAACTCTCGGTTCGACGGCCTGAAGGACACTCTCACGTCCCAAATCCCTGGCGATGCAGAGGAAATCAAAGAGATCAAGGCGGATTGGTCTCTCGCAAGATGGCGGTCACCCAAGGTGGCGTTGGCGGCCCTTCCGGCTCCAAAATCGACGGGCCGAAACCTAAGACCTATGCTGGGTCAAGGAATGCGAGGGAGTTAGACAACTTCCTCTGGACCATAGAGCAGTACTTCGATGCCTTGAACATTGTGAACGAGGCAAAGAAGGTGAAGACCGCTCCACTATACTTAGTCGATTCGGCTATGGTGTGGTGGAGGCGACGATATGCCGACAAGGAGTGCGGCTTATGCATCATCGACAATTGGGCGGATTTCAAACGGGAGATCAAGGCCCAATTCTATCCCCAGAATGCGGAAGACGAGTCCCGGGTGAAACTTCGGCGCTTTACCCACAAAGGCACGGTGCGGGAGTACGTCCGTGAATTTTCCGAGCTGATATTGGAGATCCCGGATATGTCCGCGAAGGATTCATTATTTTCCTTCATGGACGGATTGCAACAATGGGCGAAATTGGAGCTGCAGCGGAGAAATATGCAGGACCTGGCGTCGGCCATGGCGGTGGCCGAATCACTCATCGAATACAAGAAGTCAGAGAAAACCACCAGTTCTTCATCGACTTCCAAGGCGAACAGGTTCCACAAGGAGAAACGTGGGGGAGACAACCGGAGTGAAGGAAAAGGGAGACCCTTCCAACCGTCTAAGGACTTTCGCCCAAAACACTTCGCGAATGGTTCCAAGGACGGGGAGAAGCCAAGGATCTCTTGTTTCCTTTGTGAAGGCCCTCACAAGGCGTTCGAGTGCCTGAAGCACTTAAAGCTCTCCGCGATGATCAACAAAGACGAAGAGAGGAATGCGAGGGATCCACGACTTGGTTCCTTGCAACTCCTCAATGCAATCAAGGCGAAGGTGGAGGTGCCACCATCCGGATGACAGAAGGGTCGCATGTACGTGCTCGCTAAGGCCAACAACCTTGAAACTAAGGCCTTGGTGGACACGGGTGTGACTAATAACTTCATCAAGGTCGAAGAAGCTCGTAGACTGGGGATAGTCTACAAGGAAGAGAAGGGCTGGCTGAAGGCGGTGAACTCCAGTGCCAGTCCAATCCATAGCGTGGCTCGAGGCGTCGAGCTAAGTATTGGCGAGTGGAGAGGCAAGGTGAATCTCTCCGTGGTGTCGATGGACGACTATCCCATGGTGTTGGGGATGGAGTTCGTTGACCAGGTGCGGGCAATTCCAATTCCTAGCACCAACACAATGTGCATCATAGACGAGGGGAAGACGTGCATGGTGAAAGTAATGAGGGAGGACGAACTCAAGGCGAGGTCTCTTTCGGCACTCCAACTGTCTAAAGGAGTTAGGCGATAGGAGCCAACCTTCATTGCTATGGTGAAGGAAGGATGCCCAAGTGTTGGGGAGGAGCCCCCAACCGAAGTGAAGACGGTCCTTGAAGAGTTTGGGGACGTTATGCCACCCGAACTCCCCAAACAACTTCCGTCGAAGCGAGAGGTGGACCATAGGATCGAGCTAGAGGCCGATGCAAGGCCTATCTCGTGGTGCCCTATCGGATGGCACCACCGGAGTTGGAGGAACTTCGGAGACAATTGAAAGACTTGTTGGATGCCGGGTTCATTCGGCCATCCAAAGCGCCATTTGGAGCACCGGTGTTGTTCCAAAAGAAGCATGATGGGTCGATGCGGCTATACATTGACTATAGGGCGCTAAACAAGATTACGGTGAAGAACAGCTACCCCATCCCACTCATATCCGACCTGTTTGATCAACTTAGTCTTTGCGAGATGGTTCTCAAAGCTAGACTTGCAGTCGGGATATTGGCAAGTGCGGATAGCCGAAGGTGATGAGGCAAAGACGGCGTGCGTCACAAGATACGGCTCTTACGAGTTCTTGGTGATGCCCTTTGGTCTCACAAACACCCCCGCCACATTTCGTACGTTGATGAACCGGATCTTCCAATCATACTTGGACAAATTCGTTGTAGTGTACCTTGATGACATTGTCGTCTATAGCAAAACGTTAGAGGAACACAAGGCACACCTACGGCGGGTTTTCCAAATCTTAAGGGAGAATCAATTGTTTGTGAAGAAGGAAAAATGTGACTTTGCAAAGAAGGAGATGCCCTTCTTGGGTCACATCATTGGCAGTGGCAAACTAAAGATGGACAACAAGAAAGTATTAGCCATCAAGGAATGGGAGATGCCCAAGAAAGTCCCAGAGATGCGTTCTTTCCTTGGCTTGGTTAACTACTATAGAAGATTCGTCCGCGGCTATTCCCACATTGCTGCACCCTTGATAGAACTATTAAAGAAGAACAAGACTTGGGTGTGGGATGATGCTTGCCGAGAGGCATTCAAGAAGTTGAAGCAAGTCGTGACAAACGGACCGGTGATGGCACTGCCGGACCATACAAAGCCTTATGAAGTTCACACGGATGCTTCAGACTTTGCCATCGGTGGAGTTCTAATGCAGGAGGGGCATCCTGTAGCATATGAAAGCCGAAAACTCAATGGCACCGAACGGAGGTATGCGGTGCATGAAAAAAGAGATGACAGCAGTTATGCATTGCCTTCGGGTGTGGAGGCATTACTTGCTAGGGTCCAAGTTCGTAGTGAAGACGGACAATATTGCTACGAGTTATTTCCTAACCCAAAGGAACTTAACTCCGAAGCAAGCACGGTGGCAAGGACTCCTAGCGGAATTTGACTTTGTGCTCGAGTACAAATCGGGCACAAATAATGTGGTGGCCGATGCACTAAGTCGAAAGGCGAAACTCGCAGCCATTAGCCAACCACAATTCCCCATGGTGGACAACCGAAGGAAGGAATGGAGCACGATCCATTAGCCAAGTCCTTGGTGGAATGCGTCAAAGTCGGGAAGACGCGACGATTTTGGCTAAGGGATAACTTGCTCCATACTCGAGGGGAACGGATGTACGTTCCTAAGTGGGGAAGTTTGAGGAGAGACATCCTCAAAGAATGTCACGACTCGCGGTGGGCTGGCCATCCGGAGTCGATCGTACCTTGGCGTTGGTGGAACGGAGCTACTACAGGCCTCAACTTTATGAGGACGTCCAAGTGTACGTGCGGACTTGTCTTGTGTGCCAACAAGACAAGATAGAGAATCAACAATCGGCGGGATGTTAGAACCGTTGCCCACTCCAGGAAAGACCTTGGGAAAGTGTTTCGATGGACTTCATTGTTTGTTTCCCAAGATCCGAAGGATGCGGTATGATCATTGTGGTGGTCGACCGATTCTCTAAGTATGGAGTTTTCATTCCAGCTCCGAAGGACCGCACGGCGATGACACGGCCCGACTATTCTTCAAATACGTGGTGAAGTAGCGAGGCATTCCAAAGACAATCGTGAGCGATCGGGACTCACGGTTCATCGGGCGGTTTTGGACCGAGCTTAGGATAATGGGTTCGGACTTAAACTTTTCAACAAGTTTCCACCCACAAACAGACGGCCAAACGAACGTGTCAATGGCTTATCGGAGTAGATTCGAGGCACTACGTGAGTGCCAATCAAAGAGATTGGGCCAAGTTCTTTGGACATAGCCCAATTCTCATATAACTTGCGAAGAGCGAGTCCACGAACGAGAGCCCGTTCGAACTCGCAACCGGGCAAGCAACCATTGACGCCCACTTCCATCACTCGGGGGTATATTGGAAAGAGCCCCGCGGCGTTCAAGTTTGCAAAAGGATGGCATGAACGGACAAATCGGCTAGGGCATACTTGCACAAAGCGGCGAAGAAGATGAAGAAGTGGGCGGATCAACAAAGGAGGCCCTTGGAATTTCAAGAAGGAGACATGGTGATGCTCAAACTCCTTCCGCGCCAAACCAAAGCACTTAGACAATTGCATAAGGGTTTGGTGCGCCGATATGAGGGGCCTTTCAAAGTACTTAAGAGAGTTGGGAAAGTCTCATACAACCGGACCTCCCGACTAGCTTACAAAGGCATCCGGTGTTCCACATTAGTTTGCTCAAGCCTTACCACGAAGACTTGGAAGATACGAGCGGACAACGGGCGGTGCGGACACCAACAAGCATCAACAGGCAAGACCTACGACAAAGAGATAGAGAAAATCCATTCTCGTAGAGTCGTGCCAAGAAAAGGCGTAGATCCAAGCCGGGTGGAGTACTACGTCCAATGGAAGAACAAGCCGGTTGAAGAGGCAAGCCTGGGAGAAGGAAGAGGATCTAGGGCAATTCTCCAAGGAGATTGAAGAGTACCATGAAGGAGTCGAACGCTAGATCAGGCAGTTTGACGAGCTCGAGGAAGCCGAAGACGCAACGAGGACGCTGCGAAATCGGGTGGGGGAGAATGTCACGGACCGAGGCTTATCCTAGCACACTTAGGCTATTTTGGGGTATTTCCCCCTTGTAAAGTGTTGTACTTAGCTTATAGAGTAAGTTGTAGAGATTTTAGATTTCGATCATATATGATGTCTCCTGGCGACATAGCCAGAAAAGTGTTAACATCTATATGTAGGGGAGTGATGTTGTAAAGCTTTCAAGCAATCAATACAATCGTTTGTTGCCTTCGTTTAAATCGTTCTTCCGCTAAGCGCTTCCCTACACAAATGCTTTACAACGGATCGATGGGTTTCGATCCAAATGCGACGAGTTAGGCTGACCTAGCGTTCCTTCGTACGGGTGGAAACTAGGTGCCGCACGGGTTAAGCTGCTATAAAGGCTGACCCCGTGACACACATATGGCTATCTGGTAATGACTGAGATCCTTGGAGCTGGATGTGGGAATCTCCTGGATGGTTGGATTGTTTGGTGTGTACCCTTAATGAATGAAAAGTAATATGTGTGATATTATATTTTGTGACTGAATGTAAGTTTATTGTGATAAAGTAGGATACTACACTGGCACAAGCATACACCGATCATGTAGACTTAGGAATTCATGTTATAGGATGGTGAGGAGATGGAGATCACCTATTGGGCATTTGTGCTCACCCCTACTTTGTTGACATGTTTCAGGTATCGACTCATTCGCTAGAGGCTAGTCTGAAGCTAATTTTTGTTTGTTTTAAATTTTGTAATAACTTGGTTTATGGATTTTGTAAAACATGATTGATTTTATTATTTGAATATCCGGATGAGGGTCCGTGGAAGTTGTATTGGAATTATAGCATGACTCTGTTATTAATAAATTATTGTCCTTAACTTCATAGCATATGGGAATGTATAGGTTTATCTTGGACAAGACCCGATGTGTAGTCCATATCGGTGCTAGTCACCAACCCCTTGACCCTTCGGGTGCGGGCATGAGGAAGTCACACTCTTAGTTCCGGTCCTTCCGGGATTTAGGGGCGTGACACATATGATAAAATCTTACTAGCTAACTTTCAATATAAGTCAATAAAATGTGAAGTCAAGCAAAGATATCACTCATTAAAACAAACAGTCCATAAGTCACAAGTAAAACATATCCTACCATGAATTTTAGTTAAAGAATTTTTATTTTATTTTTTTTGCTTTCATCATAAATTTTCCAAACATCTAATGCAGTAGTAATTCGAGAAATGAACTTGATTTCAGAGTTTAAATACTTATACATACTTCTAACTCTATCATACTCAATATAAGCAAAAGAGAGATCATGTTTTATCATTGACATTGCTACTAATTCCCAAAAAATCTTTTGATCTATTTTTTTACTTCTCAATTTGCCTTGATGATTAATAAAGATACGAGGAATATTTGGATGTCTCAAATTTGCCTTGATGAGAGCCAAACTAAAAAAATCATGTTCCAACCCACTTTACACAAATAAAAAAAAATGCTCCAATAACTCTTTAAAGCAACTCTAAAACTAATATGTATTTTTTATTTACATGTGAAGAAAATTTCAGATGTGAAGAGTCATTTTTTAAGTTTAATTCTGATACTTTTTCTTTATTTTATATGTATTTATATTAAAATAATAATATTTTTTAGATTGCCAAATGCTAAACCTCCCTAATAATAATTCCACTCTACACGGGGGGGGGGGGGGCTTGTACTATGCGGTTGGGATGGGATGGTGGGGGGTAACTACACCGGTTGGGATGGGGCGGCGTGATGGGAGAGGGGAGAGGTAGAGAACATGGGAGATGAAGGATGAGAGAGAAAAACCTATCAAAATAATAAAATAACATGTAAATAATAAATAGTAACTCTTCATTTGTGAAGAGTTACAATAGAAATTTTCACATGTAAAGAGTTATATGAAGAATATGTTGGAGCATAGATTTGAAGTTTTACTCTTTACATATAAATAATATAGAGTAAGTTGGAATTGCTCTTACAAATACATAGTCACTATTTACTCTTCAAATAATATAATATTATTTTTTTTGTTATTCTTTGTTCTCACCATTGATTTTTTTTCGACATTATTTCTTTACATATATGTGTATATGTTTTTAATATACATTGAATTTGAATTTTAAAATATTTTTTTTACAACTGTTATATTTTCATTTTCCAACCATTATATTTTGTTAATATTGGTAAGAGATTTTATGTTGAAAGAGAAAAAATAATTAAATCAATCCTTCAATGTCTTCTAGTTTTTAAAAATTTGAACATTAGTTGATATTGGTGAAAAAAATTCACGGTTGGAAAAATATGTTTGCATTAATATCCCATTAACTATTTCAGAGTTTTTTTTGTTTTCCTCTCACTTTGTTTGGCTATTAAAATAAAATTACTATTTTAATAAAAATAAAATAAAGAGTAATGTGGTAGTTAAAGTTGTAAAATGACTTTTTACATGTAAAAATAAAATCTAAATTAGTATTAAAGGTGACCAACCATTGAAAGTCGTACACCATCCTATACTATTGAGATTTCACATTGTAGATCTTTGCTAACTAAAAGTAATTTTAATTTTCATTACCTGGTTGAATTTTTGTTTTTGTTTTTTGTTGTTGTAGGTTTTAATTTTTCATTATTAAATATTGCTAGTTGTTGTTTGTTTAGTTTTAATTAATTAATCATTATTGCCAATCGACTCTTCATGTAAATATAGTAAATATTTTAAATTTTCTTTGAAATTAAAATTTGTATGTGCTTAATTTCTTACTTATTTGTTAGTAAAAGGATAAAATCACTATTACGACATTTACTGCGGGCTCTTCAAAATGATTAAAAAAATACTTTTTATTTAAAATTTAATAACTTACTTTTTTTAAAGTTCATTTTTTTTAATCTATCTATTTTAATTATTTCTTAAATCAATGTGATAAGATAAAAAGAAATAAAAATTAAATATAATAAAAGAAAATATAATATTTTAATAAATAGATAGTGAATAATATTGGATTAAATTTAAAAAGTTACTATTTATTTTATTAAATATTTTATTAAGACTTTAGATAATGAAACAAAGAGTCTATAGTTTTAAAGACTTTTTTCAAAACTTACTTCTCAAACTAATATATATATATATATATATATATATATATATATATATATATATATATATATAAAGTTTGCGGATGCTTTTAAGTACATAAAATTATTACAATAATGTTTATGTTGGAATGACTTAGACGTTCTTAATGATAGTGGATGTGATACATTAGCAAAGGCTAATGACCCGCATAACATAAAGGACGCGTTTGTTACGCGGGAATGAAATAGGGGGGGAATTGAATCATTAAGGGAATAAAATTGACATGGGAAACGGAATGGAATTTTTGATTACCTTGCCCGTGTTTGGTATGCAAAAACAAGTAAGGTAATATAATCAAGCAATTACTAAAATATCCTCAATTAACATTTATTAAATATTTTTTTTATTAAGGTAATAATAGTGTTGGGTTCGATCGGGCTGCATTGGAGGGGGGCTTGCGCCCGGCGGCGGGGGGGGGAGGGGGAGGGGGCTTGCCGCGGCGGCAGAGGGGGTAAATCGGGCGGCGGGGGGGAGGAGGAGGGGGCTTGCGCGCGGCGGGGGGAGGGGGGAGAGGGGGCTTGCGCGCGGCGACGGAGGGGAAGGAGAGGGGGCTTGCGGCGGCGAGGGGGGAAGGAGAGGGGGGGAGATCGGGCGGCGGGGGATCAGCGGTGAAGGGGAAGGGGGGGCTGCAGTGACGGGAGAGGGAGAGGGGGAGGGGAGGCAGGGCAACGGGGAAAGAGGGAGAGGGAGAGAGATAGGGAGAAATAAAAAAACAAATAAAAAACAAAATGGTATAAAAATAAATAAGGTTCCCTTGTGCAAGGGAACCTTAGTAAACCTTGGGGGGTGGGGGGAATCAATTTCCCCCTACATAAGGCTATAAGATTTCCACGGGAATCTTAATCTCTTCCCTATTTTTGTACCAAACGTGGGAAAGGAATGCAATCTGATTCCTTTCCTTTCCTTTCCCGCGTACCAAACATGCTAAAAGGGACTGATAGTGGATGTGATGCATTAGCGGAGGCTAATGACCTACATAAAAGAAAGATCTTGCTTGGATTTCTTTTGTTATGATTTATGTTAATAAACTTTTGAAAATTATCATAATAAGTTAGGCTTTATCAATAAAATTAATAAAGAATGGAACATATTACTTTTGTGGTTAAAACTGAGGATGTATAAAAAATGATAATATTAAAAATTAAAAAGATTTAATTCCAAAAAAAATATAATTATACAATCATATATGATAATATATTATCATTCTAAGACTTTATTGGTTTTATATTTACACCAAAAAAAAAAACTAAACAACACATCAAATTATACACTTGTTTTAACACTTATAATTAATCTCAACTAGTGTGTCTAAGATTACAACTACACACAAGAATTTCAATGCCATTAGAAGGGAAAAGAAATCAATACGATAAGTTGATCGTAAATATATGCGGTTCACATATTTCATTTGAGTTATTTTCCTTCCCGTGACAAATTAAAAAGAACTTTTGTCTGTGTTTTTAAAAATTTATTTTATGCTAAAACAAATTAGTGACCATCATATTGCTCGGATGATTTTGAATTGAAAAACAAAAACAAAGGGAGGCTTGAAAATAGAAAACATTTTTGGTATAAGAAATTTATGTGGTATTTGATAAGTTTTTTTTAATTTTTTAATTTTTAATTTTATGATTAGATTTTTTATTAAATTATAGTTTAAATTTTAAAAATAAATTATATGCATTTTAAATAAAGTGTATTTTTAAAAAATCAAAGTTTCACAAAAATTGTAAGAAAAAACTAAGTAAAAAAATTATGTACAATTTAAAAGTGAAATTAATATTTGATTAATTATAATAAGATATATATATATATATATTCTAAAATCTAAACACAAAGGACACCCTTTGCCCTTAAGTCTATTTATAGGTAGGTTATGTAAGTAATTTGTGCAAGTGTTGTTCCCATGAACCTTTTGGTTGTCATTGTTGTCAACATATCGTTGCAAGTTGGTCTTGAGTCGAAGCTCAGGACAGAGTTGGATAACTTCGTACAGTGATCTCTTAGAGTGAGCTCGTAGAGGGAATCCACTATGTACTGACACAGACTCGACGCTCAGGGTCGAAGACTCGAAGATGGAGAGTCAAAGATCAACAGACCACTCAGCTCCAAGCATCACTGTAGGAATTCAAGGTCGTAGCCAGGCGACTCGAAGGTCGAAGGTCGTAGCCAGACGACTCGAAGGTCCTAGCCAGGATGGCTCGAAGGTCAAAGGGTTGTAATTTCTCATACCCAAGGAGTAGATAGGTAAAGAGCCATGTCTCGCAGACTCGAAGTAAAGAGTCGTAGAGTCGAAGCTCGCAGGGTCATAGATTGAAGGACCCGCTGCGAAGACCTGTGAACAGCTAATTAGCCAAGGTAGAATGCAGCTGTCACTGACTCACTCGAAGACTCGTAGAGCTCAAAGGCTCGTAGAATGAGATAGCACTAGTTCTGATCTAGCTTCGAAGCCAGAGAGTAGAAGAATTGGAAGATCAATGCCCTTGGTTCAAAGACTCAGACTGGAAGATTCGAAGATAAAGACTCATAGACTCGCAGAAATACTACGAGGCAATATCTTCAAGGTTGTAGCTAGTCAAAGGAACCGGAGAGCGCTACGAAGGAGCAAAACGCGTTGAAGCTCACCGTTTCAGTAAGTCATTACCCAGACAGTGGTTTTAAGTACGCTAAGTACAAGAAAACACATGGACATCATCCGCATGTGGTTTAACTGGTTTCAATGGTGAAGATCAAAGGGAGAAACATGTTAAACCCTAGACGAAGGGTTTCTGACTGGTGCCGACCTATTGATAACATGCATTTTATGCCGTTATTTTAGTGTTTATTTAGGATGTTTAAGAGTATGATTAGAGTCTTATTGCTTCATATATCATATATATTTGTTCTAACCCCTAGGAAGATGCTATTTGCAAATACATGCGCTTTTAAGTTTGTTTTGGCAGATTTTGGAGCTCACTTTTGACATAGTAGATGGCCTCAAACAATTGGCGTGCAAGAACAAAAGTTTCTTAGAATGATGTCCTCTACCTACCACAGAAATTTCAGAGCATTTGGAGCTGCACGTGAATTCACCCATTTCACGTGCAACCCTATTTTTGCCTCTCAGGCCTCTATAGGATGCAAGGAAGCTTGGGGAGAAGTTTGAGCTGATTTGGAGTTGCACGTGAATTCACCATATCACGTGCAAATTGGCGTGCAGAGATATTTTTGGACCAATCCTATCGTTTTTCCATGCCGATCATTTGTTTCCGAAGGCCCATGTCCAAATTGTGGATGGAAGATAGAGATTTTAAAGTTTCGAGTGTTACTTATCAAAACTACGCCATTTTGATAAATGGGCTAGGGTACACACCTCAAAGCCCATCCAACCTCTATAAATACGGCCTCCACACCCTCGCTATGCATCCCTAGACCCCCTACACGTTTTTAGAGAGAGAGAGAGAGAGGCTCCATGACTTGGAGGTTGCTCTTTGACCTAGGAGAGCGACCGTCTGCAGCCGTCGCAGCCCGTCGCAGCGGCCGTCGCGGATTTTGGAGCCTGGATTTGAAGCTTTGTTGTGCACGTGGTTAAGAAGAAGGTGTTGAGCTTTTTCTGCTTTGTGTTTGCTTGTAATCATGCGTGAGTAGTCTTTTAATCTAGGGGAGCAATGTAGCCCCCTTGTTGCTTTCTTTGTGTTTATGAATATTGGGTTTGGATGATCGAGTTTTGCATGTTTTATGAATCTGTTCTTAATCTCTATCTTTGGATGTACACATTGGTATTTTTAGCCCTAGTCTAGGGTGGATTTAGATTCATAACTTATTTGTAACTGGTGTGATCATTATCCTTTTGCAAGTATGATTTATTGGCTTTGCATGTTTATGTGTTTAGATGACCATTTTGGCATACAACTCTTAAAAGGACCTCAATGACCATTTGTTGTCCTTGGCTTATGTTTAGCATGTTTTCAATCGGATAACCCTAATACCATGAACCAGGAGATAACATAGGGAGGTGAAATTGTGACCCTAGATGCTTTTAATCCTTGAATCTTAATCCTAAAATCAGTTTACTTTCTTTGTTTATTCAGAAAATCAAATAAAAATTAGATCTTTAGTTTAAAAAAGAAAACTTTTTGCCAAGACATTTTATAGAACAAGAGTAATTGGGTGTTTTGATTTGAGAACTAGAGAACTAGGCTAATCCCTGTGGGTTCGACCCCTTGCTTGTCGCTATTCTTTTAGGGCAAACTTAGGGAATTTATTATCTTGAAGAGAGATTTAACGACATTAGCTAGCTCTTTTAGAGAGGCTAAAAATCATTCTTGTCACCTATAAAAGCAAGGAATATGCCTGACTTAAAATAGCGCCAAGAATAGTTTTTTGAGCAAAAGAAGAAACATATCTTGCAGACATAAAAAAGGCGACAGAGTAGTTCAAAGAGATAAGAAAAGAGAGAAAGAGAAAGATTGAAGAAGAGATAAAGTGAGTTAGTCTGTCCTTCTTCCTCATACATTTAGTGAACAGATCGTGAGTCGGCAAAGAGAGGGTTGAAGGTCGAGTATAGCAATTAGTTATCTATGCAGAGAGCGATTGCGTTAGATAACCAATTGTAACAAAGGGGTAGACCCTATTGTATTAAAAGACAATAGTGGATTGGACTCGGTATAGGTACACTCTCACCACCGTGGAGTAGATCATATTGATCGAACCACGTATATTGTGTGTCAATTGTCTTTACTTTTTATACATGCTTTCGGTAATCGATATTGCATGAGACACTAAAAGACCATCCATACAAAGACCACATCTCGATAGTGAATTCTCTCTAAAATATCCTACTCATTAAAACTACGAAATAGTTTTAAAGTATACAAATTCACCGCTTCTTTCTCAGATACACACGCCACGTATAGCAAGACAATCACGCTTGGACCTGGGAATATCAGTAGGAATACTCTCTTTGCCATTGGATTGGTATGAATAAAAAATTTTAAAAAACAATAATATCAATCCAAAGGTAATAAAAATGTTTCTGCGTGAATTACTTGCACAATCTACATGTACATAACATTAGAGATTGTTTGATACTGGTTTCTAAAAACGGTTTTATGTATTTTAATACAAAAAATATTATTTATTTTTTGTTTGACAGTTGTTTTGTTTTTTTTTTGAAAACGATTGATTTTAAGTATAGAACAACGATATTCTTTTGGTATTTTCACTTTATTTTCAGATGTTTTCCGACGTCTTCCCCTGGGACGCCCGCCTCCTCCTCCTGCGACCTCACCACCAGCCTAAACCTTCACCTAACCATCAGACCCCACCCTTGGTCATAGGGCTAACCAAACTGCTCTTCTTTACTAGACAAGAGTAGTAGCAAACCAAGCCGCCGCCTGACCACCAATTCACCCTGCAGTTACTTCACCTCACCGAACAATCCAAACCATTTCGCTGCTGTTCAACCCAGGCCATGTAGCTATTCAATTCACGAGGCCGGTCAGATTTTCCTAGATTAGAATGGGAAAAATGCAATAGCTCATTGTACTCGCGACCTCCTTGTGACGGCCTCTCCCTGCGCCAGCCTCCCCCTATGTTAGCTCCCCTTGTGACGGCTCCCCGGCTCGAGGCCACCCCCAGCACGACGCCCCACCCCCTGTTGCTAGATTTGGCTTGCGCGCGACCTCCCTCTTTCCCCCAACGTGATGCCCCGCCCTTGCGCGCGACTCCCCCTGGGTCGACGCCGCGCACGACGCGTCCTCCCCCGCCACCGTTGCTTAGTTACTTTCTCTCAGGCGTCACGTACTATCCTTGTATAAAAACGGAAAACATTTTTTATAACATTTTTTATAGAAAGTATTTTCAAATACATTTTTTAAAAACATAAAACTAAAAAACCACACCAAACTCACAATTAGTCTTCCCAATTTATATATCTTCCCCGTCCCCAGTCCCCACACCATTTTAAGCTTCGACCGCAAAACCTTCACTCCTCTGCACAGCCTCCGGCCCTCCACCATTCTTCTGTGTAGAAAAATAAAAAATAAAAAATAAAAAATAAAAAATAAAAAAAATGGGAGCCATCGGCAACTTGTGCTTCGCTTCTGCGTTCACTGTCGACATCAAATCCTCGTTTTCCACCAACAAATCTGTCTCCTCGGATGTTCTGTTTTTTAAGAATTCATCTTACAATCACAATTACAATTTCAAAGTGGGTGGACCCAAAATCTCATGTAAACTTCCCAAAAGTGAATCTGCGTCAAGTTCCATGAATCGGATTGAAGAGTACAACACAGCAATGAAGAGGCTGATGAGAAACCCCTACGAGTACCACCACGACCTCGGTTAGTGTAGTATTGTGCTGTTTGCTTTTTTCTATCCTTTCTGATCCGATTATTAAATTTTAAATTGTTTCAAGATCTGATTTTTTGCTAAAACCATTTCTACACACCAAAAGTGCTTGAAGAGCTTGTTTTTGTGTTGTTTTATTTATAAAATTTGAATTGTTTTTAAATCTCTCTCTCTCTCTCTCGATCTTTCGATCTCTCGACAACTTTTAATCCGATTATTAAAATTTCCTTAAATTTTAGGTTGTTCTAAGATCGGATGATTGTTAATTAAAATTTAAAAATCTGTTTTCAATACCCAAAGTGCTTGAAGGAGCTTGTTTTTATAATTTTTGATCTATGTATAAGCGTGTTTTTGAGCTAGTTAAGGATCTTCCCCATTGTTGTATTATGATGTTTCTAATCCATCCCAGTAATCTTTTCCTAATAGTTGGGAATAAAGATGATGAATACTAGGATCTGGCTTGACTTTTGGGAAATCACCTATTTTTTTAATGATCCTATTTAATTTTTTTTTTTGATGAAAATATTACTTTGAGTTCAAGGTTGCATTTAGTATTTAATTTGTCTTTGCATATGCTTAGGTATGAATTACACACATATAATTGATAGTCTGATCGTGGGTTCTCAGCCTCAGAAACCTGAGGATATAGATTATTTGAGACAAGAAGAGAATGTGGCATATATTTTAAACTTGCAGCAGGACAGTGACATTGAGTATTGGGGAATTGATTTGCCCTCCATCAAGGGCAGATGTAAAGAACTTGGTATCTGTCACATGAGAAGGCCTGTAAGCCAATTCTTTCGTTTATATTGATCATCTATTATTCAAGATCCGAAAGTAGATTATTGGTGTCATACTATTTAAAACAATCAACTCAACTTAGTCGACTTGACGTTCTGTAAGATTTTTTTTAACAGTTTCCTTTTATTTTTTATTTTTTTGTCAGTAGTGATTTTACCTTAATGATGCATTCAAGAATTTTCACTTATGAAAAAGGTTTGATCCAAATTAGGAATAACATCTGAATATAAAAATGAAGTTTTAATTCATGGATAGAGTGCTCCTTCGAATCATTCTTTGCCTTAAATATATCTTTTATGTTTGTATTTTTTTAGGCGAGGGACTTTGATCCAGATTCTTTGAGAAGTATACTTCCAAAAGCAGTGGCAGCATTGGAACAGGCAATTTCAGAAGGGAAAGGACAAGTATATGTGCATTGTACAGCTGGACTTGGGAGGGCTCCTGCGGTTGCAATTGCCTACATGTTGTGGTTTCTTAACATGGACGTGAGTTCTAAACTCTTGTGTCTGAGCATTCTTTGAAGATTTGTTTTACTGGCAATTTTTAACTCAATTATATTCGTCCCTATGGTAAAAAATTATGCATCCATGATGACAGTTTCAGTAAGTTAGTAGTAAATGAAGGGTGAAATTGAAGCGGTTTTTCATGGCAACACAAAGATGTTATTGGAGGCATGGGGTGATTGTTTTTATCTTGTAAGTCCCAAACTTGTCGAACTTAACTCATTTTATGCTTTTGTGGAACTGAGACAGCTAAATACAGCATACAATACACTTACTTTAAAGAGGCCTTGTGGACCAAACGAAAGAGCGATTCGTGGAGCTACTTATGACTTGGCTAAGAATGATCCCTGGAAGGAACCATTCGAGAATCTTCCAGAGCATGCTTTTGGGAATTTAGCAGATTGGGAAAGGACATTAATTCAGGATCGAGTTCGATTGTTGCGTGGTACTTGAGAATACAGGTGAATAAATTTTCTCATTTCAATTGACTTTAGGCTCAACATCACCATTTTTATTTTTATTTTTTTACTTATCGGCATTTGTCAATCCCATGACTCAGGCCACAGATATTCTATGATATTTTTAATTGGTCATTACTGGTTTTATAGAATTACTTAATTATGGAACATCATATATTCCATGATATGTAACTATTGTGGCTAGAACAGTGAATATTGAGCTCATCTTGTCCCTAAACCTTGTTTTCATGAAAAATCTAATACAAGACTTACATTTTAGTGTCTTATTTCACCATACTCATTGTGTATTTCAAGACAAGGGTCAAAGGAGGACGATTAGGCATGTTAGAAGGAGTGAACTCTTCTACCTTGTGGCACCTGGCCAATCACATGCTACCAAAAATATTTTTTCTCAAACCAATAAAGGCTCCATTTGTTTCAACATAAAATATTTTTCACCGTAAAATGTTTACAAATAAAAATGATTTTGAGGAAAATATTTGTTTTCTTCAATGTTTGTTTGCATTCTCAAAAATATTGAAAAATATTTTATAGTGTTTTACACAACCAATAACTGAATTTACACAAGTATTGTTGTTCCTCATTCCCATCTTTAATGCACACATCAATAAAAGCCCTATATAGATTTGAACAGGGATTAAATCCCTTTCATACCATCTCTTCTTGCCACTTCAAAGCTTCTCCCATTCTTAATCCTTGATCGGTTCCTTTATTAACAATTGATATCTCTTCCGGTTAGGGGTGAAATCGGTTCGGTTTGGATTGGTTTAAGCCATTTTTCAAACCAATTTGATGTGTTTCGGTTTGGACAAAATCAAACCAAACCAAACCTTTTGCTTGGACCAAACCAAACCGGACCAAATTGATTCGGTTTGGTTTGGTTTGGTTTGAACCAGGCGGTTTGAATTATTATCGGTTTAGATCGGTTTGAGTCGGTTTAGTTCATAAATTTTTGAATTCTTAAAATTAAAATGATGTAAAATAAAAAAAATAAATAATGTGTAAGCATATCAATATTAATACATATTAAATTTATAATTATAAGTCTTAAAATTTGATAATATAATTCTTAAATATAACATATTAAGTATTAACAAACAATCTTAAATAAATAAATCTAAAACATAAAATAAAAATATAAAATAAGTAAATAACAATATTATTGATTCGGTTTGGTTTAAACTACGGTTTTGAAATCTCAAACCAAAACAAATCGATATATTATTCGGTTTTAAACCAAATCAAACCGATTTTTATTCAGTTTCGACGGTTTGATAAATTGACGGTTTCAGCGGATCGGTTTGGACCGGTTTCGGCGGTTTGATAAATTGACGGTTTTGGCGGATCGGTTTGGACCGATTTCGCGGTTTGGCGGTTTAGAGTTACACCCCTACTTCCCGTCAAAAAAACATGACTCTTCCTTAGAGGCCTCAAAAACCTTAAGCTTTTAGAAACCCTTCCCTTATCACATAGTACTCCAATTAATGCATCAATTGTTGAATCATCTAACATATGCCCTTTCATGCAAATACACATGCACATATACAACGTTGTTGAATCAATGTCCCCAATGTTGCGATACCCATTTATAAGACTTTAATGGGTAACACAAGTAGACTCTATACCACTCATTATGATGATAACTGCCTGTGTTGCCCGTGGCATGCGATACATGCATTGTTACGTATACATATCATGTTGTACAAGACATCTTCTACCGTTGAGATTTTTTTTTATTTTCTTTTCTTTGTCTATTAGAAGTTTTTTCTTTTTATTACTTTCTTTTATTTAATTCGTAGTAGTGTATTTTGATATTTTATTTTAATTTTTTAATTGTATTAAGTTTTTAATTCTTACTTGTTTGTTTATAAATATGTCTTGTATTTGTAAATATTCAGATCATTCAAATTATTAACTATTGATAATTATAAATTTTCATATTAGAGGTTTATATTTATTTTTGGCTTTTTTAGTAAATTACTTGAATTGTTTGGGCTAAAGTTTGGGCATTCAGTTATTCTTTTTTAGATTGTTGTTGGATCTTAATTAAGGTTCTTAATAATTTGGTGCTTTTATTGAGAGATCATAATTAAGATTTTTTGATATTTATCTTGCATTCTTCATCAACAATGACGAGAGGAGGCGATCAAGATGAACAAATAGTGGTTCGAAGCCCTGAAGCATTCTATTATAGAGCTTTTAGTAGTAATGATGGAGATGACTCGTTCTCATGATAAAACCAACGAGAATATCAACCGACTACTCATCGCTAGCAAGGGCAAGGAACTGCTCGGAAGTAAATAAACTCATGAGGATGATCGTAGATCACGACGGTATGTAAAGGAGGCTAAAGATTCATCGAATGCTGAGGACATTCCTTACCATGGCCTGCCTAGGCGAGGTTGGGTGTGTGGAGAGAGGACTGGTGGTAGTTGAGTGGTGTTTACGAGATGATCCAACCAAAGGAGAGATCGATGACACGAATTTGATGAGATGACTGACGAGACAGAACATAGACGGAGACTAGTATATGATCAATGAATGGGCCAGAGGCATTTTGCTAATGATTTAAACAAGGATAAACATTGTAAATGAGGTCCAAGGAAGTCAAAGATTGAGTTTTCACACTCAAGGGAGATGATCCATATGGGTGGTCGAGTAAGGCAGCCCACTACTTTTGAGTTTTAGATGTGTCCAGATATGATTAAGTTGCAATGGCCTGTGTGTATTTAGATGCAAAGGCCAATAGTTGGTGGTGATGGATTAAAGCTCAGTATGAACAAGACGGGCAACGAGTGGGATGGTCAGCTTTCCAACGTGAGTTCCTAATCCAATGGGGTCCTCTCCAGTCGTCAATTGGCCAAGCTGAAGCACGACAGTAAGGTTGCTAACTATGTAGAGGAGTTTCGTTGACTCCAGATTCTTGTTCGAGGTTGGTCTGAAGAGTCACTACTAGGGACATTTATTGAAGGACTGAAGTCGTAGAATACAAGACAGTTGAAATTGAAGTAGCCTCAACTACTAGCTGAGGCTATGAGGATGGTAGAAATCTTGGAGGGGAGATATAACAACGAAAAGAAACTTCCTAAGGAGAATTCTAGAGACACTAGTGTCAAATTAGAACTAATTGAAAACTCTCAGCAGCAAAGGAACTCGTTGGGTTGGGGGTGGTTTCAAGAGGGACGATAAGAAAAGTTCAATACTTTCATATGAAAAAGTTAATGAGAGAGCTAAGAAAGGTCTTTGCTTTAAATGTGGCGTGAAGTAGGACAAGGGTCATTGTTGTCGACCTGGAAAAGTGTTTATGATTGACAATTTTAGCATAGTCGATGAAGACAACATCGGTGATGGAGGTGAATTGAGGATGATCGAAGTTGAAGAAGATACTTATGATGCTGAGTTATTTCGCCATGACAAGGGATCAATGCTAGCCATGATGAGGCTCATAGCATGGATTGAAACTTTTGAAGTTTTGTTGCTTGTGGATTCTGGTTTTACCCACAATTTTATCATCACGAGATATCATGGAGAAGGTTAGACTAGAAGATTCTTCCCTAGAACCTTTTGTGGTCGAGTGGCTAGTGGAAAAAAAATACTTGTGTGAGAAAATAGTTCAGAATGCAAAGATAAATGCCTAAGGAATTAGAATCACTATTGATTTGAATGTGGTTACGGGCACTGCTTGGTTGAAATGTATTGACAAGGTCGTTACTGATTATCAAGCCATGATAATGGATTTTTAGTTGCATGGAAGGAAGAACATCGGTGCGATGCTAAAAAAGGCAAGGGATCTTGTGATGCTCAATGCTTTGTGGTAGTAGTTGATGGAGTTTGACGTGAAGCTTATTGGAGTAACTCTAAGTTAAGAGAGCACTATCTAAACTTTCTCTTTGGGGGCAAGAATGTCTTTGAAAGGAGGAAAAATGATGAGAACTGCTTGTGTTGCCCGTGACGTGCGATACGTGCATTGCTACATACTTGTATTGTATTACATACAACATCTTCTATCGCTGTGGTTTTTTTATATTTATTTTTTCTTGTCCATTAGAAGTTTTTACTTTTTATTGTTTTTCTTTATTTAATTTATAATAGAGTATTTTAGTATTTTACTTTAATTTTTTTAATTTTTAGTTACTAGTTTGCCTATAAATAGGTTTTGTATTTGGATGTATTTAGATCATTCAGATTAGATGCTATTTGCAATTATAAATTCTTATATTAGAGATTTATATTTATTTTTAGTTTTAGTTAATTATTTAAATTGTTTGAGCTAGAGTTTGGATATTCGATTATCTTTCTTTAGATTGTTGTTCAATTCTAATCAAGGTCTTTAATATATTACTATTTCTCCGAAGAACTCCTTGCCCTTTCAAGTTTGTTAACTCACAACACCCGCTAATCATGGTGTTGTAAACCATAATATAATGCTTCCACCCCTTAACTCTCATTTCCTCCCACCCCTATCTCGCTTCTTCCTCACAATAGGTTGCCATAAAAATACTTTAACTATAAGCACTTGGAACACAATTTGATTTTGTCATTTTGGCCCAAATTTCTATTGTTTTTTCCTCGGCGTTATCTTCATAAAAACTAAGCATCAACTTATTAAATGTCAAACATTCAGGGAGTTGTAAAAACTCCCTTTAACTATCAAATCCAAAAACCTCCCTATCCACAACTTATTTGAATGGGTACCTCATTGGTGCAAAATTTATTGGATTAGGGAGTTGTAAGTCTTGACAAGGAAGTGAATCATGTGAGCACATAAAACTCAAATGACGATAAGGGCCTCATCAATCCATGGTTCAAAGTCACGGTCATAGGTGTTGTCGTGGTTGCAGACAACTCGTTGCATCTCAGGCGAGATACACCATTAAGCGTGAAATAATATTAAAAAAAAATTATAAAAAAATCAAAAAAAATCAAATCATTACATTAGAACTATTAAACAAGTAAATAAATTATTTAAATTGCATGTTATGACTTCAAACATAAAAAAAACGCTAGAATATAATTTTTTTTATTGAGAAGTAAACAAATTTTATTAGTATTAAATTTATATCGTATTAAATTTTTTTACTTTAATTTATACTGTAATAAATATTTTTAAATTTATAGCAATCCGTATTAAATATTTTAAATTTAATTTATAGTATGTTTGTTGGTCCCTTGGAGCCTAGAGAGGGGTGAATAGGCTCTTATCGAAGCTCTTTTTGAAACTCTTTGGCGCAATACTTATCTGGTTAAGAGATAAAAATAATGCGGAAGATAACCAGATAGTGGAAGTATTTTATTTTATTATCAGTATGATAAGTACAACAAAATGAAAGCAGTCTAAAGCTTGAGAGCTTTTAGACCTACTTAACGACTCTTAGATCTCTATGAGCTCTAAGAGGCCCTTATCGTCATTTGAGTTTTATGTGCTCACATGATTCACTTCCTTTACAAGTACACACACTAGCCTCTTAGATCTCTATGAGCTTTAGTACATGCACCAACTCTACACGTTTACACCAAAGTTCATCTTTATTAATATACAAGTGTTGCCATTTATAGTGACATCCTCAAGAGACAACCTTGGAACTTGTTGTTCCGGATATTGTGCCCATTTCTTGTATCTCGGAAATCTCTCTGCATTAATTGCTCGGATGTGGCCTTCAAGATCTTGGGTTTACAACACATGAGAGTCTTTGTAAGTTCCCAAGTGTAGTTAAAGTTGTGTCCACATATCCCGGATGATCCACGTGTAAGATGCTTTAGGTTCTCAACAAGTTTGTCTTACATCGGGAAACAACGAGTGATGGCTTTGATCATGAAGAGATAAGTTGAAGTAGCGTCTTCTTGAATCCGGTGTAAGGTTCCTTACTCCGTGCTTAAATTAAGCTCGGATCCTTACTCCGTAATACCGATTACTTATTCCGTATCAATTTGGTCTGGAATCCTAGTTCGAGTAAGTGCTTTCTTACTTCGTATGAAAGAGAAGGTCGAGTGCTTACTCTGCGATCTCAGCTTTCCTTACTCCGCAACTAGTTTCGTTACTCCGCATGAGTTAAAGGAACGGATGGCTTACTCAGTATCGCACATCCTTACTCCGCATGAGTGAGTTGTTCGATTCCTTACTCCGCATCTAGCTTACTTATTCCGCATCTAATTTTCTTACTTCGCATCTAATAATGACTTAATTCCTTATTTCGTAGAAGTACTTCCTTACTCCGCATGTATGGAAGACTCGGATTTTTTTACTCCATACGAATGATCCTTATTCGGTATGAGGTAAAGACTTGGTTATTTATCAAGTGTTTGACGACACTCATTCTCACCTGGATCAGGATTAAATATTCCGTTCTTAGTCGTGCTCACACGAGTATAGATCCTGGATGAAGGTTATATCTTCGCAATGACTTAAGATAAAACAACAAAGGTCTTAAATCAAATTACATATGGCTTTATCAAGTATCATTCAAATTCTGGGCTTGATCCGACAATGTTAAATGTTCTTAAATTTATAGTGTGTATTAAATATTTTTAATTTAAGGACTAAATTTAAAATAAGTTTATTTAATTACGTATAAATTAAATAAATTTATAAATAAGTTTAGCATGGACTAAATTACATTTAAATATTTTTAATCAGGTTTTAAAACGTAAAATCAGTATTAAAACAAAATCATAATAAATAAATAAAACAAAATTAGATTAATTTAAGTAAGTGTTAAAACACATGGTACACACCTTATACAGAACGTGAAGTAAAGAATGCAAGACAGGCCAGCAGCGTGCGCGACATAATGCCAAGGAAGTCTACAATCTGGCGATTGGCCATTGGCTTTTTCTGTCGACGAAGAGAAGACGAGGACGGCTGCAATCAATGGCCGTCCTCGATGGCCTCAGTTGATGGCCATCTAGAAGAGAAGATGAGAAGGATGGAACCGATGGTCATCAGCGTGAAGGATTTAAAGAAAATCAATAAAAAAAAGGAGTGTAGGAGGAAGAAAGGTACGTACCCATGGTTCGAATTTTCGTACCAATTATTTTCGTTAATCATAGATGAATTTTTGTTCGTAATGTAGCATCTCGTTCTAACATCGCCGATTCGATTCTTCTCACCTGAGATCTTGGCCGAGACCAATGAGATGCAGCAGCTACGCGAGATCTTTGTATTGGGGTGGGGTCTCGTCTTAGACCTTTTGATGCCGAGACAGTTCGGGCGATACGTTGCAATATCGCCCAATACATCAAACCATGCATCAATCCTACTCAAATAGAGACAAGCTTTTATCAACAAATTGAATACGAATTGCAGGGTTTGTACATGTTTCAAAGATCCCATCTGGTCCGGTTAGGACATGCAGGAGAGGTGGCGGTTGGATCGCAGGAGGAACCGGGCTTAGGATTTGAGGTGGGATGTTAGAGAGGAGGGAGGGTTCTATAGGAGCCTTGGCCATTTTAGAAAATGGTTTCCAGGACAAATTTTATTAAACTGTTTTCCATATTTTACCTACTCATTTTACGAATAGAGGGAAAAAATTTCATTGACTCTTTACTGTATACCAAATGGTTAGCTTAAGCATACCAAACGTTTAGCTTAATAGAGGAAGTCCACTTGCATGCAACCATCGTATGCTACAATATTTAAAATGGATATTGGGAAGAGACATTATATTTAAAAGTAATAATGGACTAATATTTGAAGCATACACCGTTGCTAGTTATGGAGGGTCGACCAATGTTGCTGCTGGTTATGGAGGGTCAATAGTAGATAGAACGTCAATCATTGTTGCTAATGAAGTAAAATGATGTTATAATATTACAACTTTCTTGGTGATAATCTTATGACATGGACGAGCAAGAAATAAAATATTGTGGCGTGGTTAAGTGCAAACATTGAGTTTCATGTGATTTACTTTGGTTAAAGATAGCCCTAGAGACTTTAAAATTAAATGGGATGAACCAATGAAATAACTATGACAACAAATCAGTAATTAGCATAGCAAACAATCCTGTCCAACATGACCAAACGAATTATATTGAAATTCTCACACTTCATTAGACAGAAGCTAGGTAGTGGACTGATTGCCTCCTCACCAATTTGAGGGGAAGTGTGGAAAGTCATAAATTTAAAATGAATTCATGTAATTAAATTCATTTTTGATTCTAGGAATAATTATTTTTGACTGTAGTTTTGATTTGGAATTCAATAAATTAAGGGATTTAATTTTAGAAATTTCCTACTTTATAAATGGTAACTATGTATGTATTGATTGTAAAAGAAGTTTCCAGAAAAATATAATTCAACAAATCCATTTTTTATTTCTATTTTCGGGCAAGAACGGCTCCAATCATTTCATAAATATATATATTTATCTGTGGCCTTTTTCCACTGTCTTGGAACGAAGCGTCAAAGTTGTAGCTTGTTGGGCACATGTCATCATATATTTATCAAGCTGACTTCAATTTTCTTTTCTTTTATGTTTGCGCAGCAATATCGCTAAATGCTCAATAATGTATCACGGAACGACGAGGGGAGACCGCTATAGGAAAATTGTTGCAGCAGTCGGAGCAATAGGCCCTTTAAATGTGAGCTCATAAAATTCATTTATCTAATTTAGCCTACTGGAATAATCAATAATGTATTAATGTTAGTTGGAAGAATGCCGTATCCGTGTAAATTCGAAATTAAACAATAAGTATTGGGGTTTTAAATTGAGACAAGGAAATAGAACTTGACTTTTGATTGTGGAACAGTATACTTTATATTGTTTGCCGTGTTGCAAGCATTCACTGGGTCTTGATTGTGCAGTGTCATCACACACAAATAACTGGCAAAGTTAAATGATAAAAAAAGAAGAGATACGGATAATTGCTGGAGTTTGATTCATGGTTAATTAAAAACGAGTCTGCAGATTTTTTGGAAGTGGGTTATCAAGTCAGCAGGCTTCCTACGGCTACGGTTGGTTACTGAGTCGGTTTTTAGTTAAGCTGATTGTTGGGTTTAGTCAATTGACGGTTAGTGACATGCAATTTTAACCGGGTAAATATATAATAGTAGTCCTATTGTGTAAGTCTCCTATACTATTCAGTTGATATGATGGACATTTGATTGAACACAAGTTTTAATTATGTGTTGTCACATTAGTACGGCAAAATTGCATGCAGCAGATTTCATTTTATTTTATTTGTCTTCGAACATACATTGTATGATTGTAAGCCTCAAATAACAGCACTACTATCAACCCGCTGCGAAGAAACAAGTAGAGCAAGGCCCAACATCTTGGAAAACTTACATTGTTTTGGAAGTTGGCAATGATTTTTTTCATCTCTTTTGTCTTTTCACATCCACCTTAATAAGGGCTTTCATATTTTGATGACTTTTCTAGATTCACAACTTTTTTTACAGCTGTGTTCAGATTAGTGTCATGTCCAAATTGCTCCGTATGTGTTAGTGCAGCCCAAAAAAAGTAAAAAAAAAAAAGTAAAAGAAAAAAAGTAAAAAGAGAACATCAATGTTCCTTAAAATCAACATCAATTAAGTTTTTAGTTTCTCACAAGAACTTGAAAGATAGAGGCATTACTTGATTTAAAGTGTCATCTTTTGATACATTCAATTCCAGGTTATAGCTATCAGCCAAGTTACGTTAGTTTACTTATATCTCTAGTAATGCAAATGAGTTATATGTTTGACTTTTGCACTTGTATTTCATTTTTTTATTCTCGATTTTTAGAACGTGTATGTTTAGTAATCTCAATAATTCCCAAATAAAAGAGAATGGGAGCAATTTTTCATTAAAAATTAGAATCGTATTTCTTTCGTTCCCATTCCCACTTAATTCCTACAACGCGCAGATTTTTTAATTGTTCTATATTTTAAGCGCGTCCTTCGTATCCATGAAAAAAGTCAAAAACACGCATATATGAGCTCAATCAAGTTCAAATTGAGCTTCATAATAATAAAGTTGAATTTGACTTATATAGTGTCAAACTTAGTCAGGATTGTGTTGCTTATTTAAAGAAATATATCTGTAATTGAGCCGAATCGAGTTAAATTTGAACAAACCAAACTTAAATGGTAACGAGTTAAATTTATACAGTATTGAAATTAACTAAGCAAGCAATTAAGTGTGTAACTCATTTACAAGGTTACTTTCAAATAAATCATGCTGTCACAAAGCTTTGTTTAGTTTAGTTAGCTAAATTTTGTTCAATTTAGTTTAATGCAAAGGGGTAATTTCTCATTGGTCTCTAAATTTTATTTTTTTCATCTATCATTTAACTTTCATTTTTATCCCCAAAGGTTATCACCATTAAAATTAATGTCACAATTTACTAATGTGACATTCAGAGACGGAACTAAGAGGGACCAGCCAATGCCATGGTCTCCCTACTTTTTCTTTTAATTTTTAATCTTTATCTTTTAATTAAAAAATATAGTTGTTACTTGAAGAGAAATCGAGAGAAGACGATATCAAAAATCCATACCTTTTCATTTGCTAGCCCGATCTCCCAATAACGGACCCTTGCACGATCTTTGTAAGAAACAACGGATACCGAAGCAATCTTTGAGAGCCACAGCCGATGTCGTTGACCCCTCCCGTACTCTCAGAGTCCAGCTTTTGGTAATTTGCCACTTTTCCCAATCCCCCTAACCATAATAGGTTTAAATACTGTGATGGTTTCATTTTAGTGTGATTAGTTAGCCTAACAACTAATTGAATTGGACACAAATGGTAAGCATTGTGTTAGAAACATAAGATTTGGTGAAGCTGTCAAAAATTAAGTCTAAAAGCTCGAAGATCCGAGATATAAATATCGAAGAGTTAAAGTTCAAAGAAAAGAAAACTGTCATTGCATATAAAGTCAAATGACTCGTAGATTTGAAGAGTTGAAGCTAGAAAGTGACAAAATAATAAACGACTTGAAGACCTTAAGATTGTCAAACTGAAGAGTCCCCAAAGATGCCCTAATGATAATTGATAGACCATAAATTGACACAGAGACTCGGGGACTCAAAGAGACGAAGAGTTGAAGTCATAAGCGGAATTTGTCAAAAATACCAAACTTGCTGGCAGACAGGGACGAATTTAGGGGGGCCCGATATGAGCCATCCACCTCCCCCTCCCCCCCCCCCCCCCCCCCCCCCCCAAAACCAAATTTTTTTAAATATATATATATATATATTAAATTTAATATATATATTATAAAATTATAAATTTTAATAGTAGATAAATATATATAAGTATATATACATAAATTTTAATTATGCATATTACATATATATAGTTATAATTAAAATTAATTAGTAATATATTATTATCTTATATTATTTGTGATAAACATGTTGCTAACTATAATAGTGGTAAATGAATTATATGATTTTTAAAAGTTGTCTAATTTGATTATAGGATAATTTGATGAGTGTTTTATGTTTTTATGTTATTAATTTTAACTTAAATGGTACTAATTGTTAATGTTGGTTCCCAAGCCACGCAAGTAAAGCTTGAGTCTTGGGCCCTCATAAATTAGATTAAAATTAAGGCTTCTAGGCTTCATCTCATCTTGGCTTAACCTCCATTGACAGACAAAGAATCAAAATAGAATTTATAATTTCAACAATGACATATGTTTTAAAATTTTATATTATTCTTATACTTATAGTAAAGTAATAATAAAAATAAAAATCGACAAGTTAATATGTAGATACAAATATTATTGTATCTATATTAGGACTTTGAATTTAATAATCACCTTCGACCCCCTAAATTTCGAAACTGGCCCTACTAATCGTAATTTTAGATAATAGTTTCTAAACGTAAATTACATACTTTGTATCTCGGCCCCTCCTAACTAAACTTTCTAGATCCGTCTCTGCTGGAAGATGAAGTTATAATTGAGACTCGAAGAGTTGTAGACTTGGAGAGTCGGAGAGTTGAAGACAGTTAATCAGAAGAAATTGTAAGTCCATATATGATACCAATACTTGCAGACTTGAAAGACAAGAGTCAAAGCTGAAGAGTCGAAGTCGTAGAGTCGAAGACTCGGAGCCATAGAGTTGAAGACTCGAGAAACAAAAACGAAGACTCAATTTGTAATCTGTTGGATCAAGCTCGAATTTGGATAATGCTTGATAAAGCCCTATGCAATTTGATTTGAGACCTTTGTTGTTTTATCTTAAGTCATTGCAGAAGATATGACCTTCATCCGGATCTTCACTCGTGTGAGCAAAGCTAAGGACGAGATACATAATCCTGATCCAGGTAAGAATGAGTGTCGTCAAACACTTGGTATATAACCAAGTCTTTGCTTCGTACGGAATAAGGATCATTCGTGCGGACTAAGAACCTAAAAGCTACGGACTAAGAAATCCGCACTTAATACTTCAACGGACTAAGTCTAAAAGATGCGGAGTAAGAATCTTAGTATACAAAGTCGCACGGAGTAAGAGAATCAACACGGAGTTAAAAAGATAAGTCTTCCACTCAACCGGACTAGAGTAAAGAAGACACGGAGTAAGGAATCCGAGTCTTTTATAGATGCGGAGTAAGGAAGCACTTCTACGGAATAAGGACTTGAGTCTTTATTCGCACGGAGTAAGGAAACTAGATGCGGAGTAAGGAATCCGAACCACTCACTCATACGGAGTAAAGATGTGCCGATACGAAGTAAGCCATCCGTTCCTTTAACTCATGCGGAGTAAGGAAACTAGTTGCGGAGTAAGGAAGCGCAGATGCGGAATAAGCACTCCGGCCTTCTCGTTCATATGGAGTAAGGAAGCGCTTACATGAGATAAGGATTCTAGTACCAAATTGATACGGAGTAAGCAATCGGTATTACAGAGTAAGGATCCGAGCTTAGTTTAGCACGGAGTAAAGAACCTTACACCGGATCCAAGAAGACGCTACTTCAACTTATTTCTTCGTATTCAAAGTCACCGGCTCGCTCCTTCCCGATGTAAGACAAACTTGCTGAAAATCTAAAGCACCTTACATGTGGATCATCCGGATATGTGGACACGACTTTAACTACACTTGGGAACTTACAAAGAATCTTAAGCGTTACAAACCCAAGATCTTGAAGACCACATCCAAAGCAATTGAGGCAGAGAGATTTCCAAGAGAAAGTAAATGTGCACAATGTCCGGAACAACAAGTTCCAAGGTTGTCTCTTGTGAATGTCGCCTATAAATAGTAACACTTGTACATCTTAAAAAAGTGTGTACTTTTTGTGTAAACGAGTAATAGTATGTGCATGTACTAAAGCTCATAGAGATCATAAAGGCTAGTGTGTGTGTACTAGTAAACAGAGTGTTAAAGAGTTGTTAAGTAGGTCTAACAGCTTTTAAGCTTTATTCTGCTTCAATTTGTTGTATTTATCATTCTGATAATAAAACATAATACTTCTACTATCTGGTTATCTTCCGCATTGATTCTATCTCTTAACCAGATAAGTGTTGTGCCAAAGAGAAAGAAAAGAGTTTCGATAAGAGCCTATTCACCCCTCCCTCTAGGCTCCAAGGGACCAACAGTAACTAACTGTGATAGGCTAAAAAGTACACTCAAAGAGTCGAAGACTCATCACATGTTCGTAGGCCCACAGAACAGAAAGGTTGAGAACATCTTAGCCACCCAAAGCATACTGAGCGGCTCAAAGAAATAGAGTCAAAGACTCGCAGCTAAGACAACAGGCATAGGCTAAGTAAACTCTACACAAAAGTCACTCTAAGAGTCATAGCAAAGAGTCGAAGACTCAAAGAGTCGCAGACTCACTCAACATAGAGTGAACTACATGACCTACACTAACCCATAAACTACCACCCTTGTAGACTCGAAGGTATAGAGTCGAAGACTTGTAGCTAGTAAAGGTTAAGTATTGTCACGCCCCCAAATTCCAGGAAACCTGAAATTAGGAACATGACTTCCCCTTGCCCACACCCGAAAGGTTAAGTGGTTGGTGACTAGCACCAATGAAGACTACACCTGGTCTTTGTCTCAAATATGCAACCTTGTACAGTCATACATCAAGGGTAATCCTGTACTTTCCCATATATCATCATGCATATAATGAGTCAAACAGTCATATAGACATCACATCACAAACAGTATGCAAATACAACTGTCCACGGACCCATGTCCGGGATATCACACAAAATAATACAGAATATAATACTGTATCATACATCAGATTAGTGGGCGTCCTCCTGGAAGAAAGTCCTCCACTAGTCTTGGGTCACACCTGAAAAAGGTAAATAACAAGTAGGGGGTGAGCGACTAGCTCAGTAGGTGACCCCAAAACTCCACATCGTGCAAACATACAAGTTTATGCTACATGCTCTGTGTACTCGTGCACTGTGTAGTGTGCACAATCATCAGGACTCAGCCTGCAAACAAACATCAGGACCTAGCCTGTTCACACAGGACAGCCTATCCACGATCCTCTATGGAGTCCCAGCTCAGGGCACTCAACCCTAGCTCCACGAGCTCAACGGCTCACTTAGGCCTTAGCCTGTCCACAGCGCAATATGCCCGACCACAGTTGCCACACAGGCCTGCCATCGGCGCATATGCCTACCACGTCAACCATATATCACCATCAGTGCATCACAGTGAGAACCCAAAGTCATAGTGCCCAAGCCCCAATTCCTCAAACCAACATACCAACACCAATATGGCATTAAGGTTCACCATACTCCCTTTATAACTGAAGCCAGTCTTCATAAACCGATCATCATTCCAGGAGTTGTTTTCTTGAAATAAAGTCCCGACATTGGGTTCCCCTAGCATAACTAAGATAATCTGATTTTTGGGAATTTTTCTGAGACGTCTAACCCCACTTCCCAAAAATTCACCTCTACGAAAAACTGGATTTTTCCGAGATTTTACACTAAATCCCAATTTTCACATTTTGAAGGAGTGAGAATTTAATTTTCTAGTATTTTTCTTTGAATCCAAATGGGGGGTATTTCGGTATTTCCACATCTAGTATAATACTTAGATATGGAGAGGCATAATGGTTTACAATGTAAATGGTCCAGTGTAGTGCAGTTGCACTGCTACGGAACACTGCTGCGGATTGATTCTGCGGAAACACTGCTGCGGAGCGATGCTATGGATCACGCTCGCCGATCTGGACTACCGATCCGGACTAACCGATCCGGACTACGATCCGGACTAACGAAGCCGCCGACTACAATGCTACCGACTCCACAGCTGCGACTACGAAGCCGTTGACTCCATAGTGCTCGACTCCATAGCTGCGACTACGAGCTGCGACTCCATAGTGCTCGATTATGAACTTCGACCCTACAGCTCGCCTAGGTCTGTTCATCATCGTTTTTGGCCTATTTCTCGTCCGAAATCAACCCAACAACCCCCAGGCACTCACAAACACCCGTTTTACTAAACAGTATAAAATTACATACCCAAACCGATATAAATCGGTTCTTACCCCTGGTCTTATGCTAAATCATTAGATCTAACCCAAAAATTGGGTTTTCCCCAAAACCTAGGGTTCATACTCAATTTCATAAATCATGATAAATTCATGCATATTCAAAGACGAGAATCGAGATAAGAGGTTCAAGGACACCTACCTGGAAAGATTATTTGCGATCCACGAACTCCAATCGCCCCAAATCACCAAGGGAAGCTCTTCACCTCTCTCTCTCTCTCTCTCTCTCTCTCTCTCTCTCTCTCTCTCTCTCTCTCTCTTGCTCAAACACGCACGCACCAAGCAATTAAAGAGATAAGACAGTTTCTTAATTATTTATCACTTGCCAATAATTGGCCTCCAACGCAATAATTGACCTCCCGAGGTCACGAACTCCGAATTGAGCCCAATTATTGTCAAAACGCTCGAAATGACGAGCACAACACTAAGTAGATGTTATCACACTCAAATGACCGCCCAAATGCAAAGTCAACCAATAAACCTTGAAAAGTCAATAATTGGGTCAAATGGGGCCCCGACTCGAAATCGGGCCCAGGTGCAATCAAAATGCTCACATCGACGACTACACTACCATCTAGATAGTTACATACCCATAAAATGGCTATCTCTCAACACTACCCAAATACGAGTCTTTACAAGTACACTCTTCATAAACCATGCTAAGCATCAAAGCAAAGAGTCGCAGATTCGCGAGTCGAAGACCATATTATAGAGTGAATTCTTCATAACTTGAAATATGCTATGCACAAAGACTTGAAGATAACTAGAGTCGAAGACTCGTAGAATCTAACACTGTCGACGCTAGAGACATCATTGTACACCAACATAGGCTCGACCTAAATCTTTGAGTCAAATCTCTGAGCCACCATACCTTCGAGGCAAACTCATAACACAACATTTGTACTTAGCGATATCATCAGCTAGGGTTTATATAGTTTGCCTGTGCCGCTGTGAACAACAAGTACATTTATTGTCGCATTAATGACTACTAACTACCACCAACAGATGAACGGCACAGATATAACCAGTATGGATATGCACATGCAGTATGGGCAATAAATATGTAGACCTACAACAGATCTGCAACTCATCCACTGTACTTCAGCAAAATCACAACGGGAAGTCAGATTATCGGATGGACACCTAGGCGCATATGCACTGTAACCTTAAAATATATCTCTCACATGCCTTAATAAGAATATCTGTCAACTCTCACGAAAAGCGAGGAATGAAACTCCTAAATACAATATATAGAATTCTGACATGCATTGAAGAAATAATTTTTGAGAAATCAACTTGAGAGTTCTAACGCTAGAGAGAAAGACTGAGAGAATTCTTTCAAGTGTTGTGCGCCGTGATGAACTAAGAACAAGAACAATCTTGTAACAATTCATCATACATCTCTTGTTCAACAAGATCCAACACAATTATCTTGTTTACTCTTTACGTTGTTCAGTCATAATCAATAATCTATCTTAGAACATTCTCTAATGGTGTCAATCCTTTCATATTGACATCCGTAGGAATATTCTTACTAAATCTGAGATCTATCACATTAAGAGCATTTACTCATCTCAAATATGTTAGATAGCTCATAAACACTCTCACACTATATTGTCATCTTCTACATTAATATTATATCATAGTCATTAGTTGTGTATTTACACATGCTCTCGGTCACAAGCTTCCACGAAAAGAGTCTATTCATCCCCTCTCTAGACACACTTTGGGACCTACACATTGTGCCTATACCAAACAAGCTTTCTAATCTTTGCCTCTCCTCAACCCATACAAGATGGTAAATTTCAATCTCTCCCATAGGTTTGGTTTGGTCTAATTTCCTCATTCATCCCAACTTCTTTAATTTCATTCTTTATATGCTAACAAATGGTTTGGTACATTTTCCGCCAATTCCTAAATTTGTTCTCACCCCTATGCCAACTTCATCCATCCTTTCACCGCATGCCTCATTCTCTAGTACATTTATACATGTTTATCACCTTTTACTTGGCTTGGAGTTGACTCAATTTAGAATTCATGTTTGAGAGGGAGAGTAAGATTATTTTTTTTAATTAAATTTTGATTTTTTTTACAAAGTAAAGATATAATTTACCATCTTTAAGTATTTAGTGATTTTGTTTTAGAATTGTTTTGGAACCATTAACTAGATAGAGATCATATGACAATGTTACTCAACCTCATTAATTAGGTTATTTGATCTTTCCTTACCTCTTTTGCTTTTGTCACTTCCTTGAATTTCAGAAATTCTAAAATTGGGTAAGTGACTCTGCATACCTGCACCTAAAGGGTCAAAAGGTTGGTAATAAGCACATGAAAAGACTATATAGCGGGTGCTATATTGAACATGATATCCGTATAATCATACAACAAGGGTAATCTTACACATCCCCAAATGAACACATGCAATAAACATATATAACGAATTACCAACAAATACAAATCACCATAAAAGGTCATAACATATCTCAAGTCATAGTACAACTCTTCACGGACTCAAGTTTGAGATATATGTAAATAAATAAAACCATAATACTATGGTTCAGGACTGGGCCGACCATGAAATTTAGGAGGCCAGGGCGATCATTAAAATGGGGCCCCTAAGATAAAATATTTTAGCTGTTGAAAAAAATCCTATTTGCATTATATAAGCAAGAAGCAAAATGTTTAGTATTACAAATTCGATTCTTGAATGTACTACTTCAAACAATTCTGCTTGCTTGAAACACACAAAGCTAACACATGAACTATACACAGTTGTGAATTATATTTAAGTTTTAATGTTCCATAACGAAAATATATGGATTGATCACTAAAGGTTAGCAGATCTATATATATATAAATTTAAATTAGGAAAATAAGAGGAGAATTCTTTTCGTTTCAGATTAAGCAAATCGAGTCATTCATAGAAGTCAATATCAAGTTGTTTGTTTATCTTCAAAAGTCATTCCTAGATGTGTTTATGTTAGTGTGTTTTTTTAGCATATTTTACAAGTGAGACCGGTTTATGAGCTATAGGATTTGACCCTTTCCCATTAAGTGAGCTAGTGGTATAGAGCACCCTATTTCTTACGAAGTGACAATAGTCTATTTTGGCCCAAATCATTCACTAGCAAGATATAGTCCATTTTGAACCTTGGCCCTTCCAGGATTTGTTTATGTGTTAGGCCGAAGCCTACAAAAGGCCTCCTACTAGCCGAGGTATCTTGTGAGGACTCGTGTTTGTGGGCTTTGGGTGTTAGCCATATGTTAAAGGCCTTATGTTGGCTAGTGGATATTAGTACAATAATATACGCGTTAAATGGAGAATTTTAATTGTGTTTGAACCCGATTTGGAGTTTAAGGCCCTAGGAGGCAATTTTATTATTTAAGATGGCATTTTGAGTTCATTCAATTTAAATATTTTACTACGGTAAAAGTAAAACAAGATTGATTTTAATGAAGTACTTTTTTGGTATTTTCGTTGTATTAAGAGTTTTCTTAAAGAATATGTTAATAGTGTTATGCTAGATTAGGACTATGAGAAGGCAGGGTTTACTTATTGGACAAGTAAATGACACATGGAAATCATGTGTGTGTTTTTATGCATTTATTAGCTCAAGATATAGTCAAACTAATGATTTAATATATGCATTTACTATTTTTTACTCAGTAATTGGTGCAAGTATTTGTTTTGTATTTTGTTTCTCTTTGTGAGATCTCATATAGGAGTGAAGAAACTAGGAGTGTACGTGGCGATGGTGATACACGTCCCGATGGTTTTGCATGTAGTGACAAATGAAGATATATGCGATGAGGATGATTATTGCTTGGAAGTTGCACGTGGCGTTACCTAGGACGCAAGTATCAGTGTCATTTTATATGTGCATGTAGTGATGCGAGGATCTTTTACATAAAGATCTACACATGGCGAAGGAGTACATGCGGTGACCATTGCCACGTGCAGGTGAAGAGCTATCCATGTGCAAATTATCAGTGTTAATTTGACACATGCTTCATTAGGTAATGATTGGAGAGGAAAAAGGAAAATGAGAAGCATTGAAGGAAGCACACGTGATAGTGTGTGTGACAGACAAATTTTTAACCACTCTAAAAAAGTTAGCTAATGTCATAAAACCTCTCTTCAAGATAATTAATTCCCTTAGTTTGCACTAAACAGAATAGCATCAAACAAAGGGTCGAACCAGCAGGGATTAGCCTAGTTTTCTAGTTCTTAAATCAAAATACCCAATTACTCTTGTTCTATAAAATGTCTTCGCAAAAATAATTTCTTTTTAAACTAAAGGTCTAATTTTTATGTGATTTTTTGAATAAATAAGGATAGCAGAATTGATTTTGGGGTTAAAACTCAAAGATTAAAGACATCTAGGGTCACAATTTCACCTCCCTACGTTGTTTGTACTGATTCTAAGGTTCTTGAGATTAATTAAATGATAGCATGCTATTCTTGAGCCAAGGTACTACAAATGGTCATTGGCAGTCCTTCTAAGTGTTGTATGCCTGAATGGTTGATAACGTGCATTTTATGCCGTTATTCTAGTGTTTATGTAGGGTGTTTAGGAGCATGATTAGAGCTTTATTGTATTATATTTCACATATATCTGCTCTAACCCCTAGGAAGATGCTATTTGCAAATACATGCGCTTTTAAGCTGTTTTGGTAGGTTTTGGAGATCACTTTGGACCAAGTATATGGCCTCAAACCAATTGGCGTGCAGAACAAACATTTCTCAACATGATATCCTCTATCTCCCACAGAAGTTTCAGAGCAATCGGACGTGAACGCCAATTGGACTGAAATGGCGTGCAAGCATATGTTTGCTTATCTGCCTTCTACAAGACGCATGGAAGCTTGGGGAAGAATTGCAGCTAATTTGGAGCTACACGCCAATTGGGCATATGACGTTCAAATTGACGTGCAACCATATTTTTGCACCAATCCAGTCGTTTTTCTATGCTGATCATTCTTTCCTAAAGGTCCTTGTCCATATTGTGCTTTGATTGAGAGATTTTAAAGTTTGTTATGTCATTTATCAAAACTACGTTGTTTTGATAGATGGGCTAGGGTACACTTTATAACACACATCAAGGCCCATCCATTCTCTATAAATAGAGGCTCTACACATCCAAGGGTGGAGACAACACATTCTACACGTTTTTGAAGAGAGAGACGTTTTGGAGGTCGTTCGACCTAGGAGAGCAACCGTCGCAGATTTTGGAAACTTGTGTTGAAGCTTTCTTTGTGCACGTGGATAAGAAGAAGATGTTGAGCTTTTTTGCTTTGTGTTTGCTTGTAATCATGCGTGAGTAGTCTTTTAATCTAGGGGAGCAATGTATCCCCCTATGTTGTCATCTTGATTGATTGAATTTTGAGTTTGTTTAATTGAGATTGCATGTTTTATGGATCTGTTCTTATCTTTTAATATCTGGGCTGTACACCTGGGTTTTCTTAGCCTTAGTCTGAGGCTGATCTTTGATTCATAACATATTTGTGATTGGTGTGATCATTATCCTATCATGGGTATGATAATTAGGCTTTGCATGTTGATGTCATGATGACCATTCAGCAGACAAAGCACTTAGAAGGGTGACAATGACCAATTGCGTACCTTGGCTTAGTTATAGCATGTTATCAATTAAATAATCTCAACAACCTTAAAATCGGTAGAAACAACATAGGGAGGTGAAGTTGTGACCCTAGATGCCTTTAATCCTTGAATTTTAATCCTAAAATCAATTTGTTTTCTTTGTTTATTCAGAAAACCAAATAAAAATTAGATCTTTAGTTATAAAAAGAATTCTTTTTTGCCAAGACATTTTATAGGACAAGAGTAATTGGGTGGTTTGATTTAAAAAACTAGAAAACTAGGCTAATCCCTGTGGGTTCGACCCCTTGCTTGCTGCTATTCTTTTAGTGCAAACTTAGGGAATTTATTATCTTGAAGAGAGATTTTACGGCATTAGCTAGCTCTTTAGGGAGGCTAAAAATCTGTCTGTCAAATTGGCGCCGTTGCCGGGGATTTAACGGTTAACTAGTTTTTTTTAAATCAACATTGAGTGAAATTGTTTGAATTCTGGTCTTGGTGTTTTATTTTGTCTTTTTATTTTTGTTATTTTGTGTTCTTTATTTGTTTATTTTGCATTGTTTGGAGCTGCTGGGTGTGTTCTTGTTGTTTTACAGGAACATACACCAAGTGTTTGAGGAATTCCTAGTTGTGCATGCCAAGACAGGAGTTTATACCATTTAATCGGGAACCTAAAAGATTGTTCAGAGCTCGTCGCAGAAGCGACTAGGGAAGCAACACGTGAGGTCAAGAAGCATTGCAAGGCTTAGAGCATTCGGTAGGTGAATTGATGGCGGATTTAAGGCCTGATGGTGGTGCACTGCAAGGAGGGGCCAATTACAATGGCCAATATTCAGAGGAAGAGGGTAATAGGTTTATGCCCAGAACCTTCTCAGACCATTATTCTGGGATTAGGTAAACAAGAGTTCAAGCAAATAGTTTTGAGCTGAAGCCGGCATTAATTAATATGGTGAGCAACAACGCTTTTGGAGGAATAGCAGTGGATGATCCACACCAGCATTTGATGAGGTTCTACCAGATGTGTGATACCATAAAGATCAACAATGTGTCGGAGGAGGCAATAAAGCTAAGGCTTTTCCCTTTCTCCTTAAGGGATAGAGCTCTTGGGTGGTTTAACAGTTTACCAGCAGGTTCAATAAATACTTGGGAGGAGATGCAGACTAAATTCATGTCTAAATACTTTCCTCCTTCCAAGGTGATCCACTCGAGGGGAAATCCAGATTCAGGCAAGATGAGATGGAGACTCTTCATGAGGCTTGGGTGCGCTTTAAAGATTTGGTGAGAAGATGCCCTGACCATGGAAGACCCCAATGGATTCAAATTGAATCTTTTTACACTGGTCTTCAATCTCACTCACAAGACAAGGTCAATGCAGCTGCTGGAGGATGTTTGATGAATTTAGAGCCTGATGCCGCAGCAGAACTCTTGGAGAGACTGTCATTGGCTGATTGGCAGTGGTCTAACGTTCGCACTTCAAGGCCAAGGGAGAAGATAGCTTCAGTTGATACTCCCTCCAATGATATGCAAGGGTAGATCCAAGCTTTAGCGAAAAGCATGGAAGTGTTGGCTCTTAAAGTTAGAGGATCACAACACGCCTCACCATGGCGAGCAAGGATGGAGTGGAGGCGAAGATGCAAATTATGTTGGAGGGAAAGGCTTGTACCAGAAGCAGCAATATTATCCTCACTAACAAGGACAAGGGTACAATCAGAACCAACAACAATCTCAGGGATATCAGAAGAATCAGAACCGAGGGGGAGATACATCAGCTCAGTATAAATATATGCCTCCAGGGATGAAGCAAAAGCCGTATGCTACTGATAATTTCTTACATCCACCTCCTGGATTCGAGCAACAACAGCCTCAGCCTCAGCAGCAAAGAAGAACATATCAGCATGAGGATGAGACAGCTAGAAGAGAGGTGGGTGATTTGAAGGAAAGGGTAGGCAGTATGGAGTCTTCAATTAAGAATATGGAGAAGTTACTTGTGAGTATGGCACAGAATGCTAATCAAAGGGTGTCAACAAATACTTTTCCAAGTGACACTGAGGTGAACCCCAAGGAGAGTTGCAAGGCTATCACTCTAAGGAGTGAGAAAGCATTGAAGGAAGCTGAAGAGCCTAAGAAAAGGGCTATTCCAGAAGAACAAAGCAGACCCTTGGAAGTAGATGACCAAGGAAAATCAGATAAAGATAAAGAAAGGTTGCAAGACAAAGAGGAACAATAGCTGACTAAAGGCAAAATAGTTGAAGAACAAAGGCAAGAGCTCAGGCCTACCATGCCATTTCCTCAGCGGATGAGAAATCAGAGGGTTGAGGAAGAGTATGAGCGCTTCCTGAGTTTATTCAAGCGGCTCGAGATTAATATTCCATTTGTGGAAATTTAGGAGCAGATGCCTAGGTACAGAAAATATATCAAAGATTTTGTGAAGAAGAAGAGAAGGTATGGGGATCATGAGACGGTGGCTGTCACTAACGAGGTGAGTAGTGTTGTTCAAAAGAGCTTGCCCATCAAGCATAAAGATCTAGGCAGTTTTAACCTCCCTTGTGTGATTGGCAATGCACCGCAGCAGCAGGCTTTATGTGATTTAGGGGCCAGCATAAATTTGATCTTTTTTGCTTTGTACAAGCAGCTTGGGCTCACAGGAATGAAGCCAACTTTCATCTCATTGCAGTTTGCAGACCGGTCCACTGGAAGACCTGAAGGAATCATTGAAGATGTATTAGTTAAGGTGGGCTCCTTCATTTTTCCAGCAGACTTTGTAGTTTTGGAAATGGAAGAAGATAGAGGAGTTCAGCTCCTCCTTGTGGACCATTTCTCGAACAGGGTGTGCCGTGATAGATGTGGCTCAAGGGCAACCGACTCTGAGAATTAATGAAGAGACCTTAGTCTTCCATATGGGGAAGGCTTTACAAGGTCAAGAAGAGGAGGACTGTTTATGGGTTGAAGATTTTGAGGAGTTGGTGGAAGACTTCTTGGCAGAAGAAATTACCACAGCAAATGATGGAGTGCTCCAGCTTACAGAAGCTCAACAAGATGAAGAAGTGGACTTGACAGCTGAGGAGGATGAGCAAACATCAAATTCACTGGAGCAAGCAAAGGAGGAGAAGGAAGAGGACATACCTCTAGCTCTAGAACTGAAGGAATTGCCTGGACACCTAAGGTATGAATTTCTAGACTCTACAAATAAATTTCCAGTCATAGTTGCTGCTAATTTAAATGATGTAGAGTGCACTCAACTACTAGAAATCCTTAGGAAACACAAAAAGGCCCTAGGGTGGAACATTGAAGACATTAGGAGTATCAGTCCAGGGATTTGTATGCACAAAATTCTAATGAATGATGAATTTAAACCCACAGCTGAAAGACAAAGAAGATTAAACCCTGCCATGAAAGAAGTAGTAAGAAAAGAAATTCTAAAATGGAAAAATACGGGTATAATTTATGCTATTTCAGATAGTGAGTGGGTAAGTCCGTTGCATGTTGTGCCCAAGAAGAGGGGTATGACAGTGATTAAAAATGAGAAGAATGAATTGATTCCATCTCGGACTGTGACGGGATGGAGAGTGTGTGTTGGCTATAGGAAGCTGAATAAGGCCACTAGGAAGGATCACTTTCCCCTTCCTTTCATTGACCAGATGTTGGATAGGTTAGTTGGCTATAGTCACTACTGCTTTTTAGATGGATACTCCGGGTATAATTAGATCATGGTTAAACCCGAAGACCAAGAAAAGACCACTTTCACATGCCCCTTTAGCACCTTTCCTTTTAGAAGGATGCCATTTGGGCTATGCAATGCACCCGCCACCTTTCAAAGGTGCATGATGGCCATTTTTCAGGGCCTGGTGGAGGAGATCATGGAGGTTTTCATGGATGACTTTTCGGTGTTTGGTTCCTTTTACTAACAAGTGTTTGAAAAATTTAGATGTGGTCTTAGAAAGATGTGAGGAGAAGAAACTAGTCCTAAATTGGGAAAAATGCCATTTTATGGTAACTGAGGGGATAGTTCTAGGGCACAAGGTGTCTTCACAAGGTTTGGAGGTGGACAAGGCAAAAATCTCCACTATTGAGACTTTGCCACCTCCAACAAATGAAAAAGGGGTGAGAAGTTTCCTAGGCCATGCTGGCTTTTATAGGAGATTCATTAAGGACTTCTCTAAAATTACAAAACCCATGAGCAAGCTGTTAGAGAAGGACACTAGCTTTGAGTTCAATGCAGATTGCTTAGAAGCTTTCAACATCCTCAAGGGTAAGTTAGTCACTGCACCAGTTATAGTCATACCAGACTGGGCTCAGCCTTTTGAGCTAATGTGTGGCACAAGTGATTATGCTGTGGGGATAGTCTTAGGGCAAAGACGTGATAAGGTGTTTAGGGTCATTTACTATGCTAGTAAGACCTTAGATGATGCTCAACAGAACTACACCACCACCGAAAAAGAATTGCTTGTTTGTGGTTTATGGGTTGCAACAAGTTTAGACCCTACCTTTTTGGGTCTAAAGTAATTGTTTATACTGATCATGTAGCTTTGAAATATTTATTTGCTAAAAAGGAAGCTAAGCCACGCTTGATTAGGTGGGTACTCCTTTTACAGGAATTTGATCTTGAAATTAGAGACACAAAGGGAGCCCTAAATTCCGTGGCCGATTACCTCTCCCGTGTGGAGAATGCACCTAAGTCTCTACCCATTGTAGATGACTTTCCTGATGAGAAGTTGTTTGAGGTGCACCAGCTTCCTTGGTTTCTTGATATAGCAAATTATTTAGCCACTGGGTTTATACCCAAGCAATTGGACTACCATCAGCGAAAGAGGTTGGTAGTGGATGCTAAGAAATACATTTGGGAAGACCCTATTCTCTATAGGAGGTGTCCGGACCAAATAATTAGAAGGTGTGTCCTTGAGGAGGAGATAGATGACATAATATACCATTGTCATTCATCACATTATGAGGGCCACTTTGGGGTGCAGAACGTGGCTAAGATTATGCGGTCCGGCTTTTATTGGCCTCACATGGTGAAAGACACCTATGTCTTCATCAAAACCTGTGATAGATGTCAAAGGGTAGGTGGTCTATCTAGGAAGAATGAGATGCCATTAACTGGAATTCTTCCAGTTGAAATTTTTGACATATGGGGCATTGATTTTATGGGGCCATTCCCCAATTCTGATGGGTATTCATATATCTTATTGGCTGTGGATTATGTGTCAAAGTGGGTAGAAGCTATACCAACCGAGTGAATGATGCTAGAGTAGTGACTCACTTCCTTACCAGGAAACATCTTTAGCCGATTTGGGACACCAAGGGCTATAATTAGTGATGAGGGTAGCTACTTCGCAATAAATTGTTTGACAAGTTGTTGAAAAAATATGGGGTAATTCATAAGAAGTCTTTAGCTTACCACCCACAAGCTAATGGACAAGCAGAGGTGTCCAACAGAGAGATTAAAGCCATACTAGAGAAAACTGTTGGAGCAAATAGGAAAGACTGGTCTCAAAGGCTTGATGAAGCCTTATGGGCCTATAGGACAGCCTATAAAACTCCCATTGGGATGTCACCTTACCGTATTCTTTATGGGAAGGCTTGTCACTTACTTGTGGAATTAGAGCACAAGGCTCACTGGGCCTTGAGGAAGTTAAATTTTGATCCACAAGAGGCCAAAGAGCTTAGGATGACTCAATTAATTGAATTAGATGAGTTCAGGATGGATGCCTATGAAAGTGCTAAAATTTATAAAGAAAGAACCAAGAAATGGCATGATATGAAATTAACCAATGAACCTTTAACCTTGGGGCAGAAAGTTCTCTTATTTAACACAAGGTTAAGGCTATTTCCTGGAAAATTAAGGTCCAAATGGATGAGACCTTTTGTGATAGTAGATAAGAAGCCATATGGGAGCTTTGAGCTCCAAGCTGTAGATGGCAAGAAATTTTGGGTGAATGGCAACAGACTGAAACCATACTTTGATCCAATTCAGAGGGAGATTGTTGATTCCCTCTCTTTCACCACCTCATGATCTTAATTGAAAGTCTAGCTACAGACTTTAAATAAAACACTGGTTGGGAGGCAACCCAATGTTTTATTATTTATTTTTATTCAACAATTTTGTTTGCAAGCTAACCCTGGTGTAGTAGATTGTGTTTCTTTCTTGATTAACCATTTGCAGAATGAGCCAAAATTATTGGGCCTTGGACTTCTGAATTTACTTTAAGGAACAAGTCCTGGAGCAAGGAACAAGTGAAGCCACAAGTACTTGAATTTAAGCCCAACGAATTGGCGTGCAAGCATAGAGGTTGATCCATACTGCAAAAGCAACTCAGCGGAAAAGGTTAGGCTAATTTGGGCCCGCACGCCATATTGCACGCCAAATGACCAAATGGCGTGCACCTCTTTTGCTTCGCAAATTCCTGGGCCAGTAGATAAACATCACATGAAGCACTTTACTTCTTGCACGCCAATTGCTAGCTGTCATCTGAAGGGATAAAAATGCAAAATACCGATTTTGGACCTCCTAGAAGCTTCAATGATATCACGTGCAGAAGAGACTATTGCTTTACTAACTCATGAGGGACCTACCACCAAAATTTGGGACGATCCGACCTGAACGCCAATTCACCCATATGACGTGCAAGGGTTAAAATGGTCCAAACGCTCTGAAAATTGGAGGACACGTGTATGATCCAAATTAGGACACTTCTTCTTCGCACGCTATAAATACAGAGGCCGGGAGCTAGGTTATTCGCACCAAAAACTCATTTCTAGATCTGCAATTTGTGAAGCTCTGGTTCTTGCTGCTCTAGCCAAATTCTATCTTTCTCTTCTCTAAATTCCTGAAGCAAGATGGTGCGCACAAGGAGATCAGGCAAGGAAGAAGTTCATTCATCCGGTTCTTCCAGCAGTGAGGATGGGGAGATGTTCTTGGGGCATGCTCTTGGATCTAAGTGCCTTGGAGGAATCAGACCTGGGATGGTCAAGTGAGGTGGCTTTAAAGCTTCAAAATCTTGGGTTAGTGAGGTTAGTTTCAGCCAGGATGTGCCGTTTATTATCCCTGCTTTCCATGAGTTTTATCATTCCATTTACTTAAATGAGGAGGAGGATGCAATTCTAGGGCAGGTGCAGGGGGTGTATATTCGTATCACACCTGAGACAATTAGGAAGACCTTTAACCTTCCTGTACCTACTGACCACCTCCCTCACCTGACCTTAGGGGAGTATGGCACTGCCTTAAATTATGCCAAACGTTCTGAGAGGAGGAGGCAGTTTACTAAAAATGGCTTTGTGGGAAAAACTAGATGTTTAGCTCATCTGGTAGGAAAGTGCTTGCTGTTGCAAACTAGTGGAAAGGATAGTGTGCCTATGACCCATCTTGCATTCATGTATAGCATTGACCATATGTTAAATGTGGACTGGGTTGTTGCCATTTTCAATTGGTGGAAGAAAAACTTGACGAAGAGGGTATATGGCAGAATGTTATGTGTTATTTTTTAGAGCCAGCATGCTCAGCATTTTGCCCATTTAGACAACACACCATTCCCCTCTCAATGGGTTTTGAGAGTACTGCATACTGAAGGCGGTTTGGGGGTCAGTACAAGAGGACATTGGGTAACCAGTGTTCCTCCTCCATCACAGCCATCTAGGCACAACGTTCATGTGGAGAGATCCACCGACTTTGCACGAGACACCTCCACTCCATTGGATGAAAGGAAACAAACCTTATTTAGGCTTCTTGCCATGTATATGCGAGTATAATGTGCACAAGGAAGATGTGTTTAACTTCTTTCAAGGTATTAGTGGCCAGGTGGAAAGTGAGGTAGAAGTTATCAATTGGGCATTTACAAATGGACATATTCAGAGTGCTCAGTTTGAAGAGTTAATGGTACTTGTCTCTCAAGACCAGCAAGCTACTTCTAGACCGTCGGGCGAGCATGGGAAACCCCTGAAGCTCTGCTACCGCATCTACCGAAGCATGGAGAAAAGAAACACAAGAGCTTAGGGAGGCAAATACTAGAACTCAACATGAAGTTGAAGCCTTAAGGAAGAATAACAAGGAAGTCAAAGGCCTCCTAGGAAAAATTTGGAAGGCCTTGAGCAAGAAGAAAGCATCCAAACACTCTCCCGTAGTGGAGATATCCGAAGAAGACTTACCTTCAGTTCACAAAGACTCTTCTCATGCCCAGGACGACCCACCACAACCGAAACTTCCAGCGGGCAAGCTTATTATTCAGAGGAGCCAGAGCCAGAGCCAGAAGCAGGGCATTCACCTTTTCAGCCCTTTATGGATCCTACCTATTCTCAGGCTATTGTGCCTATGGTGCTTCCTGTCTCATGGGAGCCATACATTCTCTTGCACCTCAAGACGCTTGGAGAGCCTATACATTTAACCATAGATCCAGCCCTATCCTCTGTGAGAGTCAACGGCATTTTAGAATTTCATTAATTCACAGGTGTTAAGGGCTCGCTTTGTAAGGGATATGGACCTCTTCACCTCGTTTGTCCTTCAACGGATCTTAGGTGATGAATATCTATATACGAGATGAGGTGGACTTAATTTGCAGGACTATGCGTTTTGTAGTGGAGGCTGAACCTCATAACTACCCAATATCCCAGTATACCTCCATTATGTTGTGCGAGCTTTATGAGCAACCTTTGTCTGAAAGTGTGTGGCGCCAGCGTATAAATGGTCGAGAATGAAGGGCACCGTCCTTGGCATGGTATGCACGAGGTGTTGATCCTGTGCACATTGATCGTCACTATGTCTTAGTGCGTGTGGATTTGAGTGCAGGGCATGCGGTGTTTTATGATCCAAGCCAAGGCAAAGGGTTCACTAGAAGAAAGAGACGGCTTGTTCATGGGCTCATAAAAAGAATCAAGGATGCGATAAAAAAAGAAGGATTGTTGCAGGATAAGCTCCCTCTTATTCACCTCAACGAAATGGAGCTCCCTCAGCCGACCAATTTAGTTGTGGGATTTTTGTTTGCTACTATATGATGGCTATTTGCAACCGAGGGAAAGCGGGAAATACGCGGAGAAACCTCGGCTGATTTTGTTATGCGTGCACGTCGAATGGTGGCTAATGTTATCTACTACTACGACTTGCCAACCGAGAGGTAAGTATTTTTCCTACTCCCTATTTCATGCCATGAGGACATAGCATATTTTAAGTGTGGTGTATTGGGGAGTGACTTTAGCCACTTGCTTGTCTTTTATGTTGTGTGATTGTATTGTCTTTTATGTTGTACGATTGCATGTAAAAAAAAAACAAAACAAAAATTTGCATGATTGTTTGAGTGATTTGCATGTGGAGACATGGATATTAAGTATGCAACTTTGGCCTAAAAATTTTACTTTTTGTGCCACATTAGTATCATGTTGTGATAAGGGTGTTAAAATAGTTAAAATGTGCTCTGATCTGGTTTAATCATGTCTTTATCTTTTGAATGATATCACCATGTTTTTGGAGCTGAAGTTTGAATATTAGCTAAGCATAACATGCGAAGATAGACTTTAGTAACCCTTAAAGCTGAGTGACAAAAATAAAAAGAAAACATGAGAAAAGCTTCTTTTTAGCCCTTAAGTGACATTTATGGTTTATGGGTAATAGTTTGATTTGATACTCCTCTCTCGCCTGAACATTAGTTATTTAATGGTAGGAGTCAAGTAAGCATGTGATTACTTATTAGTGCTCGAGTGTTTGGTGTGTAGTTAGGGTGCAAGAACTTTAAGTCACTTTGACTTCCTATGTATCCTAATTTTTGTTTGTTGTGTTGTAAATATAAAAGGGTTGTGATATAGAATGTGAAAAAGCCATCACTTAATTGGAAAATGGGATGTGAGACATCAATGAATTTCTGTCTCTCCTTATGTAGCAAAATGGCAAGGGGTATGCATTAAAAAAATCAGTCTTATTTATGTGTTATGTGAGTAAAAAAAAAGAGTGAATAATCCATCAAGGGAGAGCATAAAATGCAACCTTGTAAGGTTATTACTTGAAAAAAAAGAGATAGATTCGGAATAAAAGCCGCAATGGCTTGATGTTTATGTGTGATTGTTTAGATTTGTAGCCACATTGGCTCAGTTTTGTTTATTTGAGAGTGTTGAGCTCAATTCTTAGCTCATGGTTTTGTTTTATCAGTTATTAGAATAGAGTGTGAGTTTATTGAGTTTAGACTAGCGTGTGAGTTCAAATAAAGTAGAATAGAGGTGTGTTTTCTTTGATGAGCACAATAGGGAACTCTCATGATTGCTTGGCAAGTACTCAATCAATAGCCGATGGCGGATGTAGAGATAGAGTTTACCATCCTTTGTTAATTGATAGGTATGGGGCTTGAGATTAAAGACAAATAGAAAAGTTATATTTGAGTGAGGCAGCTTTATCCTTTGTGAGAACTTAAAGGGAAACTAGGTGCTGTTCTATCATGGATTGCTTGCTGATATCTGAATTTTCAGTAATGATATTGCATGGTTGTTGGACTTAGGGATATGGACATGACTGAACTAAGCTATGACTCATTTTAGTTGCTTAAATTCTCATTTCATCATGATAGAGTGCATGCTTAGGAAACCATGATTCTCCTTGATTGTTATTTATTTTTCTTCCCATTTGGTGAGTGTTTATTTTATTTCGCATGCTTGTATGTTTTTGCTTGAGGACAAGCAATGGTTCAAGTGTTGTGTATTTGATAACGTGCATTTTATGCCGTTATTCTAGTGTTTATGTAGGGTGTTTAGGAGCATGATTAGAGCTTTATTGTATTATATTTCACATATATTTGCTCTAACCCCTAGGAAGATGCTATTTGCAAATACATGCGCTTTTAAGCTGTTTTGGTAGGTTTTGGAGATCACTTTGGACCAAGTATATGGCCTCAAACCAATTGGCGTGCAGAACAAACATTTCTCAACATGATATCCTCTATCTCCCTGAAGTTTCGGAGCAATCGGACGTGAACGCCAATTGGACTGAAATGGCGTGCAAGCATATGTTTGCTTATTTGCCTTTTACACGACGCAAGGAAGCTTGGGGAAGAATTGCAGCTAATTTGGAGCTGCACGCCAATTGGACATATGACGTTCAAATTGACGTGCAACCATATTTTTGCACCAATCCAGTCGTTTTTCTATGCTGATCATTCTTTCCTAAAGGGCCTTGTCCATATTGTGCTTTGATTGAGAGATTTTAAAGTTTGTTATATCATTTATCAAAACTACGTCGTTTTGATAGATGGGCTAGGGTACACTTTATAACACACATCAAGGCCCATCCATTCTCTATAAATAGAGGCTCTACACGTCCAAGGGTGGAGACAACACATTCTACACGTTTTTGAAGAGAGAGACATTTTGGAGGCTGTTCCTGACCTAGGAGAGCAGTCGTCGCAGCCGTCGCGGATTTTGGAAACTTGGGTTGAAGCTTTGCTGTGCGCGTGGATAAGAAGAAGATGTTGAGCTTTTCTGCTTTGTGTTTGCTTGTAATGATGCGTGAGTAGTCTTTTAATCTATGGTAGCAATGTAGCCCCCTATGTTGTCATCTTGATTGATTGAATTTTGAGTTTGTTTAATTGAGATTGCATATTTTATGGATCTGTTCTTATCTTTTAATATCTGGGTTGTACACCTGGGTTTTCTTAGCCTTAGTCTGAGGCTGATCTTTGATTCATAACATATTTGTGATTGATGTGATCATTATCCTGTCATGGGTATGATAATTAGGCTTTGCATGTTGATGTCATGATGACCATTCAGGCAGACAGCACTTAGAAGGGTTGCCAATGACCAATTGCAGTACCTTGGCTTAGTTATAGCATGTTATCAATTAAATAATCTCAACGACCTTAAAATCAGTAGAAACAACATAGGGAGGTGAAGTTGTAACCCTAGATGCCTTTAATCCTTGAATCTTAATCCTAAAATAATTTGTTTTCTTTGTTTATTAGAAAACCAAATAAAAATTAGATCTTTAGTTATAAAAAGAATTCGTTTTTGCCAAGACATTTTATAGGACAAGAGTAATTGGGTGGTTTGATTTAAAAAACTAGAAAACTAGGCTAATCCCTGTGGGTTCGACCCCTTGCCCTTCGCTTATTCTTTTAGTGCAAACTTAGGGAATTTATTATCTTGAAAAGAGATTTTACGACATTAGCTAGCTCTTTAGGGAGGCTAAAAATCTGTCGTCAATGGTCATCATGGCAACAACAAACAAAGTTTTTTGATCATATTTCTGAAAGGATAATGGTCACACCAATCACAAATATGCTATGAATCCAAGGTCTACCCTAGACTAGGGCTAAGAAACCTAAGTGTATATAGCCTAGATATAGAAGATAAAGAACAGATTTATAAAACATGCAAAACTCAATTAAACAAATCCAATATTCATAGAATTAGTACAACAACATAGGGGGCTACATTACTCCCCTAGATAAAGAAAACTACTCACACATGTTTGTGAAAAAACATAAAGAAATAAAGAACATCATCTTAGAACCAGGGAGCGGAAGAACTTCTCCGGTCATCGAGAGATGTCTCTCTAGGGCCTACACCTCCAAAATATGAGCCCTCTCTCTCTCTCCAAACGTACTATCCAAGAAGTCCATTTAGGACCTGCTGCCCCCTTTATTTATAAAGGAACCCGCTGTGTAATGTGTGCCCTAGCCGCCAGCTGTCATCATTTATCAAAATGGCGTAGTTTTGATAAGTGACGGCGATTTTACCTTTCAGCCATTATACAACCCAAACCAAGCACGATATGGACTAGGTTCTTTAGGAAAAGATCATCAGCATACAAAAATAAAGGTTCCCGTGCAAAAATATTGCTGCATGTGACAATGCCATATCACGTGCAAACTCCAAATGGTCTTAAATTCATCCCCAAGCTTCCTTGTGTTGGTCCCTAGGAGCCTAGAGGGGGGTAAATAGGCTCTTATTGAAACTCTTTTCTCACTCTTTGGCACAACACTTATCTGGTTAAGAGATATAATCAATGCGGAAGATAACCAGATAGTGGAAGTATTTTGTTGTACTTATCAGTTGATAATAAAATACTTCCACTATCTGAGACTATTCGCATGAGTTAAAGGATCGGATGGCTTACTCCGTGTCGGTACATCTTTACTCAGCATGAGTAACTGGTTCAGATTCCTTACTCCGCATCTAGTTTCCTTACTTCGTGCGAACAAAGGACTCGGGTCCTTATTCTGCACAAGTACTTCCTTACTTCGCATCTATGAAAGACTCGAATCCTTATTCCGTGTATTCTTATCCTTAGTCTGCTTGAGTGGAAGACTTAGCTTTTTATTCCGTGAAGACTTTCTCTTACTCCGTGCGAGTTGTAGACTTGGATTCTTATTCCGCGTCTATTTAGACTAAGTTCGTTTAACTCTAAGATGCAGAATCTTTAGTCCATAGCTTTAAGTGTTTAGTCCGAACGAATGATCCTTATTTCGTATGAAATGAAGACTTGATTATTTACCAAGTATTTGACGACACTCACTTTTATCCGGATAAGGATTATGTATCCTGTCCTCAACTTTGCTTTCACGAGTGAAGGTCTGGATTAAGATCATATCTTCTGTAACAACTTAAGATAAAACATGCAATGTCTCAAATCAAATTACATAGGATTTTATCCGCATCATCCAAATTCTGGGTTTAATTCAACACCTTGCATCATGTAGAAGGCCCCCGTGCAATAATATGCCTGCACATGATATTAGCCCATATCACGTACACATCAAAAATGCCTCCTTTTTAGCTCATCTTCTGTCACAAGTTCCCTCATCAATATGCAAAATGTTCTAGCTGATGTGTGTAAGAAGAAAGCACCTAATTAATGTTAACAAGTCAACAACACGAGTCTAGGAACTATGATGTTACCGAAGGAAATAAGATAAATTGAGAAATGGCAGTTAAGGAAGGTAGGGAATGCATGTTTGTGGGATCTGGAGGCCTTTCTGGAAAGAGGAGTAAAAAAAATTAATAAAAACGAAACGGATCCGAATAGAGGGGATGGGAGTTTGTGAGTTTTTCGGATTGAATTGCGCGATTAAGGAAAAACAGCGAAGAACATTGGAGAATATTGAAGAACATCAAAGGAACAGGAAGAGGAGCCATTGACAGCATTCGAAGGATCTACACCTTACCTTAAAGCCAAGTATGTCTTTGAATGTAACTGTAAACAATTTCTATACTATGTCTGGGTAATCTGTTCCTTTATAGGAGAGTGATGTAGCCCCCAATTCATTATGTGTTAGTTTGACTGTACCATGATGATTGTAATTTTAAAGTTTCATTTAAGTTTTTCCTTGCCTATAAAGTTTTTGATTTTATGCATGAATTAACTTATTTTAGCCTTATTCTGGGGTAAATCATGGCAACTTAGATCGGATGTATTGTAGAGTGGATCAAGCTTGTAGTATATCTGATTGACATACACACTTCTTTAATAAATCTCAATTCGCATGAACCAAATGGTTTTGGGATTGTTCTTAATCTTCGCTGCATGAACCAAATGAAAGCCAGTAAAACTAGGAATTATACCATTCATGTTATGGGAAAACATAAGTGTCATCACCGGATTTCGTTCGAGAGGGAAGCCGCTTTTGGGGTGCCATTCCCCCTAACCTTCATTCGAATGGTGATGAAAATAATAGTCACCACCAATTGTTTTTGGAGTGCAATTGGTCACCTAAGAGAAAAATGAACTATACCATTAGGGATGGGCTCAGGAGTTTGTTACGCATGGGAAAGAATTAGCACCCCCGTAATGCCCTTTCGTTACCTATCTTAAGATTTAGAGGTTTCTAGCTTGTTTTAACTGTTTGCTCAAATTTGACTAGTCTAAAGGTGATGCTAAATTTGCCCACAACCTAAAGTTTTATTCTTTTTATTTTTCTAAGTTGTTTTTCAAAGTTGAAATTAATTCTAATTATCCTAAACCTCTAAAGGACATCCTAATGATTTTTTTGAAGTTTTTGACCTTCTTTGTTAAAGTTAGATATTAAATCCAATTTACTTAAAAGTTAAGGAATCCTAAAAGTTCAACCAATTTATTTTGTTTCTAAGTCTAAAGTTGGGAATTCAAATTAATTTGTCCCCTGCAAAATGAGTCACAATGAAAGGAGGGAAGGAAACATTAAGTTTTGCTCAAGTCGGATGATAAAAAAACTTAACAAAGCATTGTTTGAAAAACATCTTGAAAGAAGACGTTTGTTTAGAAAACATCTAAAAAGACTTTGGTTTTTATTGTTTTGTTTTTGTTTTTTTTAGTTTTTAGTTTTTTTTGTCTTTTGTCTTTTGTTTTTGTTTTTGTTCTGTTTTTGTTTTTTTTGTTTTTTTTTTTTTGTTTTTTTTTAAAGTTCAAAATAAACCCTAAGTTGTTTAGAGGTACAAATGGAATCCAAAATTGAATTAATCTTAAGTTCTATGTTGCTAAGAGTAAAGAGGAAATATGAAAATAATAAAAAAGTAAAAAGGAAAGTCAAGTATAAAATCTAAGTATAAAAGGTTCTTTGAAAACATTTTTTTTGTTATTATTTTTTTTTTGAAACACACTTTTAATCTAAAAAGGGCTTTTTTTTGTTTTGTTTTGTATTTTTTTTAGAAACTAGATCCTTTAATTTGAAAAAAAGGCTATTTTGAATTCTTTTTCTTTTTTTTTTTGAAAACATTTTTTCTTTTTTAGAAAAATAATAAAAAGCTTAACAAAGAAATAAATAAAACACAAATGTGTTGTGTGTGATTGTAATATCCACAAAATAAGAACATGCTCACTTTCCTTTTTTTCTCTCTCCTTCTTTTTTTTTTGTTTCTTTTTGTTTTCTTTCACCGTATGTTTTGTTTACAAATTACAATGGTACTAGCTTACATAATCCGTTATTACAGCCAAAGCTAACACGTGTTCCTGAGGCCAATAGGAAAAAAGAAAATCAAACTAACATATTTTACATGGGTAAATAAAACAAAATAATAGATGTCCGTAACAATCAACACGACCATGAATACATTCGATATACCATAGGATGTAAAGGTAGATCAACTAGAAAATAATAAACCCAAGTATAACAAACAGATCACCACACGAGATCTGCACCTGAAAAGGGAATACCAAACAAACTAAACCAAAACAAAGAAACAACAAAATAAAACCAAACCAAATCGGGAGAGACAAAATAAACATAACCAATTAGCTAGAACTAGAAATTCAGATACGTAAGGACTGGGCAAACTGGGAATGGAAACGTTTTCTGGATATAATAAACAACCTTCTTTTTTTTTTTGCTTTTCAAATGAGTGGACGAAGCAGGAAGCAGAATAAATACAAACAATGAGAACCGGGAAGAGAGTAGAGGCACGAGAACTAGACACAACTTGGGCTGAAACATACTTTTAATGAACCCATTTTATATGCATTTTTGGTATGTGTTCATCTCCTATTTTAATGGATTTTAGAGTGTTTTATTGTGTTTGAGTTATGTTTTATTTTTTTAACATGTATTTTTAGTATTTTTGTCATGTTTTGTGTATTTTGGTGTGTTTTGTAGATTCTTGGAGCAATTTGGCACAAAGATGAAAAAGGGCAAAATTAGCATCAAATAGCATTACATAGCTAAAAAGCACTTTCTATAGGCCATGGCCAGCAAGAATGTGTCCATGACGCCGGCCATTCACTGTTCCCGTCGAAAAACTTGCCATGGCCGTATAATAAATCACCACCAGCCTTCACAAATATCCAGCATACCATCGCCATGGCCTGTGGCCATGGCCTGTGTCGATGACATTTCCCCTTTTCTTTTTATTTTATGTATTTTTATTAATTATTTTAATGTAATAATTAGGTGAGTATATAAAGGTCATATTTAGGTTAGAGTTGGGGATTCTGAACCATTGGGGAGCCGTCCTTGGTGACCCAAGAACCCTAGTTTTGATTTTAGATTTCTCTTTTGATTTTGGAGAATTTTATGTGATTTTAGATAAAAAAAAACACATTGGTTTTTGGAGAGAATCGTTTGTATGTCTTCGTGACAAGTTGGTTCGTCTTCTTTTCTCCCTTTGTAATCCCAATTTCATGATTTTATATATAAATATGTTTATTCAAATTCCCATGAGGTAATTCGTTCTTCCTAGGGATTGGGGGTAGCCTAATTCCAATTTCTTGATTGTATGGGCTTTAATTCATAATTTTTTATTTCTATTGCATGAACAATTTCATTCTGTTAATTGAATCCGTGTTTGGGTGTCGCAAACCTATTACATGTCTTGGATAATTGGGGGAAGGACCAAAAGGTGAACGTTGATTATCAGAACTATAGAATGAGACCTACAACTGAGTAGTCCGTGATCCTAGGAGGAATCATGGTTAATCACCTATTAATGGGTTTGATCCTATTTTAGCGGGTCACTAGAGTAGGCCATTGCTAGGGTTAGGCACGCTGCTATTTGCATGAAAGCGGTTGGCAATTACATTAGGATCAGTCACCTTCACATGTTAGAGAATTAATAGGACTAATTAATCGAACCTTATAATTTGGAATTGGAAATTGTGGTGAACTGATGGTCCCTTGGAGCCTAGAGGGGGGTGAATAGGCTCTTATCTAAACTCTTTTCTTTCTCTTAAGACACAAACACTTATCTAGTTAAGTGATAGAATCATCTGCGGAAGATAACCAGGATAGTGAAAGTATTTTGTTTTATTATCACAAGATAAATACAACAAAATAGAAGTAGGACTCTCTTACACTCTGTTTACAAATGAACTCACACACTAGCCAAATTCTATCTCCAAAAAAGAAGCCGCTTGTGCATACAAGGGTTAGTCTTTGCTTAACAAATGCACATGCGCTCACACCTTTTTCACAAATGTACAAGTATGAATATTTATACAAAACATTCCTAAGAGACAACCTTGGAACTTGTAGTTCCGGAATGCGTTAAGTACTAACTATCCCTCGGTAATCTCTTTGCCTTGACTGCTGCGGTTTGTGGAGCTCAAGATCTTGGGTTTGAAGAGTATAAGTGCGTTTGTGAGTTCCCAAATACAATTAAGGTTGTGTCCACATATCCGGATGATCCACGTATAAGATTCTTCAGGTTCTCAATAAATTTGTCTTACATCGGGACGCCACGAGCCGATAACTTTAAATGCGGTTGAGTTGAAGCGGTATCTTCTTAGTCCGGTGTAATTTTCCTTACTCCGTAGCTAATGAAGCTCGGAACCTTACTCCGTGTCGGTGATTTCTTACTCCGTATCTATTTGGTACCTGGAATCCTTAGTCCGTGTCAGCGCTTCCTTACTCCGTATGTAAGTTCCTTACTCCGTATGAGTGAGTGGCCCGGATTCCTTACTCCGCATCTAATTTCCTTACTCCGTGTCTAATAAAGACTCGGGTCCTTATTCCGCATTAGTACTTCCTTACTCCGCATGTATGGAAGACCCGGATGCCTTACGCTGTGTCTTCTTTTACTTCGTGCGACCTTGTAAACCAAGACTCTTACTTAGCGTCAATTTGACTTAGTCCGCACGAATGTCCCTTATTCCGTATTTTTTGGTGACTTGGTTATTTACCAAGTGTTTGATGACACTCACTCTTGTCCGAATCGGGATTATGTATCCTGTCCTTAGCTTTGCTCTCACGAGTGTATCTCCGGATTAATAACATATCTTCTGCAACGATCAAATAAACACAAGAGATCTCAAATCAAATTACATAAGGCTTTATCAGCATTATCCAAATTTTGGGTTTGATCCAACAATCTCCCCCAATTGTGGATATGCCCAAACCCTTTGTAATCTGATTTGGTAAGCGTGCAAAAAGATAACATACGAATATACATCACAACCAATTTCATTTAACAACAACTAAGTACAATTCAACCTTAATACAAGATTTTCGCTAAGGTACATAAGGCTTACTATACTTGAAGATCATAGTTGCTTGCTTTCTCTCTAAGCTCCATTGTCCGCTTCATCGTAAAGGTGGTGTGTTGGCTCCAATATTTGTCCACGATTAAGAATGACTTGATGAAGTGACCAGAAAAAGGCTCCGCATCTATCTCCATCCAGTTGTTGTGGCACTTGCTTCTTGCCCCGGAATGTCGCCTTGAGTTTCTCAGTCGGACGCAAGGGTGTGATGCCCAACTCTTCATATAATCCAGCTTTCTTCACAGCTTCAGTCAGCCTGAGACACAGAGGTTCCCATTGATTCTTTCTAATGAAGTGCTCCACAATCTGATGAGAATCAATGAGAATCATTTGCTTGGACTGAATCATGAAGACAGCCATCATGAAGTGTGGTGACATGATCCGGTACGGAATGAGGATAGTTGAGAGAGTTTTCCATGGCTTGCTATCCTCAGCAGTTCCGTCGATGAAGGACTGAATTAGATCCACACTGGGAAGATAGCCTTCATTCCAACACGGCAGAACGTCAAACAAGTGCCCATCCTTGTAGAGAAATGGAAACAGCCTCATCTCCATTTTAGCAACCCTCGAGAAGTTGTCAATGTCTTCTGTAGTAAAGAGTCCTTTCTCCGAACAAAGAGTCTGAATGTCGGCCGGGGAGAAAGGGTACATTTCAGAAAGACAACTTCTCTTAGCAGAAGACACAGCATAGGATTTCATTGCCTTGCGCAAGCTTCCATCCGCATCAGAAGGGTCAAACTCCGCATATGATGGGAGGAAGGTAACAGCTGCGGATGAGGAGGATGGAGGAGGAGCTGGAGCTGCAGTAGAGGAGCTTGGTTAAGAGAAGCGGCTTCGTTTGGGAATTTGAACTCCCTGAAGCACTGAAGTGGCAGGCCGCTTCTCAGTCCGAGTAGATGGTTGTGGTGCAGAAGGAGCAGACGGATCAGATGACACTCTCTCCCCCGGTTTGGCAGATCGCCGGGAAGCAACAGGAGGACGAGCCATCGTGTGCGCCAGATCCGCGAAGGAGGTAGACAATGAATGGACGGACGAGGCGACAAGATCCATTTTCTGCTCCATTGAAGTGGAGGAGTCAGTGAGAGCGGAGAGGAGTTGGGCGCCGAGGGCATCAACTTTGGCAGCGATGGCGGAAATTTGGGCGCTTTGAGCTTGGGCGTGTCGGTCCAGCTGGGCGGAAAGCACAGCGTCGGGTGGACGGTGCCAAAGAGGCACGCCCAAGGACCAACTCCGGAGCTTTGGAGGACTCCCCCACATGAACGGGAGCAGGAGTGCATTGGGCGAGGAGTCCGCAGGAGTATCGCAGCAGCAGGAGCATCCGGAGCATCGGAGGCATCCGGAGCATCGGAGGCATCCGGAGCATTGGAGGCATCCGGAGCATTGGAGGCGTCCGGAGCAATGGACCCGCTTTGACCAGATAAGTCAACCACGGGAATCGTGGCAGCATGGGAAGAGGGTCCAGCCTTAGCAGGGAAAGGACTCCGTGCGGTAGGGACTGGGCCGGAGGGTGTAGGGAACGGTACATCGGGAATGGCGGCCGGCGTAAGAAAGCCTTGGTCCAAGTTCCGGATGATCATGGTCTCCGGGGATTGGGTATTGCGTGTGTAAAACACCCAGAGATCGGTGTCAAGAATGGAGGAGGTGTGGGCTAGGCCGAAACGGAGCCAAAGGGCCGTTAAGGTGTCGGTGGTGAGATGGGCAAGATAATCTCGGGGTTGAAGTAGGGGAGGCAAAGGGGCTTCGGAGAAGAGGCCGGGACATCAGTAGTGGCGACAAGACGACGGTATCAACCGCAAGCAGCAATAGCGGAGGTGGAGGGAGTGGGGACATCGGCAGCGAGAGGAGGCCGAGGAAACGACTTTAGGGGCACTGCGCCGAGATGGCCCCGCAACCTCGGACGGTTCGGCACGGACGCCGGCCTGGGAGGCCCGAGAATGAGAGGGTCTTGCAACGGACCGAATCCGGGAGGATCGGGGTGCGAATCGACGTCGGGGGCTTGGGCGTCGGAGGGGTCACCAACAGAATCGCCTTGTTGTTCCGAGGTAGGAAGTATGCGGGAGAGCCGCAGATGGTCGGCGGGCGGTCATGTTCCCATCCGGCGTAAGATAACGAAGGTAATAAGCCGGAGGAAATGGAACAACATCATATCGAGCGAAATGGTCCGGATTAAGATGCCAGGAAGACAATGCCGAGGATGCGCCCGAAGGAATGGTTCTTGGAACCATTCTGCAAAGAACCGAAACAGGAACATCCCCCAATCCATCGGAAGACCTTCAAAAATGCCGTACATGGCCAGGAGAAGGTCGTACGGAACGGAGTCGAGGGCGGAGGTGCGAGCCGATAAGCATCGACTCAAGATGGTCGCCATACATCGATAGCGACCTAGGAAGGATTTCACCTTGTATTCCTTGCCTTTTTGTGTGCAACCCATAGAAGCCGCCATTGGATCGGCATCCGGGCGCCGTGGTTCACCAAGAGGTAGGTGGAGAGCGGCGCGGAGAACAGCCGGAGTGATGATGATGGATTCACCGCGGACATAAGAGGTTATGGAATCGGTGGTGCAGCGAATCCGTTGGTAATACTCAAGAACGTCGTCGATAAGAAGATCGACGGGATTGGAGATCAGGTTGAGTATATGCGAGGCTTCAAAGAGAGGGCGAAGCTGGAAAAACCAATCCGGAGGATTAGAAACAACATTCCAATCAACCAGGATGGCCGGGATTAACGCCGGAAAGAGAGATTTTGGGTGCCATTGCAGATTAAATTTGAAGGACAAGATGAAAGGTGAGGTCTTGGCGATGGAAGGAGCAACGAGAGGTTTAGGGATTTGAAATGAGCAATACTCGTCTTTGCGCGCAGAATGATCAGAACATATAAGACCGAGTCCGCAAATGTCAGCGGGTCTAGGAATTGGCGAGTGAAATGGGGACCCGCTTGACAGGCTGATGTCATTATTCTGGATATCGATGCGCCTCCGAATGAAACGATGTCGTGGAGACCGCATGACTAAGTAAGTGTAACAACTGGTTGCCATCCAGAGAAGTGTGTGTGCATCCCGAGATTTGCATTTAATGAATCATCATGATTCCTCCTCAAAAGCATGCGACATATAGGAATACTTGGATTGTCGCAATTAAAGCGTGTCAGGAGTCCGGAGGAATGAATCGACAATCATCCGGAAGAAGTAATAGTTGAGGAAGAGTATCCGGATGAAAAGTGGACCGTGCCCGTAGTAGACGAGTTCGGTGAGAGAGTAAAGTAGATTTCTTTGCGTCAATAAGTCGAAGAGAAGAGAAGTACCACAACACTTCAAATCCAAGACTATGAACTAGATTTATCGATACGGTTGCAAAGAGAATCTGAACCGTAGCTAATAAAAGAGATGAACTGAAAATACAAAAGCTTAATAGGCAAGGATTAGTACGGATTAGGTAAAATAATCAGTGAAAAACGACATAATCCGAACTAATGAGAAACATAACTTATGCATTGCAAAGCATGTAAGAGACATATACATACGTGAGAATGATCAATATTACTGAATCGGGGCATATGTCGGGATAACAATACACAAGTTCATATAGGTCAACATAACGAAACCGTCTTGCTGAACAACATAGCTAAGATTAATTAAAGATCATATGATTTGGTCAAACTAGGATTCATGAGTGAAAAATGAGCAAGCGGACACATGTCAAATGCAAGCAATTGATTATCCGATTAAAATGCATGGTTGAAGAAAGAAAAAAAACATCCAAGCATGCCTCAATTCCGGTTTAACAACGCATGTCCAGTCAGATCCGGAAGTAAAAGTTTAGAGGAGGGAGTATCCGAGACATATTAGGGGTTCATTACTGCTCTCCCGTAGATCATTTAATCCTCTCAATGAAAAGTTCCCCCTCGGATAGATAGCCAGGAAAAGAGGTCATGAGACATATACGGGGGGTATTACTGAATAATATATAAAGCATTTTCTCCCCCGTAGATTTTGTAATCCTCTCGGTTGACATTTCCGGTTTGTAGAATTCAAGACTGTCTATCTTTTTAGGAAACTATACTTCAGAAGCTAACCAGACTGCAATTGAGTGTTTATCCACCAGGCATTCCGAGCTAACCCATTTCATTTCTTCAACTATACATGTTAATAGAGTAATCTAAATGAACATGCTATTGTCATGTGGTGATTAGTGGAAATTAAGATCATGAAACCAGAAGGAGGCAAATCATATAAACTTTAATCATGTTAGCTTAAACGACTTGATCAGGAAACGCAAGCATCCTCCCAAATATGAAGTTGATATTAATATCAAAAGCATGAGGCCTTAAACTAGTAAGTATGATCGGCATTAAAGTCAGTATGTATCTTCTACTTACAATAAAAGCACAATGCATGTTCGATAGTAAATATCTTGTTGGGTAAATTAAATGTGAAACTATGCAGAAAAGTCGAGCATACCTAAATGGAAGAGTAGTTCAGAGAATCTTGCATCAGGTAGGGGCTTTGTAAAAATGTCGGCCAGATTGATCTTGATAGCAACGTGTTCTAGTGAGATGTGACTTTTAAGAACATGATCACGTATGAAGTGATACCTGGACTTCAATATGCTTCATCTTAGGATGCATAACAGGATTGTTCTTGATAGCAATAGCGCTAGTGTTGTCGTGATAGAGTGGAATAGATGACATGTTGAAACCGTAGTCGGTAAGTTGACTTTGCATCCAGGTAGTAATGTGCGCGGCAACTCCCCAAGGACTATGTATTCCGCTAGCAGTAGAGGTTGATACGGAATTCGCTTCTTACTAAACCATGAAATTAATCTATTTCCAAGAAATTGACATGTACCACTTGTGCTCTTCTTGTCGATGCGACATCCAGCGAAGTCGGCATCGAATATCCTGGATAAGGTGAAGTTGGACTCCTTTGGGTACCAGAGTCCCAAATTCATCGTTCCCTTGAGATACCTTAATATCCGTTTAACATGAAGCATATGTGACTCCTTGGGATTCGCCTGGTATCGTGCACTGGATGCAAGTTGCAAACATAATGTCTGGGCGACTTGCTGTAAGATACAGCAAGGATCCGATCATCCCTCTGTAGTCAGTCACATTTACGGATATGCCGTCAGCATCCGGATCTAACTTGGCACTGATAGGCATGGGAGTTTTGACGGGAGATGAACCTTCCATACCAAACTTCTTAATAAGATCGCGAGTGTACTTAGCTTGATTAATGAAGATTCCTTCCTTTAATTGTTTAACTTCTATTCCAAGGAAGTAGGACGGTTCTCCCATCATGCTTATCTCAAACTTGCCTGTCATCAACTTAGCAAACTCTTCACAAAGCTTCGGATTTGTTGATCCGAAAATGATATCATCCACGTATATTTGTACGATCAGAGTGTGTCCTTTCTCTTTTCGTAGAAATAGGGTGGTGTCTATCTTCCCTTTTTGGAAGTTATGAGCAAGTAGGAATTCTGATAGTGTGTCGTACCAGGCTCTTGGAGCTTGCTTCAAACCATATAAAGCTTTCTGAAGCTTGTAGACAAGATGTCCTGCCTTAGGTTCAATGAAGCCGGGAGGTTGTTCAACGTACACCTCCTCTTGAAGATCTCCATTCAGGAATGCGCTCTTGACGTCCATTTGATAAACTATGAAGTTTTCATATGAAGCATACGCCAGAAACATTCGGATTGCCTCAAGTCTTGCTACCGGAGCAAAGGTCTCATCATAATCTATTCCTTCTTCTTGACGATATCCTTTGGCTACCAGTCTGGCTTTGTTCCGGATTACTATTCCATCCGTATCAAGCTTGTTCCGGAACACCCATTTAACGCCAATGACTTGCCGAGACTTAGGCCTTGGTACTAAGGTCCACAAATTATTTCTCTTAAATTGATTCAGCTCTTCTTGCATGGCTTCTATCCAATTTGAATCCCGAAGAGCTTCATCTACCACCTTTGGTTCTATTTGAGATAGAAAACACGAGTAAAGACTCATGTTGGAGGTGGCTGCTCTTGTTCTTACCCCCAACAGTAGGATCACCAATCACTTGATCCGAGGGATGGTTTCGAGTCCATCTGTAATTCCGTGCATGTGATGGATGATCTTGAACAATTTGAAGCTCTTCCGATTAGGTGGTTCAGTTGTATCCACTGGTTGAGCTTCGTCCGGACTAGATGTTTTCGTATTGAGAAGTACGGTTGAACTAGATGGTTCTTCAACACTATTTCTTTCAGTGTTAATTAGTCCTGGACGGACTTGAAGGTGCTCCGAATTTTGGGTATCCATAGGAGTATATCCGGAGCTAAATGGTAGTCCGGAGTCCGAGTCATCCGTAGCATCATCCATATAATTTCTTTGTGCTTCGCTGATGCCACGTGGTTGGTCAAGATGTGTAACAGGAACATTCATAAACTTCGAATAATCGACGTTCTTGTCCATGACCTGCACATTAGAACCGGAAGAACCGACTTTTGACCAATCAAGGTTAGTTTTATCAAAGGTCACATCGATAGATTCTTCGACTTTAAAAAGTTTTCTATTGAAGACCCGATAAGCTTTGCTATGAAATGAGTACCCGACAAAGATCCCATCATCGGATTTTGGTTCAAATTTATTCCGGGGTTCTTTGCCGTTGTTCGGAATATAGCAAGTACACCCAAAGGCTCGAAATGTGAAATTGAAGGCTTTCGTCCTCTCCACATCTCATAGGGTGTTTTCATGGTAGATTTATTTATTAGAGTTCCGTTTTGAACATAGCAGGCGGTGGACACAGCTTCACCCATAGAGCGAGAGGAAACGTTGCCCCCGCTAACATAGATCCGCCGGCCTCGACTAAAGTGCGATTCTTGCGCTCGCCTACCCCATTTTGTTGAGGAGTTCGGGGCGCAGAGAAGTCATACTGTATGCCCTGTTCGAACAATATGATCTCATTTCCGAAAAATCAAATTCGGTACCATGATCACTCCTAATGCACTTTATGCTCAGTCCTTGTGATTTGCTTATCCAGTTGAAAAGATCTACAAGATGCTCAAAAGTTTGATCCTTTGATTTCAGGAACATCACCCATGTGTATCTGGTGAAATCATCGATAACCACTAGGGTATATCTCGCACCAGCTAGTGACGGAACAGATATAGGACCACATAGGTCCATATGAAGAAGTTGTAGAGGAGCAGTTATTGAATTAACTGATTTGCTCTTAAAGCTATGTTTGGTCTGTTTGCCCAGTTGGCATTCTCGACAGAGAGAGTCTCTGGAGAACTTGAGTTTAGGTAGACCAGGTGACAAGATCAAGTGACGCTAATTTAGATAAAGTCTTAAAGTTTAAATGTGCGCATCGCTTGTGCCATAGCCAACTATCTTCATCGATGCTTTAGTGAGGAAGCATACAGGTCGAAGAATTATTTCTTAAGACCACCGAGTATATGTCCCCATCTCTTGATCCGGATAACTTAACATCTCCTGGATAAGTTTTCTCTTCTGTAAGGTGTTGGACAAAAAGGAAACAAGAAATCCTTTGTCACATAAATTACCGACACTTAACAAATTATGCTTTAAACCTTCGACTAGTGCAACTCTAGTGATTGATACACGGCCGTTAGTTAAGGTGTCATACCCGACAGTCTTACCTTTCTTGTTGTCGCCATATGAAACAAGATGGACCTTGTTTATCATTAACTTCTACAAGCAGAGTCCGATCACCCGTCATATGTCTGGAGCATCCACTATCAAGGATCCACGTGCTTTTATTGATCTTTAACTTCAAGTGATCCGGCAATGCATTCCAGAGATGCTCCTGAAAGACAACACTTACACTTTTGGTGCCCAAACTTGTTTCAGGCGGTTAGAGAGAGTAAGCAGATTGTCAACATTTACGGATTTGATTTTGCTAGGACTTTTAGCTCTCCAAGTTGACTTTAGCTTGTTAGTTTCAACTACCTCTTTTATTTGGGTTTTCTTGGGAGAGATACTCCTTCGAGGTTTAGATTTTGTTTTGCTCGAAGAACCCTTTTTGTTTAACCGATCTTTATTGATATGAAATTGATTACAAAGCCAGGTTATCGGATAAACTCTAACATTCATAGTGATAATGACCTATTTCCCTACGGATGGAACAGACACTATAATGTGAAGTACAAACAGGGGATACAGGTCTCTTAGATTTTAAGACTTTCTACTCTGTTCCCGTGGCCTAATCCATTGCGTTTGGGTGACGCGCTCTTGGCCCTAGATGCATCGGCCTTAGCCTTGTCTTTCTTTTTGGGTGCTACTGATTTTGGCTTTAACTGCAGCAGCCTTCCCTTCATCTTTAGTTACGGGTGTTATTGCTTTGGGAAGTGCAAGAATGACCTCGACTCCTGATCATAAACAATGGTGCCACCTGAAATGAAACCATCCAACGGTTTAGATGTACTAACAGGATATAAGTTGGTTAGTTTAGTGAAGTCCGGAGGACACTCGTAGCTTGAGCTATGGAAGTTGATGATTCGGAACCTAGGCAAGATCGTCCTAAGAGATTGGTAAAGGCTATTTCCCCGGATGTCGTCAGGATCGGTCTTAAAGGTAAAGGCTATTTCCCCGGATTTTAGCCACTTACGATTTATTTCCTTTTCTGTTCAGTTCATTTTCGAGTCTTTTTACTATAACTTTTAGGCCTGAGAGATTGGTATTTAACAAATGATTTTCAGCTCTTAGATCGTGATACCAAGCTTCTTTTCCTCTCGAAGTCGGTGATGTCCTTTTCGAGTCTATTAATAGTAAATTCAAGACGTTTATTCGACTTTCCATATCTTTGTACATTTGAGTAATTATTAGTCTCTCATTCTTTTCATGATCACATGCGGTAGTAAGAGATTCTAATTTACTCAGGAGCTCGAGAGATAGAAGGTACCTCAGTATTTGCCATAAGCGGACGTTCGGCTTAGTGGTTGGCTCATCATCCGAGGATTCCTTCTCTTCTTCCAAGCCACTCATGTATTTTGTCACGAGCGCCTTCCTCTTGTTCTTCTTTGTTGTCTGAGGTGGAGCGGCGAGGAGTTACCTTGTCACTTTTCTCGGCCACTTTTGATTTGGACCTACATTCCTTGGCCCAGTGACCGGTTTTCCCACAGTTGAAGCATTCCTGGGAACTGGACTCCGGTCGCTCCTTCCTTTGGAAAGATGATGATGAGCGTCTCCCGAACCCTTTTCTCGCTTTTCCGTAGGAATCGCTCAAAGGATTTGACAAGAAGTGCTATCTCCTCCTCCTCGTCGAATCGGAATTCTCGGATACGTCCGTATCATCATTCCTCAGTATGTTTAGACATTCCGTAGCTTTGAGAGCTACCCCCTTTTCTTTCCGAGCTATTTTCTCATCCCGGTCGAGTACTTAAACCTCGACTTCGTGAGTCCGCAGCTCTCCATATAGTTCTTCAAGGGGAACATACCGCGTTCTTGTTTGATTGCATCCGGAGTTGTTTAGCGTAGTAGCGATCCGGCAAGGAGCGAAAGAATTTGTCATTTATCCGGGATTGAGAATAGTGCTCATTGACGAGTCTTGACTCAAGAATGAGCTTGCCGAATCTCCGATAGATGCTTTCGAGTGATTCACCCGGTTAATGATTGAAACTCTCAAAGTTACGTCTAAGAGTCCGGATCACGTTCGCATCCTGGGACTGACTCCCCTCATAGAGGATTGTCGGTTTGTCCCAAACGGCTTTTCTTTGTCGTGCAGCCCTGGACGTCCGTGAAAGCCTCGGAATCCAAAGACGATGTAACATAAGCCGAGCTTTTTCACTAGCGCCCTTGCCAGGCTCTTTCATTGTTGGTAAGTTCAAGATCTGTCTTTGGCCTCCTAACTCCATGTTCTCCGATAGTCATCGGAATTGGAATCTACATGGCCACATAAGATGATCATGGCATACCATAAACATCTTCATGCGAGCTTTCCACCGGGAGAAAAGCTCAGGTGTGAATTTGGGCGGTTTCGTCAGGGTAAAGCCGAACTCCGTGGTTGAGAAGCGGCGGCAAGCAGCAGGTTGAGGTGGGTCGACATTTTCACTACTTGCTTCGATTCGGGATGGGCTCCTGTGCACCTCCGGAGTTAAGGCGAGTGTTGAATAGCATATCTGCTTTCTTCGGCCATTTTCGAGATTGAAAGAGTGGGATCTCTACTTAGAACAAATAGAACTTGCTCGATACCACTTGATGGTCCCTTGGAGCCTAGAGAGGGGTGAATAGGCTCTTATCTAAACTCTTTTCTTTCTCTTAAGACACAAACACTTATCTAGTTAAGTGATAGAATCACTCGGAAGATAACCAGGATAGTGGAAGTATTTTGTTTTATTATCACAAGATAAATACAACAAAATAGAAGCAAGACTCTCTTACACTCTGTTTACAAATGAACTCACACACTAGCCAAATTCTATCTCCAAAAATGAAGCCGCTTGTGCATACACAGGGTTAGTCTTTGCTTAACAAATGCACATGCGCTCACACCTTTTTCACAAATGTACAAGTATGAATATTTATACAAAACATTCCTAAGAGACAACCTTAGAACTTGTAGTTCCGGAATGCGTTCAGTACTAACTATCCCTCGGTAATCTCTCTGCCTTGACTGCTGCGGTTTGTGGAGGTCAAGATCTTGGGTTTGAAGAGTATAAGTGCGTTTGTGAGTTCTCAAATACAATTAAGGTTGTGTCCACATATCCGGATGATCCACGTGTAAGATTCTTCAGGTTCTCAATAAATTTGTCTTACATCGGGACGCCACAAGCTGATAACTTTAAATGCGGTTGAGTTGAAGCAGTATCTTCTTGGTCCGGTGTAATTTTCCTTACTCCGTAGCTAATGAAGCTCGGAACCTTACTCCGTGTCGGTGATTTCTTACTCGTATCTATTTGGTACTGGAATCCTTAGTCCGTGTCGGCGCTTCCTTACTCCGTATGTAAGTTCCTTACTCCGTATGAGTGAGTGGCCCGGATTCCTTACTCCGTGTCTAATTTCCTTACTCCGTGTCTAATAAAGACTCGGGTCCTTATTCCGCATTAGTACTTCCTTACTCCGCATGTATGGAAGACTCGGATGCCTTACTCCGTGTCTTCTTTTACTTCGTGCGACCTTGTAAACCAAGACTCTTACTTAGCGTCAATTTGACTTAGTCCGCACGAATGTCCCTTATTCCGTATGTATTGGTGACTTGGTTATTTACCAAGTGTTTGACGACACTCACTCTTGTCCTGGATCAGGATTATGTATCCTGTCCTTAGCTTTGCTCTCACGAGTGTATCTCCGGATTAATAACATATCTTCGCAACGATCAAATAAATACAAGAGATCTCGGATCAAATTACATAAGGCTTTATCAGCATTATCCAAATTCGGGTTTGATCCAACATGAACCTTAGCCCCTAGACCTTTATTCCCTTATTTTTACTTTTCTCTAGGATTGTTTTGTTTTATTTATTTTAATTTATTATTATTTTTCTTTATTTAATTTATCTACCATTATTTGCTTAGACAATAAAAGCACAATTAAGTTATAGATTTCCAACCATGTCTCGTGGGATTGACCCTGACTTATTCTTCTATAGGTTAGTTAGGTTTATAAAATATTATTTTGAGAGTATTAGTGCGACAAAAACGCCTTATCAACTTTGCAAATGAAAACATCTTTCTTTATTTTCTTTTTTATATACACAAAGGGGATCAAGAACAAACAACATGAGCAATGACAAAACAGGGCATAAAACACACATAAAACAAAATGGGTGGAACAATTATAAAAATAAAAAAAATGCTTTTTTAACTAGACTTTAAAAAACATCAAAATAGAAGCATTGACAAAATGAGATAGACATAAAACAGGCAATATATGAAACAGGAAACTGGGTATGAAAATGGGTGGGTTTAAAACGGATCAGACTCTAAACCAGGGAGATAAAGCACAAGCAACAAGAGCACCAAACAGATCAAGTTTTCAAATGTGAAACAAGAGGGTAAAGTGTGTGCATATATATTAAAAATGGTGAGCTGATATGCATAAACTCTACTGCCAGCTTGCATAAACAAATGTATTAACAATTCGCATAAACAAAAATGGGGGTCAAGAACAACTCAAACGAGATTATGTACCAAGCATAGGCAGTTATATAGAGGACTAATTGAAAACCCACAATATAGACAAAGAGGTGCACGTGGAGAATCTTCAAAATGAAAACACAGCAACACAAAAACAAAAAGAAACCACAACAGGCATCAACTAGCCAAATGACGGCTTGTATCACGCAATACTATCCAAGGTTTAGCAAGGTAGAACCAAAAAAGCAATCACCAAATAAAATCCAATGGAAGAGCAAATTAAAACAAAACAAATGAACAAAAAAAAGAAAGCTAAGAAAAATTAAGAAACCCACAACACCAATGAACAGAATAAAACTCAACAAGACGAGAACCAACCACAACCAAGGGAGTTCCTCTCCTATGACGTGGCTCCTTTCATTGAGACTGTGAACCAGGGGTGCCACCTTAGGTCTTTTGTTTTTTGAGCGCTGACTGTCTGGTGTGTTGGATGCCTTATCGTAAGCCCTTCCCCTTTAGTTACTCCCTTTGTTCGGACTAGCGCAGAGACGACACCAAATCGTTGAGGCAAACTCGGGTTCAATGGTGTGGCCTTTGGGGTGGCTTTGATTCTACTCTAGTGGTTATTTGTGTGAAGGGTGAAAATTGGTTTTCATGGTTGTGGGTTGTAATGGAGCTTGTTTAGCGATGTCGGCAAATCGGTGACCTCTAGTTTGAGTCCGAGGACACAAGGGGATTATGCTCCACGGTGGCCGGCAACATGTTTTCCAACCAAGGGGAGTAAGGCTCTCGGTTTGGATTCGGTGGGAGGAGGAAGAAAGGGGTGTTGTTTTTTCTTGAATTTTCGTTGGAGAGGGAGAGCCCCTGTTGATTGGAAGGCATTGAAGGTTTAAATAGAGGATGGGATTTTAGGGTTTTTGTTGATTGGGGGCGGTGAGGTCGCATGAGCCGACCAGGGTTGGGCTTAACCGAATAACCCGTCTTGGGTGTAGCAGAGAGTGAGAGGAGAACCTTGGCTTGACCATGGTTGGATCTAGGGGAGAAATGTAATGACCCATGTTTGGGGTTCTGGGAGATAGCCATGGGAGGGAAGACACATCGAGGGATGTGCCTATCAGTACGATGACGTATGTGTCGAATAGAGAGTTTTGACTGTGAGTGAGCCCGATTCCGGGCCGGGGCCTCGAGTAGCCCGATTGTTGACTTTCTCGAGGTTTGTTGGTTGACCTTGCGTTTGAGAGGTCAACTGGGTTAGAAAATATCTGGATAATGATGTATTCATCATTTCGAGCGTTTATTTGTACTTGGGCTCAATTTGGAGTTCGTGACCCTAGGAGGTCAAATAGTATTTTTTGGGATTTATTCATTTAAAAAAATACAGAAATATAAATAAGAGGAAAGGATAAGCTTCCACGTTATGTTTCTTTTGTTTGTGCATTGGAGAGCTTAGAGAGAGCTTAGAGAGAGAGAGAGAGAGAGAGAGAGAGAGAGAGAGAGAGAGAGAGAGAAGGAAGCTTGGAGGCTTTGATTTGGGCGTTTTGAGCTTGTTTGTTCCTGAAGAATCATTCCAGGTAGGGATTCCTTTACTCTTATCTTCGTTATTTGATGTTTAACATGCAAAAATTTGGAGATTTTATGAATTTCGTGATGAACCCTAGAATTTGGGGAAACTTGATTTTGATTGTGAACTTTCGAATTAAGGTCGTTTTGTTAGCCTAATATGGCGAGGATGGGATAAGAACTCATTTTAGGGTTGAATTGATGCTTAAAACTGGGTTTTTGAGGTCACCGGACTAGTTTCTGGACAAACAACACGTTGCAGGCCCGTCTGGGGGAGTACAGATGACAGGGTCAACCTGGGTGGTCGACGTGGTCGACGTGGTCGACCTGGGTGGTCGACATGGTCGATGTAGGTTGATGTGGTTGACGTGGTTGACCTCGGTGGCTGTCATAGTCGATGTGGGGTGGTCGATGTGGTTGACGTCGACCAAGTAGTGTAGTCGACGTCGACCAAGTGCAATTTCCAGAATGTTTTTAAGTCGAGCGAGAGGTTCCAGGAGCCTTGCAACGGCGTTCCAAAGGATCATTTATATTGTAAACCATTATGCCTCTCCACAGTTAAGTATTATACTTAAGTTACAATATAAATAATGAAATACCCTCCATTTGGATTCAAAGAAAAATACTAGAAAATCAAATTTTCATTCCTTCAAAATGTGAAAAATGGGATTTAATGTAAAATCCCAAAAATATGTAGTTTTTGCAGTGGTGACTTTTTAGAAAGTGGGGTTAGACCTCTCAAAAAAATCCCCAAAAATCAGATTATCTTAGTTATGATATGAGGTACCAATGCCGGGACTTTTTATTTCAAGAAAATAGCTCCTACGACAATCCTCTCTTTTGGGCAAGACATGAGGATAGAGTTGTGAACTCTTGTAGTCATGTAGGCCTACGTGGCTACCTTGTTAAGCCTTGGGAGGCCACCGTTGAGGTCCTAGGAGGCAAAACTTGTTTAAAGCCTAAGAGGCTAATGTGCCCGAGAGGCAATACTATGCCTTGGGAGGTAATATGAGGCCCAAGGGGAGTACTGTGCCCGGAGGGCAACATGGTGCCTGAAAAGCAATGTTTGGGATCACCTGGGAGGTTTTCTTTGTATTTTAATGTGTGTATATGATTAAGTTGGTGATGTATATGTAGTATTACACGAGCACATGCCTACACTAGTTTATGAGTTGGGATGGGTTGGGGAGACATGATCCCTACCGAGCCGTGGTTGCTCACCCCTCCTATCGTGTTTGTTTTTCTTTGTTTAGGTGCTTACAGGAGCTAGGAGGTTCACCAGAGGTGAAGACCTTGTGTGTGTTTATTTGTTTTGTTGGATTATAAAAACTATGATGTAACCCGGGTGGGAAAGAACATGTATGCATGTGTGTTGTAATGTGCTTTAAAAATGAGATTTTTGTATATGTGTGATATGGCTTAGGGACGGCACCCATGCTAAGGTCCCTTTCTCGGTGTTCTCACTAACCCCTTGTCCCTCCGGGTGCGGGCATGGGGATTCACTACCCGGTTTCTGCGAGTTGGAAATCCGGGGCGTGACAAGAAAAGAGAAATAAGTTGGAGGGATGGTCCTCCTGGCGTGGTGGTCTGGCTGGTAGAGCTGTGGCGACAGGGAGTGAAAGCCGATTTAGGAATGGCAGAGGAAGAAGAGAAGGAGAAAGGAAAAGAGACAGCAATGCTCAAAGCGGTATTGCGTCGCTACGCCCGGAGAAGAAGACGACTGCGTGAAAGAGACGCGATGAGAGAGTTGACCAAGTTCCTTGGATTTTGTTTTTGTTTTTTATTTTCTTGTTTTGTTTTTTAAAAAAAAATTTGAACTGATGAGAAGGGGGCACGTGGACTAGGTTAGGCGGGAAAAAGAAAAACATGACGGTTAGGGTTTCTGATTTTTCAATTGGGTATTTTTAATTGGACTCAGGAAGGCAATTCGGGTTTCAAAAAATCATGAAAAAATTATCTTTTGACTCAAGGTGTCACAACGAGCGATCCCATGTCCTTTTTATTTGAAAAAAAATTCTTTTACGCCAAGCCAGGACTGCACGTCTTGAAACTGTTTTATTGCCGAAAACATATTTTTTATTTTATTTAAAAATACTCTAGGAGCAAACATATGCGGATACATATCAAAATTTTCAGAATGATGAGTAGAATGAGAATATGAGGTCCGTGACCTGATCCGGAGTGCCATTTGAAAGGTCAATTATCGTTTGACCACCGTTAGTGGTCCGAACGCTATTTTGACCATAACTTTTTCATTTAACCTCGAAATTGAGTGCGGTCGAAGGCTTTGATCCTCAAATTTGATTTTCTATAGCCTGGGGCTGACTCTGGCATTTCAAGGCCTTTCTAAATAAATCCTTAAAATCGGGCATTTATGGCTCAACGATCACAACCTTTTGTTGTCTTACCAAATTGACAGCAAGCTGAGGGTGATATTACAAAAATCAAATTTGATGAAATGTGTCTAACCTGGACAAAATAGGGTCCAACAATAAGCATAAAGGATGGTGGTGAAATCAAACCCCTGGAGTCACAATCTCTACTTTACAAAACTAGAAAATACAACTTTTGGCATTTGTCTTTTACTAAAACTCTATTTTAATGCATTTATGTTATATCAAAAGAAAAACAACTTTTTAAGAAAATAATTATCGATGTTCTAGATAATTGAGTGAGGGACAAATTTCAGTGTTTGTCTCACTGAAATTCATAAAAAGATCTATGTGGGAACAATAATTTGGGGTGCAATACTCATCTCTTTATTACTTGATTGTGCACTTGAAATACACTATGTTTGATAGTGTCGGTAAACCATCATTAATGAGTGTTATGGTGAGACTAAAACTTCTTACTCTATAAAAGGCATCCTAAAGCATTATTTTCACGCTTTGGTAGTTGTGAGAGAGTTTAAGAGTGATGGAGGCGCCGAACGCAGCGGAGAGACGACCTATTAGTTCGGGGCGATCAAATTGGTTGGGCGATTCTCTACCTTTAAGCATTTTTAAGGTAGGGAATTGTATTTCTAGCATAATCTTAAACTTAGATTCCATAAAATAAAGTGTTGGGATGTGTATGTATGCGTTGACATATATATATATATGTGTGTGTGTGTGTGTGTGTGTGTGTGTGTGTGTGTGTGTGTGTGTGTGTGTGTGTGTGTGTGTGTGTGTGTGTGTGTGTGTGTGTGTGTGTGAGAGAGAGAGAGAGAGAGAGATTATATATGTATGTTGGTGTGACCTAGATAGCCTAGGTGTCAAGTATATATTCTGGACCCATGGAAATAGCAAATTGTCACTTCCTAAATTTTCGACCCTTGTAAACCAGGTTAGTGAATCCCAATGCCTGCACCCAAATGGACAAGGGGTTGGTAATAATATCGAGAAAGGGACTTTAGCATGAGTGTCGTTTATCACGTATATACAAAAATCTCATTTCAATCCATAGTATCAACATGCATAATTTATGTTTTCCCCCACTGGGTTACATCATAGTTTTACGATCCAATAAAACCAACACACACACACACACACAAGATCTTCACCTCTGGTGAACCTTCTAGCTCTTGTAAGCAACTGCAACAAACAAAGACAAACACAACAAGAGGGGTGAGCAACCACAGCTCAATAGAGATCATGTCTCCTCTACTCATCTCAACTTATAAACTAGTGTAGGCATGTGCTTGTGTAATGCCACCTGTATATCACCAACTCAATCATATACTCACGCATTGAAATATAAATCAATCCTCCCATGTAATCCTAAACATTGCCCCTTAGGCACAGTGTTGTCCCCAGGCACAATATTGCTCCTCGGGCACAACATTGCCCTTCAGCACACGAGATTGCTCCTTAAGACACGGTAGCCTCTTAGGTTTTAAACAAATCTTGTCTCGCAAGCCCTCAATAGTAGCCTCCCAAGCTTATCAAGGTAGCCTCGTAGGCCCATGTGACCACTAGGTACTATAATTCACGCAAACATAGCATCTCATGTCGTTACCACATATAAACAGATGATTTACAACATTCATGACATCTCATGCACAGTTTAAACATGTGAAAGCAAACAAGACATACATGCAAAACAATAAGACAAGCTAGACTTCTTAATTCCCCTCAAAATCATAGGCTCACAGTCCTAAATTCCCCCATTGGGCTATCCACAAAGCATGGAGATCAAACCCCAAAGAAAACATGAAAAAATGGCTCCAAACAGCTCGAAACAGGCCTCGGTCGACCTAAATTTCGTTGATCACATCTCACACGACTACTCTGGTTCAACCAATCACTTTGGTCTGATAAAACACTTTGGTTGTTCAAATGGTTGATCAAAAATTTCGATCGACCAAACTAGTCAATGGTCGATCAAAATACCATCGTCAATCAAAATATCTAGTTCAGTTAACCAAACCCCTTTCAGTCGACCACATCACTGCATAATTTGGAAATTCACCATTTCCGGCCAAAATCCAAATGTTTAAGCCCCTAAATCACAAAAAACTCATACCCAAACACTTCATACCATCTCTTCATCTCAATTTCTCCACTCTAGAAGCATTAAAACACCAAAAATATGAAGGTCCACACTTATGGTTCATACATCAAATTCCATGAATTCAGGGCTAATTTCTATGTTTTAGCTACTTTAGCAAGCATAATCAATGACATATTAGTGAGAAGAATGAATCTCTACCTCAATTACGGTCGATTTGAGTTCAGATCGTCCAATTAACCAATTTCCCTTATTTCAGTTATTTATTGTTTTAATCACTTTTATAGATTTAATATTAATTTTGATGGTTTTTAATGTTAAATTGACTATTCTAATTTCCCCCGTCACACGCCTCTTGATTCATTTTGTTTCTTGTTATTTACCTTAAGTAAATAACTTAAAATTACAAAATAATCCTCTAATGCCCAAAATCCAAACCGAGTCTAATTATAGTCAAAATACTCATATCATTGCTCATATCGTTATCCAAATATTTCCATTCCCATGTGGGTCTCTATAGCTTTGCCTAAAATGTGGATTATAATTTGGATGAATTTAAGTACTTATATCTGTTTTGGCCATATTAGGATCCTTATTCTTATTATCCTTTTTTGATTTATTTAGAATAGACAAAATGACTTTAAACGTCATGGTTAAGGTTTTTTATGAGGACAGGATAATTTTGAAAATTGATAGATTTGTGTTTTAACTCTCCACTGTAGGGCTCTTAAAGCATTGGCAATAGAAAGGTGATAGATCTCTTTTAAAATCTTTTTATTGTATGTGTAAAACTCCTCCTTTGCCCTTTCCTAGGCATATTCTTTGGGTCAAGCCTACTCATGGATATTATAAACTTAATATAAATGGAAGTTTCAATTCCTCTAATAGTAAAGTAGGTGGTTCTAACATTGTGAGAGATTTCGAGGGTCAAGTAATCTTCTTTTTCTTTTTGCATCAACCTTTGACTATTGATAATGCAGATGCAATTGAATTGTTTACCCTCCATAAAGCTCTAAGTCTATGCCTTGATCACAACATTCATTGCCTATAGGTGGAGATGGACACCTTCAAAATGTGATTTGATTTATCAATGGTAAGGTAAAGCTTCTGAAAACCTTTGTTATGCCATCAAGGATATACACCGAAAGCTTAAAGATCTAAGAGCTAAACTTTCACATATCAATTGAGAGGACAATTATGTTGTTGATTTTCTTGTTGGTTTGGGCTTGCATGTTTCTTATTTTGAAATTAGTAATTGTTTTGATGGAGTTTTTTATTCTTAGACGAAAAATCTGTGTGGATAAATTGGGTATGCCCAACATTGGTTATAAATAGCTTTTGTATTTGGTTTTTTTGTGTTGGTTGTTGTCTATCTTTTCTAGCTTTAATTTTTTTTTTAAACTCGGTATAGGTATACGCTACTCATCTTTACATTTGTATCTCTTTTGATAAGTTAAGTTTAAACTCTGCTCACTTCAATACCTCACAAAGTTAGGTGTTTTATGACCTATATTTTTTATTAATAAAATTCTCAAGTGTCCTTTCCTATCTCTAGAAAAAATGATTTAGATAATAGTGTAAAAAAAGATAATATTAAAATATTAGACATGAACACAATGATAATATATGAATTTTAAAGATTTTAAATTTTTATAAGAAAAACTTAAAATATAATAGACTCATAATAGCCATTGAAAATTAAAACCATCCACCAATCAGCAACCATTATTATTCAACAAATCCACTTATTATTAAAAATGAAAGTAAGTTGATGGTAAAAGAGTTAGTCACAAAAGTCAAGTCAATGATGATTTAACCTCAATCGACCCAACCTAATTCATGCACACTTTTTTTTTGGATGTCGAGGTATCCTCTCATATTAGACCATAGGCTTCGCTGCAGACTATGAACAATCAAACCCACACTGGTAGCCTGCCCCGAATTACTGTCATGCGAGACTAATCCCCGACAGTCCCACCTGCCCTGATGGATTACCCGCACGTAAGTTCACAGGAAAAAAAATCCCTCTATCAGATCTAGTGGTGCGAATCAAACCTGAACGCACGAGACACACCCAATCCCACCCAACCAGCTGACCTGCCCCCACAGGGCATGCACACCCCTAAATTGTTGGATTTTGTGAGATGCAAATGTAAAAATAATGCCTAAACCAGCTTCACCCAAGTTGCGAATGAGCTGACACCTATCCGAAACAGGTTCCCACGACACCCTGCAAAACACCCATGAATTATATATGCCAATAATTTTATAATTAATTTTAAAAATTATGAATGAAACACATCCACCTACACCTTGCATAGCGCCAAGGTATACAAGGGAATATGCTACTGTAGCACATTTTTATGGTAATAGACATGAATGATAGGTAGGTCTTACATTTTAATTTAATTAAAATAAAATTTACACCAGACCAGTAATTTAGCACAGCACAAGAAAAAATTGTTCTCCCGCCAAATTCCCTACACACTCGCGCACACACAAACTAAAAAAGAAATAAAAAAAAATAAAAAAGCTTCGACAATACTTGCCTGGTGGTGCTAGACAAACATGCTTATCAAAAATGTATAGAAAAGCCAATTATCTTTTTGTCACATTACATAAGGATAATACAATTGGATCTTCCACAAAAATGCTTTTCTCGCTTTTTGAAAACTTTATAATTTTACTTTTTCTCTATTTTGTATGCTACAACACGTATGTACAGGGGACCAAGTGGGGAAAAATTCAGGAAGTAGATGCATTCTGGAGCTTTGCAAGTTGGGATTGGCGCCCCCCCCAAGTAGAATGCAGTGACGATCCATAATATGCAGACCTGATGAATCCATAGCGATAGTGCAAAATTTAATTCTCAATAACTATCCTGACAGTTTTGAAAGAAATTTACGCCAAGCAAAACATACAGGTAAGGCATAGAGGGAGACAGTTGATGTCCTCCCATTAAGAGCGCTGGAAAGTAGCTTGAACATTCCTGCAGCTGTAGCATCTCCAAGCCTTTGAACGATGACATCTATGCATACCTGCAACACCATATGTCAAGGAAAGCCATGTTTTAAATATGAACATCACGTTTACAAAATTCAAGCCCTTCCAATGAGACTAATATTTGACCCAATGGCCATTGTACCCCATGATGGGCTTAATGTTTTGTGGGTTGAATCAAAGATCCCAAGGTGCATATTTGAGAATAGGGACAACGTAATATTTGAGCTGCTGATGAATGGGTGGAATCATACCTTGGCCTTGTATTTCTCTTCCTGTGTGACAACTGTAAATAGAAGTTCTCTTCCAGGTCTGGTTACAACGTAAGTAATAACCTAAAATATAAGGAAGCAAGTCAAAGGAAACTCTCCCAGATTGATTAGCCTATTCTTTAGAAATAACCCATTTGAATTTGCACTAACCCAGAATAAACGGATACCAATAGAGCAACAAAGTATCAAAAGATAAAGAAAAGGAAAATGAAAAAAATAAAACAAAGGATTAAAACAGGCCAAATTATTGGCACCACCTTCCTTAAGGTCTCAGAGACAGCAACCGCTATCCATGTGGGCCATAGAGCAATAGCTATCAAATTTGAAAAGGCGACAAATGGAGATGCGCAAATAGCTATAGTAACCCCAGCTACAGTAAGGATGCGTCCCTGTGCTCAAATATTCACAACAGATAAACAGATAAAAGCATAGGAACACATATGCAGTAAGCATAAAGTATCCAAACATATTAATGAACAGACTTACACTCACACGTTGTTAAAGTGGAATATGGTGGACGGAACAGCTCAATTGTTCTAAATCTAATGACTGCCTAAAACAATTTATAGAAGGAAGTACACAACTACAAGTACACCCCCCAGTATTGAGAATTTAGGATATATCAGAAGGATAGTTTGCACACCCACATCTTAAATTAAGCATACCGTTAAGGTTACTTGTCCAGCAAGTATAAATACAGCAATGAAGCTATTTATCTGGGCAAAGAGTTTTCTTCTGTCTATAGGGCTTGTAACAGTCATAGCAATAATAGTTACTTTCTGCACAGGTACAAGAGAACAACCAAGGAAAATCATTATCGCACACATCAGCTGTAGAAGTAAAAGTCAACAAAACTTAAATCTTAACACAGCACGACATATATTGTGAGGCTGCTCAAAAAACTCAACACATCATTCTTGAACAGATGCTCAACTTACCTGGAAATAAAACAGCGAAGAGACAATTGCATTCAGCCAGAGGAATAAAGACACGAAGAGCAAATAAGTTGAGGATAGTATGAGCCTAAAACCATCTAATAAGGCCCAAAGCGAAGGACTCGGCAAAGAAGTCGGAGACTTCAGAGAAGATTCTGTAGGCACAGCTGTGGACAAAGCATCGGCCTCATGTTTCTGATCAGGATCATCTTTCCTATGAACATTGGCAAAAAATAAACGGAAAGTTCATAAATTAAAATGTCACTCCAATAATTTCTAAAAGACCATGAAAGAAAAACTAGCATCCTTAAATTAGTACTTTAAAATAATTTCCAGCCCATCACAACAGTTCTTGCGGCAGCAGTTGATTGTCCAAAAAAGGTGTAACTTGAGGAATTGCAGCTATGGAAATAATCTTCTTATATTTATTGAAATAGCCTCTCCATTTTTCATGTTTCAAAAACATTTTAGTATTGTAAATTGGCCTTACACCAAGTTTCCAGTTGTATTTATGATAATCACTCAACACATGAAGTTTCAAAAATGGCAATGACAAAGGAAAGGACTAACAGCAGATGCAGAAACTTTCAAAAAACCATGAAAGGATACAAGCCATAGGCCCCACTACACAGGTTTGGCAGTATATTAACTGTTTTTCTACCTGGGAAAAAACTTAAGAAAATTAAATTAATAAAACACACCTAATGAGAGAAAACTCTTCAGAAAGATGAATTTTATCCTGGTGGATCCCTTTTGACGACTGTGCAGCAAGTTCCATCAGGAAAGCAGCGACTAAGAGTAAAACTGGGCAGAAAACCATAGAAAATTTCAGTAAAAGAGGCATCAATCCTAAAAACATCCCACGTCAAGAACGAGTGTACATACATGGTCCTAACCAGGCCATTCCTGAGGCAAACAATGACCCAATAAGCTGGCCAAGTGTAGCACCAGCTCCAATGAAGCCAAACAATCTTGAACCTGACTGAATACAGAGCCAAGCTAAAGGTGCAAAAATATATATGCGGAAACTAACTATTTGACAGCATGCATACTCACCTCACTGTCCATCACATCAATAACTCTAGCCCAAGTTGAAGAAATAGTAATAAGATTAAGCAGGGCAACCTAGGACAAACACAAAATTTATAGTAGAAGATCTTGGATGGCTATCAACAGCTAAAGAAGCAAACTCAACAGGAGGCTCAACGTTGAAGAAACAAAACAGGCATACCCAAAGAAACAAGGCAATTCTCACTGAGACATAATAGTATCCATGATGGGCCCAACGAACAGAATGTCCATCATTGGCTTGGTTGGCCTCAAGCTTTGGATCAACTCCTGATGATACAGAAGCTGAAACCTATAAGTGAAATATTGGCCTGTATTAGAACGAGAATAAAAATAGGAATTGCATTTTTTCACACATATTATAAATTACTCATAAAGCATTACTACTGGAATTATCATCTAACCTTTTGTTTGGATGGTGAATATCCAGGAGAGGAAGAATGCCACAAAATGAAAAACAAAACCAGCGACACACTAAAAAACCTGTGTATCAAAAGTAAAGCCTGGAATTTCAAGAAGCACATATTACTGGATGATATGTTCAACAATGAAATGAAAATATAACCCAAATTTTCAATGGTGAAGAACAATCAGCAAGCAACATAAATTTTTACTATTATAACTGATTTTGGATATGTATGAGAAAGAGGATACCATTTTGCAATGCCATTCCCAACCCCCAAGTAGACATCGTGATGGAATGAACAAATGATTTGCCACACATCTAAAGTCTTTAACAACATTTTTTTACTGTAGTTTTATGATTTTTGTGTCATTTTACGGGTCACAAATTATTTGTCAATCAAACATTGATGTAGATTGATTTTAGACTAAAATTTGACGAGGCAGAAAGTTTTTAATTCAATAGGTTTATTAGTTTCATAATAATATTAGCTTTTTAATCCCCATAGTTTCATAGTTTTGAAATTTCCTGTTTCTATTTCTTAGTTCATCTTATATAGGCCTTCTATGTAATTGACGGTGAAAAAAATTATTTAAGTGCATCTTATAAAGTATTTAAGTCAATCAAGGTAGATTTTGGATTTAATCCTTATGCGCTTGTGCATTTTGTTTTATTTGAATTATATTTCATATAATTTTAAAATTATTTTGAAATATCAAATTTTATTTAATTAATAAAAAATAATAAAAGACAATGTATTGGATAGAGGATTTTTAATGTAGTTATTTAATATGGAACAATTTTCCCTTACATATGTAAACATCAAATCAAACCAAATCTATTGGCCTTAATTCTAATAATATAAGGTCAGCTATATATAATAAGATAAATAGAAAATTTTATATTCAATTCAATACAAAACTCCTTCTCTTCCAAATATTTATATTGATCACTATTCTTTCTTTCAAATTTAATAATTTTATATTATTTATTATCACCTCCATACAAGTCATTTTTGGTTTTCCTCTTAATTTTTTTTCTTATTTAATATTAATCATCTTCACCTTCTTAATAGGTGCATTTGGTGGCTTACATACTAAATGGCTAAACCAACGTGAGCAAGTTAAACCTCCTTTTTTAGTAAAAAAGATTTCACTACATACTTAAATTCTGTATTTGCATCTTTTTCTTTGCAACAATATTACTTTTTTTTTATTATAATTGTTTCTTTACATTGTTTACATAAAAGTTTTGAAGTTGATCGCAATTAGTTATTTTGCATGTATATTTTTACTATCCAAAATTTAACTAAGCATTGATAAATATATTTCTTTCATATTTAAATTTACAAATGTATTGTTTTTCATATTCATCTAATTTTATACGCAAGCATTTTATTTATTTTCTTGAATTTATTTAATAGCAATATTAAAGTTACTTTTTTTTTTACTTTTTTAGTTTTCATATGTAGGGATGCTAGATTTATTTTCTTCTATTTCTTTATTTATTTATTTATTCTAGTTTTTAATTGCTTTTTTATTTTTGTTGATTTGTGTTTGATATGTAGTTTTAAAATAGTGTTTTTTTCCTGGAAATCACACACTACCAATGCTGAATACAATACAAGGGGTCATCATGCAAAAATTTTTTAAGTAGGTATCTAAAAACTAAACCAAGCCAATCAGCTTTAATCCTAATAATATAAGATCATTTATATAAACTAAGACAAACACAAAATTTATATCCAATTTAATCATATTTAAATATTATTTCCATTAAAATATTATTAATACCTTTTTTTTATTATATTTTAGTGCATTACTTCATTTATTAGTGTTTGTATTTGCCTTATTCCAAAACCTAAAAAAAAGGAATTAATCTAAAACTAATTTTTTATTACTTATTAATTGTCCGTATTATTATTATCGTATAATAATAATTAAAAAAAATTATACGCTTTAAAATATACCTTTACTTTGTTACAACAATGTGTTAAAAAAAATAGTTGTGTGACATAGACCACCCAGAAAGAAATGGGAAATAATAGCAGGACCCAAGCATCTGAGTGGTTTGTTGTGTTTATAAGTCTAATTATGCTCTTTTCATCCCATTTATGTCTGTTTGTTGCTGCCCCTTCAAAAATATACCTAAAAAATATTAAACCAAACATGTGTCCTAAACTGGTATTAATAAACATGCCAGTTTTTTTTTTTTTTTTTTTTTTTTTTTCAAAAGAAAAAAACCTTTATCCATCTATGTTTGAAGCCTGCAAACCTGCTAGGTCATCAACACCAATTCTACATTGAAAATTGTTGAGTCAATGTTCATAATCTGTAACAGCTTTATTTAGAAGAAAAGCAGCTCCCAAGAAAACACTCTCAGTGTTCCTTTCAAAAAAAAAAAAACGCAAAGTATAGGGATCAGTACAGCGAGGGCATCTATAGGAGTTTACTTTGTTTGAAAACATAAACATGCTTAGGGCTTTTAATGAACTGAACCAAACCAAATAGTAAGGTGTTTGAATATGTTCATCATTATTCATTAACAAAATGAACTAAACACAAGTCTTAAATTATGATGATCACGAAGGTTACTATGTTTATGAACGTTTATGAATAAAATTATAAAATTCTAAAAATTTAAAAAATTACATTATAAACTTATCCCAAAAAATATAATTAATTAAGGTTATATTATCTTAATTTAATATATTTAAATAATTACTATATATAATTCATGAAAATATAATAATAATAAATAAATAAAAATAATTTTTTTTATTTAATAATAATATAAAATATATATATTTATATTAAATACAAATTAATTTATTAATTTTTTGTTTATAAATAATTTCACAAACTATTTAAGAACCTTTGTGAATACTTGTTCTTTACGAATGAACGTCCTTAACAAACGCAATCTTTTACGAGCCGAGGGCGAGCATGTTCATAATCATCTAGTGTTTGGTTCATTTGCAGTACTAAACATGCTTACAAAAATAAATATATAAATAAAGCCCTCAAGTACATGTTTGAGAAAGGTGATGTTAATTTTATAAAAAAATAAGTAAAAAGAGGATATGGGAAAGCAAACCTTGCGTCTGGAGAGGGTGGGCAAAGAGAAAATGAAAGTGGAAACCGGAGCAGCGACCAATGTGAGCAGTAAGGAACCCACAAATAGGCCCGGGAGGTTGCCTAACCCTAGCGAGATTGCACCCTCGTCGCGCAATGGAAGAACCACGAAGTATGCACTCAAAATCTGAGAGATTGTGGCATCGAATATCACAACAGATATCAGGAAAAACATCGAATTGAAATAGGTTAGAGTTTTGGGGTTGTGGACAGTCGAAAGAGAGGATTGAAATGAATGAATGACAGCAGCAGAATTGAGAACGATGATGGAGACTTACGAAGAAGAAGCAGAGAGACGAGTGAAGCAGAGACGAGGTCTCGTGAGGATGGACAGTGACGAAGGAGGCTATGATCACCTCTACGCGAGTCCTTATTATTGCCATCTCTCTCTCCCTCTTGTTCTCGCTCGCGCGATCGATCTATCTGTTTTTCTGTCTGTCTCAATGGAGACGACGATGCATCCCGTCGCGAGTAGACTCGAGGTCGCCGGTGGTCAATGAAACCCGGCGTGATATTGGGCTTGAGCATGAGCTTGGGTCAAGGTTTTTAATGGGCCTTTAGGTTGACAATGGTTCTGCCCAGTCGGCCCAATATAAAACCATTGCTAATAATAGTAATAATAATAATTTAAAAAAAACCAGTGCTAGAAAAGATTATATGTTTAGTTATTTTTAATTGAACATTATCCCATTCAATATTTTAGATAACCATATTCTTAATGTTTAATATATTTTTAGTAAATTCACATTTGGCTTATCTGATGTTCTGCCGCGTATATCTTTTATCATTATCATATTTAAAAAATAAATAAATTCAACATTAAATGAAATTAATATTGGTGAACCGAAGGGAATATAAACATAGGAAATAGGATATCAATCGCCATAAACAAAGCAGGATGAAAAGCATGGAGCTCGCAGCGTAACTCTACCCACAGCCAAAATTTAATTGTACAAAAGGTAGTTCCAATTAATATTTGTGTTTTTAAATTTCTTGTTTGTTTACTGCATGCACTAATGAGTACACTACTATCTTGTGCCATCAATTGGAGCGAACTGCTAGGGGGACCATTAATTAAGCTTGCAATGTGTGTCATTGGTAAGTCATGACAACAATATGCTACATCTGATTATATTAAAAGAAAATTAGGAACCATCTCGCAACGATAGTTGCTGTAATTAATTATTATATGAACATCCAAATTCTCAACAAGAAAAAGGAAAAAGAAAAAACAAACATTCAACACATAATTTAAGAAAACCAAAAGATGGGCAAGAGGAAGAGAGACTCACCCCACAACAGGACAAACAACAAACAACAAACTAAGACAAAGCAACACACATATATGCGTGTGTATGTGTACATAAATACTATATAGACATATATATATATATATATATTATATGCCTTTTGTACGAGACAAACTCGCTACACATTCAGTGACCCACTCCGGGGCTTGGAATCTCACCATGCATCCTGTAGAAATCATTATACCCATAATCTTGCCCACCATCGTAGTCCTCGCGATCTAATTTCTCCGGCAGCCTTGCCTTCCCGCGGCCATCGCCTCCCAGTGGTCCATTAGTCCCTCTAATTCCCTCACACATCCTTCCTTGCAGAGCCAAACTCAAAATGAACCCCACCACAACCAGCGTTACCCCAACCCTCGCTTGCTTCTGATGATCACCCATTCCGAAACTTGATCCAAAACGGGAGTGCATTTGGTGAATGTCGACGCGCACACACACACACACATATATAGATAGATAGATGTAGAAATAACGATTTCTCCCACATATATGGTTTTGTCTATCATCATCATGCTGTTTTAGGAAGAAAAAAATGGTTTCATGACGGTAGGGTCTCAATCCAAACAATGACCACTAAAAGAAGAACACGCAATGAATAGAACTTCTATGTGCGCCATTGCCAAAATTTTAAAAAATTAACGTGGCTTTACCACACAGTAGATAAATAAAAAAAAATTAAAAGAACTCTATGGTAATCGGTAAATAAGTATTTCAGATATTTTTACAGTGTTATTTTACCAGCGTCACCCTTATTATGTCGTTTAAACTTATCTATTGATGGCATTTTTCTTGTTTTTTTAAAAATAATTTGTATATTTTATTTATTTATTTGTGGGGGTGTTTGTTTGGGTTGCATATGCAGATTCAGGAATGACGCAATGCTTATGCATGTAGAGGCCGGCTTCAGGAGATGCTAATGCGTGGTAAGTATACTAGGCCCGCAGATTAGATTATCATCGGATAGAATTTTGAAATGAAATGAGTGCTTAATGCGTGGTAATTATACTAATATATGAATCGGGAAAGGCTATTGGCCGCAGTTTCCCACGTCTTTTTGGATAACGGAGTTATATATAGTATAATGATTATGTTTCTCTAATGTTTCGATTAAATGCGATAAGGTCCACAGGGCCCAGATTAAAATGCCCTTTTCCTTTTCATTTTTAATTAACTAGATAATTCTTAATGATTAATTGTTCAGCATTAAGTTAAAAGGTCAGAAACAAACGAATATGAAATGCTCGTCATATCATTAGTAGGGTATATACCATCCCCTCTTTTCTTTTCCTTTTTTTTGGGATGTGTTACTATGATTGTAAAGTCAGATGTGTGTATAATCAAATATGATGTGTAGGCCTTGGGACATGGTCAAAAATGTAATAAAACCAAACCACAGGCGATGAAGCAGCGATAAATTTGAATGCCATAAGAGAGTTCAAGTTAAATCACGTTGCAATTGCATGCACTTGATGCATGTGATTTGTTGGATTCCATTTTGTCTGGGTTGAACATACTAACCTATTTTATATATTTGTCGCCCATGCCATATCTTGTAAACAGGTCCAGGAAAGCCCAAAGTTAAGAACCTCTACTACTAGCCCCTAAAGTGCCCCCAAGACCAACGCCAAGTGATAGAGGATGAAATTTGGAGACTAACGCACTTGACCGAGCTCAATTTTGATTTAAAATGAAGAAGTTATGGCCAAAACAACTTTCGTTGGAAAAAGTCAAACCTGCCAAAAGACGGTCAATGCCCCCTGGTCAAACTGCCCGAAAAAGTTATCATGCGAAACTCTCCAAATGTCTATTTAGGCGAATACGGATATTCCCAAACAATCCCTAAAAGGTCGTCTATCTTTGCATTTTGAGTGAGGGTAAAAAGGCAATTAAAGGTTAAAAAAAAAAACTTCGGGGTTGACCGTTGACCATTGACCGTTGACCTTTGACCTGCCGCCACTTCGACCCATTGACCTTCGAAGCCTCGAAGACTCGAAGCCTCGAAGCCCTGAAGCCTCGAAGCCTCGAAGCATCGAAGATTCGAAGCCTCAAAGCCTGTAAACCTCCGACCTGCCGACACTTCGACCTTCGAACCTTGTGAGCCTTCGACCCTTCGACCCACCGAAACTTCGACCCCGCCGACACTTCGACCTGCCGACACTCCGACCCCCGCCGACACTTCGACCCTTTGACCTGTTGACCCTCGTTGTTTGGCTTCTTTCACCTGGCTCTCTCACCTGGCATTCTCGCTGGTTACTCACGGGACATGTTTTAATGAGCTTGCCATCCGACGTAATCATTTTTCAACGCCTATTGGTCACATGTGTTAAATGAAAACTTAAAAAAGGACAATCACGAGCTGCACAGGTCGCCAGACCACCCGACCACGCACAGAATCTAGAAATAAAAATACTGCATCAATAATACAGCATTAAATGTTGCAATCAATGCAATCCAGCCAAACCGAGCCAACTCTTTAAAACCAGTCTTTCATCACGCAAAAAACACTATTGTTTTTGCAAGGAAAAAGTGGGGGGGGGTGGGGGTTTGACCAAGGAAAAAGTGGGGGTTCGGCCAAGATAAAAAAGGGGATTGGCACACGGAAAAGAAAAGAAAAACAGAGAGAGATTTGTACACAGAAAGGAGAGTTCGAAAAAGAAAAAAAAAACAGAGTTCAGCCCCAAAAAAAGGAGGCCCGAAGGACAGACTTGAGAACTCCCTGACGAAAATTGCTTCCATTCTTTCTCAATTTTGCCCAACTCCTGCAATCAAAAAAAAGAAAACAAAAAACAAAAAAGAGAAGACAGTCCGATTCCTTTTTTATTTCCTTTTCCCCCACTTCTCTCCTCACTATACCAACCCTCATACATATGCTCTCCCCATTTCAAACCCAGAAATTCCGAAATACCATTATCATTCCCCCAGCCTGTTTTCTTCTCTTTTTTAGCGCATAGCGCAACAATACCAAAATAAAAAAAAGGGGATAGCAAAAAAAAAAGAGAGAGACACAAAGTTTATACGATTCCGGTCCAAGAATGTTCAACCTCCAGCCCAAGTCCAACTAACCAGTCGATGGTCCCTTGGAGCCTAAAGGGGGGGGGGGGTGAATAGGCTCTTATTTAAACTCTTTCTTTTCTCTCAAGACACAAAGACTTATCTAGTTTAAGTGATAGAATCACCAGGAAGATAACCAGGATAGTGGAAGTATTTTGTTTTATTATCACAAGGTGATTACAACAAAAAAGAAGCAAACACTCTCTTACACTCGTTTACAACAATGAACTCACACGCTAGCCAAGTTTCTTTTCTTTTTGTTTTCACTTAAGCTCACTTTTACATGAAGTATAAGTATGAATATTTATACAAAACATTCCTAAGAGACAACCTTGGAACTTGAAGTTCCGGAATGCGTTCCGCACTAATTATCCCTCGGTAACTGTCCGCCTTGATCGCTGCGGATTGTGGAGCTCAAGATCTTGGATTTGAAGAGTATAAGTGTCTTTGTGAGTTCCGAGATACAATTAAGGTTGTGTCCACATATCCGGATGATCCACGTGTAAGATTCTTCTTGATCTAAATGCATTCGTCTTACATCGGGACAACACGAGCCGATAACTTTAAATGCGGTTTTGTTGGAGCAGTGTCTTCTTGGTCAGGTGTAATTTTCCTTACTCCGTAGTTAATGAAGCTCGGAACCTTACTCCGTGTCGTGGTTGCTTACTCCGTATCTATTCGATCTGGAATCCTTAGTCCGTGTCAGCGCTTCCTTACTCCGCATGTAAGTTCCTTACTCCGCATGTAGGTTCCTTACTCCGCATGTAAGTTCCTTACTCCGCATGTAAGTTCCTTACTCCGTATGTAAGTTCCTTACTCCGTGTGTAAGTTCCTTACTCCGTATGTAAGTTCCTTACTCCGTATGTAAGTTCCTTACTCCGTGTGTAAGTTCCTTACTCCGTATGTAAGTTCCTTACTCCGTGTGTAAGTTCCTTACTCCGGCGAGTAATAAGTCCTGGATTCCTTACTCCGCATCTGTTTTCTTTACTCCGCATCTATTTTCCTTACTCCGCACTTATTTTCCTTACTCCGCACTTATCCTTTAAGTTCTTAGTCCGTAGGATTGTTCCTTATTCCGTATGTATTTGTTACTTGGTTATTTACCAAGTGTTTGACGACACTAACTCTTGTCCTGGATCAGGATTATGTATCCTGTCCTTAGCTTTGTTCTCACGAGTGCACCTTTGGATTAGTGACATACCTTCGCAATGATCAAATAAACACAAAAGATCTCAGATCAAATTACATAAGGCTTTATCAGCATTATCCAAATTCGGGTTTGATCCAACAATCTCCCCCAATTATGGATATGCCCAAACCCTTTGTAATCTGATCCTGGTAAGCGATGCAAAAGAATATCATACGGAATGCGCAACATAACCAATTTCATTAATCAGCAACAAAATACAAATCAGCCTTAATACTGATTTTTCACTAAGGTACATAAGGCTTACTATACTTGAAGATCATAGTTCTTGCCTTCTCTCTTAGCTCCGTTGTCTGTCGCATCGTAAAGGTGGAGTGTTGGCTCCAATGTTTGTCCACATTAAGAACGATTTGATGAAATGACAAACAAAGGCTCCGCGGATCTATCTCCATCCGTCGTTGTGGCACTTGCTTCTTGCCCCGGAATGTCGCCTTGAGTTTCTCGGTTGAACGCAGGGGTGTGATACCCAACTCTTCATATAATCCGGCTTTCTTCACGGCTTGATTAGTCCGAGACACAGAGGTTCCCATTGATTCTTCCTAACGAAGTGCTCCACAACCCGATGAGAATCGATGAGAATCATCTCGCTTGATCGAATCATGAAGACGACCATCATGAAGTGTGGCGACATGATCCGGTACGGAATGAGGATGGTTGAGAGAGTTTTCCATGGCTTGCTATCCTCGGCAGTTCCGTCAATGTAAGTCTGAATTAACTCCACACCGGGAAGATAGCCCTCATTCCAACATGGCGAACTTCAAACAAGTGCCCATCTTCGTAAAGAGATGGAAACGGCCTCATCTCCATCTTAGCACCCTCGAGAAGTTGTCAATGTCTTCTCGTAGTAAAGAGTCCTTTCTCCGAACAAAGAGTCGAATGTCGGCCGGAGAGAAAGGATACATTTCGAAAGACATCTTCTCTCGCAGAAGACGCAAAGATAGGCTTTCATTGCCTTGCACAAGCTTCCATCCGCATCGGACGGATCAAACTCCGCATAGGATGGGAGGAAGGTATCGCCTGCGGATGAGGAGGATGGAGGAGGAGCTCGAGGTGCGGTAGAGGAGCTTGGTTGAGAGAAGCGGCTTCGTTTGGGAATTTGAACTCCTTGAAGCACCGAAGTGGCAGGCCGCTTCTCGGTCCGGGGAAGATGGTTGTGGGGCGGAAGGAGTAGACGGATCGGATGACACTTTCTCCCCCGGTTTGCGGATCGCCGGAAGCAACGGGAGGACGAGCCATCGTATGCGCCAGATCCGCGAAGGAAGTAGACAAGGTGAATGAACGGAGGTGGCGACAAGATCCATTTTCCGCTCAATGGAAGTAGAGGAGTCGGTGAGGGCGGAGAGGAGTTGGGCGCCGAGGGCATCAACTTTGGCGACGATGGCGGAAATTTGGGCGCTTTGAGCGTGGGCATGGCGGTCCAGTGAGCGGAAAGCACAAGCATCGAGTGGACCGTGCCAAACGAGGCACGCCCAAGTGCTAACTCAGGAGCTTTGGAGGACTCCCCCGCATGAACAGGAGCAGGAGTGCGGTGGGCGAGAGGAGTCCGCAGGAGTAGAAGCAGCGAGGAGGAGCATCCGGGGCATCGGAGGCATCCGGAGCTTCGGAGGCATCCTGGAGCATTGGAGGCATCCGGAGCAAGAGACCCGCTTTGACCGGACAAGTCAACCACGGGAATCGCGGCGGCAGGAGAAGAGGGTCCAGCCTTAGCAGAGAGGGACTTCGGGTAGCAGGGACCGGGCCGGAGGGTGTAGGGAACGACACATCGGGAATGGCAGCCGGCGTAAGAAAGCCGGTGGTCCAGATTCCGGATGATCATAGTCTCCGGGGATTGGGTATTGCGGGTGTAAAACACCCGGAGATCGGTGTCGGGAATGGAAGAGGTGTGGGCTAGGCCGAAACGGAGCCAGAGGTCCGTTAAGGTGACGGCGGAGAGATGGTCAAGGTAATCTCGGGGTTGAGGTAGAGGAGGCAAGGGGGCTTCCGGAGAAGCGCCGGGACATCGGCGGTGGCGACGGCAACAGCGGTATCAACCGCAGCAGCTATAGCGGAAGGAGAGGGAGTGGGGACATCGGCAGCAGAGGGGGCGGAGGAAACAGCTTTAGACGCACCGCGCCGAGAGGGCCCCGCAACCTCGGACGGTTCGGCACGGACGCTTGGTCGGGAGGCCCGTGAGTGGGAGGGCGCAAAGAACGGACCGAATCCGGGAGGATCGGTGTGCGGAACCGACCTCGTGGGCTTGGGCTGTCGGAGGGGTCACCAACAGAGCTGCCTTGTTGTTTCGGGGCAGGGAGAACGCGGAGAGCTACATTGGGTCGGCGAGCGGTCATGTTCCCGTCCTGGCGTAAGGTGACGAAGGTAAAGAGCCGAGGGAAACGAGACACCATCAACTTGGGCGAAATGGTCCGAACGAAGATGCCGGAAGACCAGGCCGAGGATGCGCCCGAAGGAATGGTTTTTGTGACCATTCTGGGCAAAACGAAATAAGAACATCCCCCAATCCATTGGAAGACCTTCAAAGACGCCGTACATGGCCAGTAGAAGATCGTACGGAACCGAGTCCAGGGCGGATGTGCGAGCCAGAGGCATCGACTTAGAATAGTCGCCATACATCGATAGCGACCCTGGAAGGATTTCACCTTGTATTCCTTCCCTTTGGTCGTGCACCCCATAGAAGCCGCCATCGGTTCGGCATCCGGACGTTGTGGTTCACCAAGAGGAAGGTGAAGAGCGGCGCGGAGAACAAACGGAGTGATGACGATGGATTCACCTGCGGACATAAGAGGTTATGGAATCTTTGGTGCAGCGAATCCGTTGGTAATACTCAAGAATGTCATCGATAAGAAGATCGATGGGATTGGAGACCAGGTTGAGTATGTGCGAGGCTTCAAGAAGAGGGCGAAGCTGGAGAAACCAATCCGGAGGATCGAAACAACATTCCAATCAACTAGATGGCCAGGAGTAACGCCGGAAAGAAAGATTCCGGGTGCCATTGCAGATTTGATGGGAAGGGAAAGAGGAAAGGTGAGGTCTTGACAGTAGAAGGAGCAACGAGAGGGTTAGGGATTTGAAATGAGCAATACTCGTGCTTCTCAGGAATGATCGTAACATATAAGACCGAGTCCGCAAATGTCACCGGGTCTAGGAATGTGGGAGTTAGGTGGGGACCCGCGCGACATGCCGATGTCATTTGTCCGGATATCGAGGCGTCTCCAAATAAAACGATGTCGTGGAGACCGCATGACCAAGTAGAGATTACGGCTAGTTGCCATCCAGTGAAGTGTATGTGCAACCCGAGATAGGCATTTAATGAATCATCATTATTCCTCCTCAAAAGCATGCGACATATGAGTATACGTGGATTGTCACAATTGAACAAAGTCAGGAGTCCGGAGGAAAGAGCCGACACTCATCCGGAGTTAATAATATTCGGGAAAGAGTATCCGGATGAATAATAGACCTTGTCCGTCATAAACGAGTTTGGTGAGAATGTAGAGTAGATTCCTTTGCAACAATAAGTCGAAGAGAAGAGAAGTACCACAACACTTCAAATCCGAGACTATGGACCGGATTTATCAATATGGTTGCAAAGAAAATCTGAACCTGTAGCTAAATAAAGATATACGGAAAATACAAAAGCTGAACAGGCAAGGATTAGTACGGATTAGAGAAGATAATCAGGGAAAAGCAACATAATCCGAACTAATAAGAAACAGAACTCATGCATGGCAAGGAATGTAGTAGACGTACGCAATGTGAAAGTGATCAATATTACCGAGTCGGGGCATATGTCGGATAGCAATACACAGTTCATATAGGTCAACATAGCGAAACCGTCTTGTCGAACAACGTAGCTAAGATTAATTAAAGATCATATGATTTGGCTTCATTAGGATTCATGAGTGTGAAATGATAAGGTGAACACATGTCAAAAGAATCTGAGATGATTAGTCGATTAAAATGCATGGTTGAAGAAAGAAAATACATCCACACATGCCACTTTTCCGATTTAAAACAGCATGTCCAGTCAGGATCCGAAGTAACAGCGTAGAGGAGGGAGAATCCGAGACATATTAGGGGTTCATTGCTGCTCCCCCGTAGATCATTTAATCCTCTCAATGAAAAGCTCCCCCTCGATAGACAGTCAAGGCAAAAGGTCATGAGACATATACGGGGGTATTATCGAATAAAATATAAAGCATTTTCTCCCCCGTAGATCGTGCAATCCTCTCGGTTGACCGTTCCAATTTGTAGTTCAAGACCGTCTATCTTATTAGAAAACTATACTTGAAGTTGATCGAATGCGTTTGTGTATTCATCCACCAGGCATTCCAAGCAAGCCCATCTCACTTCTTCAACTATGCACGTTAATAGAGTAATCTAAATGAGCATGCTTTGGTTATGTGGTGATTAATGGATGTGAAGATCATGAATCCGATCGAGGTAAATCATATAATCTGTAATTATGTTAGCTTTAAACGACTTCATCGGGAAACGCAAGCATCCTCCCATAATGAGGTTGAGATTAATATCGAAGCATGAAACCGTTGAACAGTAAGTATGATCAGCAATACAGCAGAGAGTTTTTACTACTTTCAAGAAACATACAATGCATGGTCCGTGAGTAAATATACCGTTGTGTAATTCAAATGAGAAACTATGCAGAGAAGTCGAGCATACCTAGTCGGAAGAGTAGTTCGAAAACCTCGCATCAGGTAGGGGCTTTGTAAATATGTCTGCTAATTGATCTTCGGTGGCAACATGTTCCAGGTGAAATATGGTTTTTGAGAACATGATCGCGTATGAAGTGATATCGGACCTCAATGTGCTTCGTCTTAGGATGCATGACAGGATTGTTGCTGATGGCAATTGCACTAGTGTTGTCACAAGAAAGTGGAATAGAGGACATGGTGAATCCGTAGTCAGGTAAGTTGACTTTGCATCCAAAGTAGCTGTGCGCAAACAACTTCAAGACAGCCTATATATTCTGCCTCAAGATAGAGGTTGATACGGAATTCGCTTCTTATCGAACCATGAGATCAATCTATTTCCAAGAAACCGACACGTACCGCTTGTGCTTTTCCTCGTCGATTCGACATCCAATAGTCGGCATCGAGTACCCTGGATAAGGTGAAGTTGGACTCCTTTGGGTACCAGAGGCCCAAATTCATCGTCCCTTTGAGATACCTTAATATCCGTTTTACATGAAACATATGTGACTCCTTGGGATTTGCTCGATATCGTGCACAAATGCAAGTTGCAAACATAATGTCCGGGCGACTTGTTGTAAGATAGAGCAAGGAGCCGATCATCCCTCCGTAGTCAGTCACATTTATCGATATGCCGTCCACATCCGGATCTAACTTGGCACCGACAGGCATTGGAGTTTTGACGGGAGATGAACCTTCCATACCAAACTTCTTAATAAGATCGCGAGTGTACTTAGCCTCGATTGATAAAGATTCCTTCCTTTAATTGTTTGACTTCAATTCCAAGGAAGTAGAGACGGTTCTCCCATCATGCTCATTTCAAACTTGCCCGTCATCAACTTAGCAAACTCTTCACAAAGCTTCGGATTCGTTGATCCGAAAATGATATCGTCCACGTATATTTGTACGATCGAGTGTGTCCTTTCTCTTGTCGTAGAAATAGGGTGGTGTCTATCTTCCCTTTTTGGAAGTTATGAGCAAGTAGGAATTCGACGGTGTGTCGTACCAGGCTCTTGGAGCTTGCTTCAAACCATATAGAGCTTTCGAAGTTTGTAGACAAGATGTCCTGCCTTAGGTTCAATGAAGCCGGGAGGTTGTTCAACATACACCTCCTCTTGAAGGTCTCCATTCAGAATGCGCTCTTGACGTCCATTTGATAAACTATGAAGTTTTCATATGAAGCATACGCGTAAACATTCGGATTGCCTCAAGTCTTGCGACCGGAGCAAAGGTTTCATCATAATCTATTCCTTCTTCTTGACGATATCCTTTGGCTACCAGTCTGGCTTTGTTCCGGATTACTATTCCATCCGTATCAAGCTTGTTCCTGGAACACCCATTTAACGCCAATGACTTGCTCGAGACTTAGGCCTTGGTACTAAGGTCCACACATTATTTCTCTTAAATTGATTCAGCTCTTCTTGCATGGCCTCTATCCAGTTTGAATCTTGAAGAGCTTCATCTACCACCTTTGGTTCTATTTGAGATAGAAAGCATGAGTAAAGACTCATGTTTGAGGTGGCTGCTCTTGTTCTTACACCAACAGTAGGATCACCAATCACTTGATCCGAGGGATGGTTTCGGGTCCATCTATAATTCATGCGTGTGTTGGTTGATCTTGAACAATTTGAAGCTCTTCCGGATTGGGTGGATCAGTTGTATCGACTGGGTTGAGCTTCGTCCGGAGTAGATGTTTCCGTATTTAGAGGTACGGATGAACTAGTTGGTTCTTCAACACTATTTCTTCCAAGTGTTAACTAGTCCGGACGGACTTGAAAGTGCTCCGGAATTTTGTGTATCCGTAGGAGTTTGTCCGGAGCTAAATGGTAGTCCGGAGTCGAGTCATCCGTAGCATCATCCATAGAATTTCGTTGTGTTTCGCTGATGCCACGTGGTTGGTCAGGATACCGGTCAGGATGTGTAGCAGGAATATTCATAAACTTCGAGTAATCAACGTTGTTGTCCATGACCTCGCATAGTGGAATTTGAAGGACCGACTTTTGACCAAACAAGATTAGTTTCATCAAAGGTTACATGGATAGATTCTTCAACTTTAAAAAGTTTTCTATTGAAGACCCGATAAGCCTTGCTATGAAGTGAGTACCCGACAAAAATCCCATCATCGATTTTTGGTTCAAATTTATTCCGGGTCTCTTTGCCATTTATCAAGATATAGCAAGTACACCCAAAGGCTCGAAATGTGAAATTGAAGGTTTTCGTCCTCTCCACATCTCATAGGGTGTTTTCATGGTAGATTTATTTATTAGAGTTTGTTTCGAACATAGCAGGCAATGGACACGACTTACCCATGGGCGAGAGGAAGCATTGCCCCTGCTAACATGGATCCGCCAACTTCAACTAAAGTTCGATTCTTGCGCTCGCCTACCCCATTTTGTTGTGGGGTTCTGGGGAGCAGAGAAGTCATCGTGTATGCCCGTTCTGAACAATATGATCTCATTTCCCGAAAAGTCAAATTCTCGTACCATGATCACTCCCGATGCATTTAATGCTCATCCTTGTGAGTTACTTATCCAATTGAAGAGATCTACAAGATGTTCAAAAGTTTGATCCTTTGATTTCAGGAACATCACCCATGTGTATCTGGTGTAATCATCGATAACCACAAGAGTATATCTCGCACCCAGCTAGTGATGAAACGAGATATAGGACCACATAGGTCCATATGAAGAAGTTGCGGAGAGGAGAGTTATTGAGTTAACCGATTTGCTCTTAAAGCCGTGTTTGGTCTATTTACCAAGTTGGCATTCTCGATGAGAGTGTCTCTGGAGAACTTGAGTTTGGGTAGACCGGTGACAAGATCAAGTGACGCCAATTTAGACAAAGTCTTAAAATTTAAATGTGCGCATCGCTTGTGCCATAACCAACTATCTTCATCTGTTGCTTTCATGAGGAAGCATACAGGTGGAGAAGAATTATTTCTTAAGACCACTGAATATATGTCCCCATCTCTTGATCCGGATAACTTAACATCTCCTGGATAAGTTTTCTCTTCTTATCAGGTGTTGGACAAAAAGGAAACAAGGAAATCCTTTGTCACATAGTTTACTCGACACTTAGCAAATTATGCTTTAAACCTTCGACTAGTGCAACTTTAGTGATTGATACACGGCCGTTAGTTAAAGTGCCATACCGGCAGTCTTACCTTTCCTTGTTGTCGCCATATGAAACGGATGGACCTTGTTTATCATTAACTTCTACAAGCGTAGTCCGGTCACCCGTCATATGTCCGGAGCATCCACTATCAAGGATCCACTTGCTTTGATTGATCTTTAACTTCAAGTGATCCGGCAATTCATTCCAAGAGATGCTCCTGAAAGACAACAGTTTACACTTTTGGTGCCCAAACTTGTTTCAGCGGTTAGAGGAGCAGCAAGATTGTCAACATTTACGGATTTAATTTTGTTAGGACTCTTAGCTTTCCACGTTGACATTAACTTGTTAGTTTGGTCGCTTCTTTTGTTTGGGTTTTCTTGGGAGAGACACTCCTTTTAGATTTAGATCTTGTTTTGCTCGAAGAACCCCTTTTATTAAACTGATCTTTATTTGATTGAAATTGATTACAAAGCCATTATCGGATAGACTCCAACATTCATAGTGATAATGACCCATTTCCCTACGGATGGAACAGACACTATAATGTGAAGTACAAACAGGGATACAGGTCTCTTAGATTTTACGCTTTTTCTACTCGTTCCCTGTGGCCTAATCCATTACGTTTGGGTGACGCGCTCTTGGCCCTAAATGCGTCGGCCTTAGCCTTGTCTTTCTTTTTGGGTGCTACGGTTTTGGCTTTAGCTGCACAGCCTTCCCTTCATCTTTAGTTACGGGTGCTCTGTTCGGGAAGTGCAAGAACGACCTCGTTCCACGATCATATACTATGGTGCCACCCGAAATGAAACCATCCAACGTTTTAGATGTCCTAACAGGATATAAGTTGGTTAGTTTAGGAGTGAAATCCGGAGGACACTCGGTAGCTTGAGCTATGGAGGTTGATGGTTGAGAACCTAGGCCAGGTTTGACTCGAATGTCGTCAGGGTCGGTCCTAAAGGTAGAGGCTATTTCCCCGGATTTTAGCCACTTACGATTTATTTCCTTTTTCTGTTCCGGTTCATTTTCGAGTCTTTTCACTATAACTTTTAGGCCCGAAAGATTGGTATTTAACAAATGATTTTCAGCTCTTAGATCATGATACCAAGCTTCCTTTCCTCGAAGTCGACGACGTCCTTTTCGAGTATATTAATAGTAAATTCGAGACGTTTATTCCGACTTTCCATATCTTTGTACATTTGAGTAATTATTAGTCTCTCATTCTTTTCATGATCACATGCAATAGTAAGAGATTCTAATTTACTCGGGAGCTCAGAGATAGAAGGTACCTCAAGATTTGCCATGAGGCGGACGTTCGGCTTAATGGTCGGCTCATCATCCGAGGATTCCTCCTCTTCTTCCGAGCCACTCATGTATTTTGTCACGAGCGCCTTTCTCTTGCTCTTGCCGTTATCCGAGGTGGAGCGGCGAGGATTTACCTTGTCACTTTTCTCGGCCACCTTTGCTTTGGACCTGCATTCCTTGGCCCAGGTGACTAGTTTTCCCACAGTTGAAACATTCCTGGGAACCGGACTCCTGTCGCTCCTTCCGTTGGAACGATGATGATGAGCGCTCTTCGATCCCTTTCTGCTTTTCCATAGGAAACGCTCAAAGGATTTGACAAGAAGGGCTATCTCCTCTTCCTCGTCGAATCGAATTGTCGGATACGTCCGTATCATCATTCCTCGGGATGTTTAGACATTCTGGTAGCTTTGAGAGCTACCCCTTTTCTTTCCGAGCTATTTTCTCATCTCCGTCGAGTACTTAAACCTCGACTTCGTGAGTCCGCAGCTCTCCATATAGTTCTTCAAGGGGAACACATCGCGCTTTTTGTCCGATTGCATCCGGAGTTGTTTGGAGTAGTAGCGATCCGGCAAGGAGCGAAAGAACTTGTCATTGATCCGGGATTGAGAGTAATGCTCATTGACGGTCTTCGGTTCAAGTATGATCTTGCCGAATCTCCGATAGATGCTTTCAAGTGATTCGCCCGGTTTATGATTAAAACTCTCAAAGTTCGTCTGGAGAGTACAGATCACATTCGCATCTGGGGACCGACTCCCCTCATAGAGGATTGTCAGTTTGTCCCAAACGCTTTTGTCGTGCAGCCCTGGACGCCTGGTGAAAGCCTCGGAATCCAAAGACGATGTAACATAAGCCGAGCCTTTTCACTAGCGCCTTCGCCAGGCTCTTTCATCGTTGGTAAGTTCAAGATCGTCTTTGGCCTCCTTACACCATGTTCTCCGATAGTCATCGGAATTGGAATCTCCCGATGAAGACATGGCCACATAAGATGATCATGGCAAACCATAAACATCTTCATGCGAGCTTTCCACCTGGGAGAAAAGCTCAGGTGTGAATTTGGGCGGTTTCGTTAGAGTAAACCTAGAACTCCGTGGTTGAGAACGGCGGCAGCAAGCAGGTTGTGGTGGGTCAACATTTTCACCGCCGCTTCGATTCGGGATGGGCTCCTGTGCACCTCCGGAGTTAAGGCGAGTGTTTAATAACCATACCGCTTTCTTCGGCCATTTCGAGATTGAAAGAGTGGGATCTCTACTTAGAACGAAGTAGAACTTGCTCGATACCACTTGATGGTCCCTTGGAGCCTAAAGGGGGGGGGGGTGAATAGGCTCTTATTCAAACTCTTTCTTTTCTCTCAAGACACAAAGACTTATCTAGTTTAAGTGATAGAATCACTGGGAAGATAACCAGATAGTGGAAGTATTTTGTTTTATTATCACAAGGTGATTACAACAAAAATAGAAGCAAACACTCTCTTACACTCGTTTTACAACAATGAACTCACACGCTAGCCAAGTTTCTTTTCTTTTTGTTTTCACTTAAGCTCACTTTTACATGAAGTATAAGTATGAATATTTATACAAAACATTCCTAAGAGACAACCTTGGAACTTGAAGTTCCGGAATGCGTTCCGCACTAATTATCCCTCGGTAATCTGTTCCGCTTGACTGACGCGGATTGTGGAGCTCAAGATCTTGGATTTGAAGAGTATAAGTGTCTTTGTGAGTTCCGAGATACAATTAAGGTTGTGTCCACATATCCGGATGATCCACGTGTAAGATTCTTCTTGATCTAAATGCATTCGTCTTACATCGGGACAGCACGAGCTGATAACTTTAAATGCGGTTTTGTTGGAGCAAGTGTCTTCTTGGTCAGGTGTAATTTTCCTTACTCCGTAGTTAATGAAGCTCGGAACCTTACTCCGTGTCAGTGGTTGCTTACTCCGTATCTATTCAGATCTGGAATCCTTAGTCCGTGTCGAGGCTTCCTTACTCCGCATGTAAGTTCCTTACTCCGCATGTAGGTTCCTTACTCCGCATGTAAGTTCCTTACTCCGCATGTAAGTTCCTTACTCCGCATGTAAGTTCCTTACTCCGTGTGTAAGTTCCTTACTCCGTATGTAAGTTCCTTACTCCGTGTGTAAGTTCCTTACTCCGTATGTAAGTTCCTTACTCCGTGTGTAAGTTCCTTACTCCGTATGTAAGTTCCTTACTCCGGGCGAGTAATAAGTCCGGATTCCTTACTCCGCATCTATTTTCCTTACTCCGCACTTATTTTCCTTACTCCGCACTTATCCTTTAAGTTATTAGTCCGTAGGATTGTTCCTTATTCCGTATGTATTTGTTACTTGGTTATTTACCAAGTGTTTGACGACACTAACTCTTGTCCGGATCAAGATTATGTATCCTGTCCTTAGCTTTGTTCTCACGAGTGCACCTTTGGATTAGTGACATACCTTCGCAATGATCAAATAAACACAAAAGATCTCGGATCAAATTACATAAGGCTTTATCAGCATTATCCAAATTCTGGGTTTGATCCAACACGGTCTTTGGAGACTCGCCCTCCCGCTAACGTTGCCACTACCGGAGTCCCAATCCAAAGCCCAAGTCGGTTTCATTATTATTATTAGTTTTGCTAATTGAATATATTTCTTAGCGGTTGTGTTATGATTTAATTTTCTTCCTTGCTGTTAATTTCGTTTAGTTGTTTTGTTTCTTGTTTTCTGTATTTCGTTGTTCTTTTCTTCATTTTATTCAAGTTGTAATATGTAGTTAATGGTAAAAAAAACCAAGAGAGAGAAAAAATGAGAGGCAAAGAAAAAAAGAGAAAAAAAAAAGAGAAAAAAAGAGTGGTTTCATTCGTTTGTGGATGTCACAATCACATGCTTCATATTTATGTTGTTTTAGTCATAGTCAGTCAAAAAACCAAAAAAGGAGACAAATAGGAGTTTTCCAAAACAAAAAAAATTCCAATAAATAAATAAAAAAATTATTTTAAACCAAAACCAAAACTTTAGGATTTCATTTTCCACTTCAAACAAAAAAAAAAAACATTTAGGATCTCCTTTAGACACTTAGGGCAAATCAATTTTAACTACAACTTTAACAAACAACTTAGCCAAATAATAAAAAAAAAAGAGCTTAGATTTTAGGAAAACGATAATGTCTTCACCCGGTCAAAAACACCGAAAAACAAATAGAAACCTCCTCCTCCTATAGGTACCAGGAAGGGCACCGTAGGGGTGCTAATCCTTCCCTACACGTAACCAACCCCCGAACCCTTATCTGGTAATGTAGACCACACACATTTTTAGGTGACCAACTGCACCCCCAAAAACAGTTGGTGACGACTCTAAATTTCTCATCATTGGTTTAGTTTGAGCTCACCCCCAACGGGCCCGGACGAAAACTGGTGATGACATTGGCGACTCACTGGGGACTACACTTAAAGGGTTAGGCCTAGTACTAGGATTGGGAGGTTTGCTTTTGTCTTTACGTGCTTTTTTATTTATTTATGATAATTGTGATTTATATGCTTTAATACCATGATAGTTGTAATTTACTGCTTTCCATACCTGTTACATTCATGCATAACCCTATACCCAGGTTTATCACAATTTAGGTTAGCGAGGTTTAGCACGGAACCTTGCGCGTTGATCATCATCCGTAATAGGGCCCCGGACTCCTCACTCAAGCTTGAGGTTCTTTTAAGGCACGTCCTTTTAAGACCCCCTCCGGTAAATCCCATGGTGTACGGAGCCCTCTATTGAGGAAGTTTGGGAACCAGCGAATAAGATAGGTGTAGCAATAGAAGCCCATCAGGGGCATTGACCCACATGTTGTTTGCTCATTACATACCATGCTAACCATTTGTTTGTAGGGTAGTCCTTAAGCCATCCTTTGCATAAATGATTTGCCTTACTATTTGTTTATTCTTTCCCATCTGTTTGCCTTGCTATTGCTATATACTATTCGATTTATCTCATACAACTGTTCATAATTATTCTTTTGAGTTAACTCTGTCCTACAAGGAACCACATTGTTACTTCCCATGTTTATTTCTTGATTTGAACATAGGACGCATGTTCTGTTCCATTCCACCCCATACACAGTCTTGGGTCACATAGACCATCGCGTTACTAGGTGTCCCTTCATTCCCCATTCAACATGCACATTGCATCACTCGGACATGTAGATCCCTGCATACATGTTTACCCACACACACAATCATGCATACGTACATAGAGATCTGCTTTCATATGTTGCAACATTTAGACATATAGCTCCATGTATACATACATGTCAAAAAAATTGCATACATGTTTGTGTGCACATATGCATATATACATGCATACATACATGTCAAAAAGAGCAAAAAAAAAAAAACAAGCAAAAATAAGAAAACATCCAACAAATCAAAAGGGAGCTTACCACGGTCCACTTTTGCCACAAACCCAAGATTGCGCACCGATACTACCTCGGATCCCGACAACAACAACCATCCACTTCAATGGCGTAACTAGCAAGAAACAGATTTGCTAGTCCGGAGCAAGGCCAACAAGAACTGCAAAATCAAATGAAGACCATGATGGAAATGTTGACCAAGATGGCGGCAGACAAAGACAGGGGTCCCACAGAGATGGCCACCGGACGAGTCCCAAGGCAAGCACAAGAGGCAGCATTGCCTCCCCATTTCATACCGGTACCCCCACAGGAGTTCAATCCATCGAATATGAACCTCGGGCCTTCTCATCAGGTTCAATTTACCTCTCCCTGCTCCAAGCAACATGGCCAAAGCGATGGGACTTTATGTACCTCAGGAAGGTGATCGGTCACTATCAATGAAGAAGCTCATGGAAAGACTTAAAGCAATTGAAGGAGCGAAGCTTATGCGATGATTAGTCCCCAAGATTTATGCTTGGTTCCCGGCATCATTTTGCCACCAAAATTCAAGGTACCAAGACTTCGACAAGTTTAATGGGTCCCAGTGCCCAAAAACACACCTTACTATGTCTTGTCGGAAGATGGTCGCCCATGCTAATGATGACAAGCTCCTCATACATTGTTTCCAAGAAAGCCTGATCGGGGCACCACTCCGATGGTATATTCGGTTGGAGGGAAGTCACATCAAGACTTGGAGAGACCTCGCAATGACTTTCCTGACACAATATAAACACGTCACGGAATTGGGAGTGGACAGGTTGGCGTTGCTAGCCTTTAAGAAAGGAGCTATGGAAAGTTTTAAAGTCTATGCTAGAAGATGGAGGGAGGCAGCTACAGAAGTTCAACCCCCGCTAACTGAAAGGGAGTTGACCACCATGTTTATCAAAACTTTGAAAGGGGTATACTATGAAAAGCTGATAGGTAACGTATCTAGCAACTTCTCAGATATAGTGGCTTCCGGGGAACGTATTGAAGACGGTGTAAAAGAAGGGAAGCTTTATGGCGATATGTCAGACATATTCAAGAAGTCTGCACAAACGGGGAAAAAGAAAGAACCAGATGTCCAATCAATCTGGCAAAGTACTCCTATGCATCAAGCCAATTTCGGGACATACCCCGGTTGTATCCCACACCCGGACCCTATCCAGGGCCACTCCCAATGACAGCCTATGCAGCGCCGATGCCTCCATACTTAGCATGTCGACCACCAGGGGGAGCTCCTTATAGTCTTCCACCAAATCCGGCTCCAACTATACAACCAGAACCCCAACAAACCCCTGCTAGGCCAAGCCAAACCACCAATAGACCTAGGCAGGAATTTGATAAGCTCCCTATGACCTATTCTGAGTTGTATCCGCGACTCCTAGAAGCAGAATGGTGGCTCCAATTCCAGCAATAGAAGTGAAATAGCCACTCCTGCCTGGTACAAGTCGGAGGCCCGATGTGCCTATCACAGCAATGGAGCAGGGCACGACATTGAGAATTGTTTTGCCCTCAAGAAAATTGTCCAACGGTTGGTAAGGGCCAAATGGTGGACTTTTCAAACCGTCTCGAACCAAGTGTTACCTCAAACCCATTACCAGAACATCCAAGCCAGTAAGCAATGGCGCCACAGAAATAAAACATAACCAGGTTTATGATGTTGTGAGAAAGCTCTCTGGGGATGTGGCAATTCTTTGTTGTTTTGTGTGGGTTCATAAAAACAATCACTCTTGTTTGGTTTTATTAAGTTTATGTTACCTGTAATTTTTTGTGTGCAATGTTTGTCACAACTTGTTTACTCTTTTGACATGGGTAGTAAGTCTAAACCAGGGGAACATCAAGCTAAGGAAACCTAAGCCATTTTAGTTCTACCTTGAACTCCATGGAGATGAAGAGCATGTCAGCATAAAAGCCAACAAAACCGCTCTTATTTTAAACCGGGGCACAAATGTAATTCCTTCCGTCATTGAAAGTTCCTTCTTGTATGCTTTGAGAAAAACTTTGATTGTTTAAAATGAAGAGAGGCCATCTTTCACTACCTCATGATACTACCCTCGCTACCCCTTTTGAGCCCGACTAAAATTCCTTCTTATGCAAAACCTAATCCATAGTTCACCCCACATTGGGGCCGGTTTGAATATCAAGATTGCACACAGGGGCAATTATTGAGTAAAAGAAAAAAAAAGAATAAAAGAACAAAAAAAGGAAGTATTTTGAAAATCATAATCCCATATTGGGACAATTTTGTGATATCCCTGACGCCGGGGCAATAAAAATCATTCGAGCAACAATAATGTCCCACACGAGGGAAAATTCTTGACAAACAAAAAGGAGAGTCCAGTTTGAACTATGTATCACAACCTGCCTAGAATAGGTTTGAGCCTATTATATCCCTTTCTTGATAAACCCAGTAGCCCAGCCTACATTACAGTCCTAAAAGTTCTCTCGGATTAAATGATCAAAGTTATTTCTCATATGCTCAAGTTAGAACAAAGACTACGAGATCAAGGATTCAAGGCAGATTTGATGATAAAATACAAGGTAGAAGGAACAACAAGCGAAAACAAGGCAAGCTTAGTGAAACCTAAAAAGAGCACCAAGAGCAAAAGTTGGAGCTAGAAAAAGAAGGGTAAACACTCAAGGCCCGAGAGTAACCAACATCGAGCATCCTGGCCTGACACACTTAGGCACCCCACTACCAACCTTAACCAATCCTTTCCGATCAAATCCCTACACCACAAAACACACAAACAAGCCAACTAGCCATTAGGAGCTCCACTCAGTCCCTAAACCTTAAAAGTGGGCAAGCAGGCAAAATCCTCAACCTAGCCCCGAGCACCGACTCAAACCATTGGAATTCCTGTTCAGCTCAGTAACCTAGAGTCTCCTAACCCTCAAATACAACTACAAGGTTGTTAGCAATTCCGCAAGCGTACGGATCGTTACAAGTAATAAAGTGGACTCAAAGTCCGGATGTCGAACCCACAAGGAAAGTGATCAAGTAAAAAGCTCATTTTGTAAATCCATGATGTTTTTGAAGTTGGTTTTGTATCATTAGCACTTTGAATGTTGTAATTTAAATAAACAAGCAATGTAAATGATCTTATGGAAGAAAATAGGGATTTGGATTTCAATCAATGTAATTAATTAATCTCTTGTTCTTAAGGCATATTAATTCAAACTTTCCCCTTTTGTTTAAAACCCAACACCTTTGCATGCACTGGCCTCTTTTGAGTGATCTAGCCGTGTGTATACCCTAGCTTGAGGAACGGGCAACCCATTATGTGCTTAAGTTGTTTGAGTGTAGATTGGCATCACACCAACCCTAACTAGGTTACAAGCAAGATTATCAGGCTTTCGCAAATTATAATTTTAGCAAGTCAAGTCTCTTAACTATCCGGTTATCAATGTCTTCTTTCGATCCATAATTGATTAACCTTATACAAGATTTAAGGTGGCCGAACTTAAATCTCACATGCTAACTCAAAAGACTTGATAAACATAACAGGGAATTTCAAATTAACTAGCCAAAAGAAAAGGAATTAAAAACTTACATCAAATCCATCCTCCTCCCATGGAGGTTTAAGCTACCATAGCAAATAAGAAAACCATTGTTCTTACTATGAGAACCCAATACACTTCTCTCTCTCTCCCAGAATGAACGATTTTTCAGTTACCCATTAATTACAAATTTTCCCCAACATATTTCCTAATTCCCTGTATAACTGCTGGAAACCGTTAAGAACCGTTCCCTCCATTAATTTGAAGTTGTTTCCCTCTCAAAATGGTTGATGGAAGGTCGTCAGATCCTTTAAAGATGAGTTACAGGCCGTCCAGGTGGCATCTGTGGAGGTTCATTGACCAGCAGGTTACGTTGTGCAGAAACTGCCCGCGGTCAATTCATTTGGTCAACTCAATTTCAAATGACCAAGCTCTCGGGAGCTTCTGGTCAACTCAATTGGTCCCGTCATTTCTTTTTGGTCATTTCAAATTTGAAATGACCGCAGTGCAGATTGTCCCTTGCTCCTTCATTCTTTCTTTGGACCTTGTACTTGGCCTGCTTTTTCATTCAAAGACAACAAAAACACCACAAAAGGATCTACTAATGCTATGTTAGGGGGTTAGTTCATTAATCATTCCAATTCATCAAAATGAAGTTAAAGATGTGATCTTTTATCATAAAATCCCCCTTCATTTGACACTAAAATGTGTTAGAAAACCCCCCCCTAACAACAACTCCTTACTTAGAACTTGCTTGTCCCGAGGCAATTAGAATTATGAGGCATAGCAAAAGTAAGACAATGAATTGATATAAGAGCATGTGAAAGAATAAAACATTCATAAAACATATGGTTCAACTCTTAATATCATGTATGAAGTTTTGTATTCTCAGTCCAGCAATCATATGTTCTCTTTACAAAAGACTAAGAAGCAATTGAACCACCAACATTCTGAAACAAATTTCCTAATTCCTTGCAATCTCACAATGAGCAAAGCAGCCTCACTCATAGGGTAATCTCTCTTCACTCTCTCTCAATCTTTCATGGAATTAAAACTAAAACAAGTGCCTTCCTAATCCTTTTTGGTGATTCAACCATCATTCCATTATCCAATTAGTTTTTGTCATAGACCACAATGATGGTAAAAGTAACAATGCCCAATACACTTCTTATCTATTTTTAATGTACAAGTAAGTTTTATGTACAATGCATTCGAAAATATACAACTGTAATACTGTTTTTTTAAGGATTATGCTGCAATAGTCTATATAACCTTACAAGTTTTTCCTTGATGGATTATACATCTCCACAGTCCATAACCTTCTCTTTCTTTCTTTCTTTTCCAAGGCTTATGCTACGGTAGTCTATATAACCTTACAAAGTTTTCCTTGATGGATTATATATCTCCACAGTTCATAACCTTCTCTTCTTTTTTTTAAGTATACACACTTTATACAACACTTTATACAACTTGGAACATTGTACACAAAGTGGGCTATGACTCCAACTCCACCATTCGAACTATCTAATCACCAATGTAGAACTATAGAAGATCTTATTGAAGTTTAATTTCCATGAAGTGAACACTCATCAAAATATATAGCTCTCAGTAAAGTTATGTTCTCACTCATTCAAGGAATCAAGTTATTTATTCAAAAGTTGTCAATTCATTATGGATCCAAGTCTTTGTTCAAACACATGATGATATCATTCCAAGTACATGAGTTTCATGCATGAGATTAATGAGTAACCATTGGTTCCAAAAGTATTTCATTCTTAAATATGTTGTATATAAACATTTCAAAGTTTTCACAGTGCCTTCATTTCATATTCATTCTACTCTTCTCACATCATGAGGAAATTAATCCATATTGCAATGCCACAAGCAACTCCACACTTGGAATTTTGCATATCTTTCAAGCAATTGCAACAAGAAGAGGGAAGAGTGTTCAAACCTTTTTTCTTTGACAAGGGGGAGCTGGCTCATTATAAAAATATATCATTTGATCAACCCATTCACGAAGAAGCGATTCCAAGGATAAGGGTTTGAAGTTGGGGCTGTCCAAACACCTCCATGAGCTTGCATGCAAGCTGTCATATTGTAATAGATAAAAGGTCCATAGCTTGCACTAACCCATGGATTCTCTGCACACAATTAAATTCAAACAAAACAAAACAAATATTCACAAAACATGTTCGGGTTGCCTCCCAGAAGTGCTACAGTTAATGTCAGTAGCTTGACATTCTCCTTTTGTTAACTTGAAATTGGAGCAAGGTAAAGAATCTCCTTGACTCCTGCAAGTTCTACAAAGGCCTTCTTTCTTTTTCTCCAAACCTTCAACAAGTGGTCCAGTTGCTCTCCTTGTAGCTCAGCAGCTACAATAACTGGCCATTCTCCTTCTTCTCCCAAGAATGCATACTTTAAATGTGCTGGTAAAGTCTTCAATTCAACCTTTGGTGCTTTTTCTAATGATGGGATTGGTTTAGAGATTTTTCCAATATCTTCAAATCCCTTCTTGTCTTGAACCGAATAATTGGTGCAGCCTCCAAAGCATGCTTCACCTCTTGAATTTCTTCAATAACAATGAAGATACATTTTCTAAGCACAAACCTAAAGGATGACGGAATCCCTTAGCATGATCTTCAATCACAATATTCAGCATTTCTACTAAACAACCTTGTTCATGCTCTTCCTTTTGAGGATTCTTCAAACTCTTATATAAGTTGAACTCCACTTTGTCTTCACCAATGTGTAATTCCAATTTCCCACCTTTGACATCTATGATTGCCCCTCTTTGTTGCTAAAAATGGTCTGCCAAGAATAAGTGGCAAAGAACCACCTTCTTCCAT